>CAWUFW010015110.1:0-377604 GCA_963921515.1 Calotriton arnoldi | reverse complement strand
AGGCATATCTCCACTGGATGCTGGTAGGGACACCTCCGACAGTAGAAGACGGGCATGACGCAGCTGAACAATGTGATGCGGTAAGTCAGTCGGTAACTTACGTTCAGCAGGGACAGGAGATCGCATCCCAATGTATGTAACAGGTTGGTTTTGTACAGCTTGAGCTGTCCGGCGTAGTTGGGTAGGTGTGTTGCGGTTGCCATTTCGCAGCGGTGCGTTGTGGTGGCGTGCTCCGGCTGTGTGTGCAGTCTGCAATGTGCACGCTCCGAGGTTGCTGTGAGCTCTGTGTAGTCGTAGGGAGACAGGACTTGTGTTCTGTTGGCTTGTTTGGAGGACACGGGCCCTCATCCCACATGCTTCTCAGACAGTTCAAGGTCAGTGATGTGTGACTCCTTCCAATTAACTTGCATGTGGCCGACATGGGGAGTGTTTTCTTTTTCTTCCCCGTCCGTTGTGTGCTTCTGTGATATGCGCTATCTGCCCTGTGGTCGGTCTCCTCGGCATGCCTGTGTTGGTCTTTTCTTGGACAATGGCTGTATTCACCGGCTTCTTTCGTAGGGCTGTGTTTTCGGAGTTGGAATGGAAGGTCATTCAGTGCTGTCTGCTCTCCCTTGTGTGGGCGGCAGGCTGCCTTTCCGCTCTGCGTTGGGCCTTGTGTGTGAATGTTATTCTTGGGCCACCTGTTGTCGGTCCCCGGGCTCTTTGGTGTTCCGTTTTATATGTCTTGTTCATATGTGCAGGGTGGTATGGGTGTTTCAGTGTGGTACTGGCGTTCCTCTTCCCGAAGGGGCCCTGCTTCTCCTAGTTGGTGTTGCCGCCGCTGTGTGCTACGCCATGTTTGTTACACTGGGGTGTGTCCTGCTGTTGCGTGACTTCACTGACATGTGTGCGTCGGTTGTGTGGCGTTGGGTGTTGTCCGTGAATTGGGCGTTGGGGACATGTCTGTGTCAGGCCTGTCACGTGTCATGTGCGTTCGGGGTGGGGCTGATGTGTGTGCTGCTTGGTTGTGTCCCTGTGTCTGTGTGCGACGCATGCATGGCGCTGCGGTTGGCCTCTGCGTTGTGCGCATGTGTGGCGGCGTCATCGGCGCTTTGGGGCCGTGACGGGGTGGTTGGTTCCTAGTCCCAGGTGGTGTGTACACATGTGTTACGCGATGTTACGATTTGGCCTGTGTGTCATATGTGGATGCAATGGTGGATGTGTAGTGTACACGCGCTGGTGGGGGGTTGTCCGCTTTTTCCGCCCTTGCACTGTGTGCGCTGTTTGCGTGCACTTGTGTGTGTGCCTACCTGCGTCTCCGCGGTACGTTGCGTCCTTGGTGGTGCATCAGCAGGAGCATGGGGAGGGCCTGCAGTGCTGGATTCATGCTCGGGGGAGCCGCTTCTTCGTTGTCCGTGCTCGGCGTCCGTGTTACCGCTTCGGTTTGTCGTACGGTATCTCTTGGCCGTGGGAGCCGTTTGTTTGCGGCATCGTAATTTATACGCCGGGCGGGACGTGTTTCGTCGGACGGTGTGTGTCAATTGGGCTGCGCCGCTACGTGTACGGGCGCACTTTGATGGCGGACGGTGTTGCTGGCTTGCCGGCGGTGTTTGGCCTACTTTTCGCATCGTAATTGGGCGGGCGTGTGGACTGCTGCGTGCCGGCGGTAACTGGTGGTTTTTGCATCCGCCAGCACGGCGGTTGTGCTTCCGCCCGACATCGTAATGAGCCCCTTAATAAACTACAAGTAAATCATCACGGCTACGTCTACCTATGTCTTCTGAACACGTGGGGCCAGCCCACTACAGGTAGGTATATGTAGATTAAATATATTGATAGAGGTATACGATGAGAAATAGGGTAGTGCATTGTATATGCTTTTTTAGGAGAAAAGTAATAAATATATAGATCCAAGTACATGGAAGGTATATAGATGCATAAAGGAAGTAAAAAGATGCATTAGATAAATTATTGTTTTCAAGTGTTATTGTACTTTAAAAATGTATTTGTATTTATTTTCTAACAACATAATTATTCTACATGTTTATACAAAGCAATACACAAAGATAGGTACATATCTATAGTAAAAATAAATGCTTATATACAGAGGGATATGCTGTATATTTCTGTTTGAGTATGGTGCTTATGTGGGGAAGAGCCAATTCTTGAGTAGTTTTCTAAAGATAAGGTGGCTGTCGGTGGATTTTATGTTGGGGGGTAAAGAGTTCCATATTTTGGCTGCTTGAACAGAGAAGGATGTGCCACCCATGGTTTTTTTTCTTGTCTGAGCACTCAATTACTAACACACAACGTATTAAAGAGCAGGGCTTGATATAATTGTGCAGAATGTTGATATGCGATAAGAGAGATTAATCAGATGAAATAGAAGTGATTTGTGAGAAAGAAAAGACTGGATTGCTGATATGATATGAGAGGTGAGATTTCTGCAATGAGGGGAGAGATTGTTGTCTTGAGAGAATAACAATTGCTGACATGAAAGAAGAAATTAGTCAAATGAGGTTGAGAAACTGATGAGATCAAAGGAGAGTGGTAGAAAATGAGAGAGAAGAGATTGATGAGATGAAATTGGAGATATTTATGACAAAAGAGGTGAGAGAGATAAAAGGAGTCAATGGCAATGTTGAGTTTGAAGATATTGCCGAAACAAGAGTTGATAGATTTGTGCTATGAGAGAGATACATTAGTGAAACAAGAGAGGAGACATTAACAACATCGGATTGGAGAGATTGTTAAAATGAGAGTGGTAGCTTGGGGAAACAAGATAGGAGAAATTGATGAGATTAATTTGAAGATACTGATGAGAGATTGATGGGATGAGAGATTCAAAAGATTAAAGAAACGTTTAAAATCAGTTTTCTGTTACGAGTCTTAATATTACTTAGACAAGATTGGACAAATTGAGTTGAAACAGGAGAGCTTGAGAAAATTAGACAGCAGATTAATGAGATGGGGAGAGATTAAGGGCCCGATTCTGATGCGGTTAGGAAATCTTCCGATCGAATCGGTTTGGAAATGGTTTCCGATCGACTCGGATCGGGAGAGTCCGACCGACCGAGTATGATGCATCCGGACGCTTCCAGATACGATTTAGTTGGACTCCCATTGACTTCTATGGGAGCCTATGTTTCTAACCGCATCGTAATCTGGCCCTCGGTCGGGAAAACAGACTCCCGATCCAATTCGGAAGGAGCAAATGCCGTTAGGAGGCCTTCCTAACCGCATTGTAATTGGCCCTAGGTGGGAATGCTTTCCTAACCGCATTGGAATCGGGCCCTAAGAATGGCGACGCTGTAAGCTAGGTATTTGATGGTGTCTTGACCCTGGAGGACTCCACATACCAGAGTCCCTTGCCCTGAGAGGAGGGGCCTGTCTACAGCCGCCTCCCGCTGCCGCTTGATGCGCTTAAAGTGCCGAGAAGACTCCTGCAGCATGGGACGCAGTGAGCTCAGGGTTTGATGGTGTTTTGACCCCGGAGGACTCCACATACCAGAGTCCCTTGCCCTGAGAGGAGGGGCCTGCCCATAGCCGATATTCAAACAAAATATTGAGTTAGAAATGTCGACTTACACAAATATCGAGTTGTAAATATCGTGACACAGAAATATCGCCAGCAAGAATATCGTGGTAAAAAATATCAATTTTAAGGTAAGAAATATCGTATTGTTTATGTTTTTTAATATATGTGTTACATTTTTAGTAGTTATCAATTTTATTTTAATTACATTTCGTGTTTTTTAGTTCCGTAGCGGGTTGTGGGTTTATAGGGGAATAGGGTGGGAAGTAATTTATTTTTAATTAATTGGTAATAAGTTGATAATTAATATTAATTTATTAATTGAATAATACATATGGAAATTGTGTAATTAATTTTAGGTGCAGGTTGTAGGGTTTATGGGGTAAAGAATGGAAAGTAATTTATTTTTGATTAATTTATAATTAGTCGTTATTTGATATTAATTAATTGATTGAAAATTAATTATGGAAATTGTGTAATTAATTTTAGGTGTGGGTTGTGGGGTGTATAGGGGTAAAGGGTGGGAAGTAATTTATGTTTAATTAATTAATAATTAGTTGTTAATTATTTTAATTAATTAATTGAAAATTAAATATGGAAATTGTGTAAATAATTTTAGGTGTGGGTTAGCGGGGTGTATAGGGGTAAAGGGTGGGAAGTAATTTATGTTTACTTAATTAATAATTAGTTGATCATTAATATTAATTAATTCATTGATATTTAATTAGGGTAATTGTTTATGTTGTGTGTGGGTTTTACTTTTATAGAGGTAAAAGGTTACATTTTACTTACTTTATAACTAGTAGTTAAATACTATTAGTCTTTTAATTGAAAATAAGTTTTAGTAGTGTAATTCATTTTTTTACAGTTTAATTTTAGCTGTGGGTGGTGGGGATTATAGGGGTAAAGTGTGAGAAGTTTATTAATTTTTATGAGTTTTAATTTGTTTTTTAATGAATAATATTTCTTTAATTGGTAATTATGTTAATTATGGAAGTACTTTTAATTTTTTTTTAAGATGTGTGTTGTGAATTGTGTGGTGTTATAGGGTAGGAAATAAAAAAACTATATTTATATAATAATGTATGTTTTTGTTTCTAGATAATTTCTCATTAAAATTGTGTATTTGTTTGAAAATTATGTTTTATTTTATTTAATATAATATTGGTAGGTATTTATCATATGTATTTAACATTATAATATGTTTTTATTTTTTATTTTTAATATTATATATATTGTTATTTAGATTTTTAACATATTTATATTTTTTTTATTTAATTGTTTTAGGATTTTTTTGTTCTTGTTAATAATTCGTTTATTTTTCATTTTGAATTGACCAGAGTGGGAATATTAATTGTTACCCCTCCGCAATCCAACACTTTCCCTACTGTTGCACTGATTGGAATAGAAATAGTAAATTTTATCCAGCCACTATCCAACACTTTCCCTACTGTTGCACTCATTGGAGTGGGAATAGTAATTTTTACCCCTCTGCTATCCAACACTTTTCCTACTGTTACACTTATTGGAGTGGTCATAGTAATTGTTACCCCTCCTCAATCCATCACTTTCCCTACTGTTGCAGTGAATGGAGTGGGAATAGTAAATTTTATCCCGCCACTATCCAACACTTTCCCTACTGTTCGACTCACTGGAGAGGGAATTGTAATGTTTACCCCTCCGCTATCCAACACTTTCCGTACTGTTGCACTCACTGGAGTGGGAATAGTAATTTTTACCCCTCCTCTATCCAACACTTTCCCTACTGTTGCACTCATTGGAGTGGAAATAGTAATTTTTACCCCTCCGCTATCCAACACTTTCCCTACTGTTTCACTCATTGGAGTGGGAATAGTAATTTTTACCCCTCTGCTAGCCAACACTTTCCATACTGTTGCACTGACTGGAGTGGGAATAGTAAATGTTATCCCTCCGCTACCCAACACGTTCCCTACTATTGCTCTCACTGGAGTTGGAATAGTAATTTTTATCCCTTCGATATCCAACACATTCCCTACTGTTGCATTTATTGGAGTGGGAATAGTAGTTTTTACCACTGTGCTATCCAACACTTTCCCTACTGTTGCGCTCATTGGAGTGGGAATAGTAATTTTTACCCCTCCGCTATCCAATACTTTCCCTACTGTTGCACTGACTGCAGTGGGAAATTTAAGTTTCAAGATTTTTAAATAGTTTAATGTTTTAATTTACAATAGAATATTTCTTATTAGATTTTATTTTATTTGTATATATATATATATTTGTAAATTTTTATATAATTATAAAATAAATTAAAATTAATAGTTTATTAATTTTTTTAAAGTCAATATATATTTATATATATATTATTATGTATGTGTGTTTAACTTTTTTTAATTAAGTTTATTTGCTATATTTGTTAAAATGTATATTACATCTAATTTATTTTTTTAAATTAATTTCAATATTTAATATATTCAATATTTGTTTTATTTTATATATATATTTATAAAAATCGATATTTTGTACAACTATATTTTTGACATCAATATTTTTTTCGATATTTTTGCACTTACCTGCATACTATATTTTTTCCTCAATACTTTTTACATCTATATTTTTTGCATCAATATTCTGTCGGTGGACCCCCACAGCCACCTCCTGCTGCCGCCTGACGCACTTAAAGTGCCGAGAAGACTCATGCAGCACGGGACATGCACAGGTCGCGCCTGGGCGAAGGGCGGGCCTGTCCTGTGCCTGTCATCACCCGGAAGAGGCTGGGCAACCCCGTGGTTTTGAGATTTGAGAAGGCACCAATAATGGTTAAGCGCAAATTGGGCCAGGATAAGGAAAAGGGTAAGGGCAAGGTTAGCCGTACTCAGACTCGGCCTGTGAATACTTTGGATACTTATTAGGCATGTGTGGTGGGGGAGAACTCTAAAGAAATAGATTTAGTTGAGCGCCGTTCAAGTTTGGGCGAGGGAGATGGGCTTTTTCCTGCAGAAGTTATGCAGCCTGTTGGAAATGGCCCTTTTTGCAGGGTTATCCCCAAACTTTTTGCTTTTTCCTCCAATTTGTCCCTGACCTGTTTGTGTTGGTTTTAGGACTCTGGGCACTTTTCCACTGCTAATCAGTGCTAAAGTGCATATGCTCTCTGTGTAAATTGTGTTATGGATTGGTGTTTCCATGATTGGATATTTGATTTACCTGTTAGCCCCTAGTAAAGTGCACTGCGTGTACCAGGGCCGGTGAATCAAATGCTACCCGGGGGACTGCAGCACTGGTTGTGCCACCCCCGTGAGTAGCCCTGAACACGGTAACTCAGACCTGCCATTGCAGAGTATGCGCGCAGGTTGTAACTGCCATGTCGACTAGGCCAGTGCACACACTGGCCGGTCCCTAACCTTCCCTTTTCTTACATGTCAGACATCCCTCAGGTAGGCCCAAGGTACCCCTGTGGGCAGGGTGCAGTGTATGTGAAAGGTGGGACATGCCCTGGTGTGTGTGGCATGTCCTGATAGTGAATGTCAGCCAATTTCGTTTTTCACTATTGCAAGGCTACCAGTTCCCCATAGGATAGAATGGGAGGTTTGTTTATAACATCTTATAAACATAACTGGCCCAGGGAATTCGGTAAGAAATTAGAATTTAGTATGCCTGAACTCAGAATCTAAAGATGCATCTTTTAGTGAAGGTGATTTTTACATTCTGTGTTTGAAAATAGCACTTTTAGAAAGTAGGTATTTTCTTGCTCAGTCATCCCGTGTGCCTCTGCTGGAATGTGGATTGCCTGTCTGGGTTTTGGATGACAGAAGGCTGGGGTCCGGAGGGGCTCCAGATTTTCTAGGTAGGTCAGGAAAGGGCTAAACAGACCTGGGCTGCGATGGGGGAAGGGGAAGGAGATTTCCTTGCACCTCAAAGGGCCTGGTCTGCCTCTGACAATGCCGTCTCCACCTCCTGCCAGGAATTCACACCAGAGAAGGCCAAACTGGTTCTGGCCAGGCACAGACACCCTCTGCCTGGAAGATCAAAGGATTTTTTGTACAAATACTGGGGCCCAGACCCCTGAAATTTAGAACTCATACGGAACAAGAAGACTGCCAAGAAGAAGAGCCGGAGAAGCTGCGAAAAGGAACGACTGCTTTGCTGGGTGCTTTGCTGGGCTGACCTGCAGTGGCTGCTTCTGTCTTGGGCAGTGAAAGGCCTGGACTGGACTTTCTGCAACCTAATTTGTGAGTCTCTCCAAGGGCTTGAGGTAGAGCTTGCCTGTGTTCACGAAGTCTCAGGAACAGCAAAGACTTCAAGTTCTTCGACCCGCAGCACTGGGGACTGTGTGTTTTGTGCTGCAACCGGAAGAACACCAACCCAACGACGTCTACGACGCCACTGCCTACTCCGTGTCCTGAAGGCACCGCAGAGGGCACCGCCGCAATGCCGCACCGCAACCCTGGTCTCACCGACGACGCCTGTTGATGCTGCCACCGAGCCGCTGCTTGCACCGCGACCTGTGGGCACCGTACTCCGCACCGCCTCGCTTCACGCCGAAGCTTTGGAGCCGCAGAGGGCACCGCTGCAATGCCGCACCGCGACCCTGGTCTCACCGACTATGCCTGTTGATGCCGCCACTGAGCCGCTGCACGCACCGTGACCTGTGGGCACCGCACTCCGCACCGCCTTGCTTCACGAGGACGCCTTGGCCTTCCTGACGCTGCCACTTCCCGCGGAAATCGACGCCGCTGCTTGCACCGTGGTTCGAGGGCACCGCTCGTAAGTCACACGACGCACCGCCCTCATCCTGCACCGCAACCTTGGCCTACCGACGCCGGCGCCATTGACTCCAGTTCATCAGCCGATGACAGCGCTTCAGCAACGACGACGCCGTTGCTTGCACCGTGACCTGCTAGCACCGTGGCAAGCACCGCCTTCATCTCGCACCGCGACCCTGGTCTCACCGATGACGCTATCTGACGTCGTCACTAAGCTGCTGCTCGCACCGCTACCTGGGGGCACCGCACGCTGCCCCGCTGCACTTCGCACCTCAGCACCCAACATCTGCCGGCGCCAGCACTCCTGATTCCATCAGAGAGGAGCTCGACCTGCAACGCGAGTGACTTCAAGGGCCTCAACGCCCTGCATCTCTCACAGGTACTGTTTGCGGGTCTTCCCGACACCGTAGCTGGCCCGCGACCCCGCGACCAGCCAGAACTGTTGGGTTTGTTGTTCACAACGCCGTGGTAACCCGGACGGAGCTAGCCAAACAAGGAACTCTTTTTAATCAGCGTATTTTTGGAACTGTGAACTTTTAAGTATAGTATTGTGGATTCTTATTGTTTTTGGTCTTGTTTTAATTATATAAAAATATTGGATATTTTTCTAAACTGGTGTGGTGTCCTTTTGTAGTGCGTACACTGTATTACTGTTGGTTATGTGCAAATGCTTTACACACTGCCTCTAAGATAAGCATGGCTGCTCGTGCCAAGCTACCATGGGGGTGAGCAGGGGTTATTTTAGACGTGTAACTCCCTTATCCTGACTAGAGTGGTGGTTTTTGCCTGGCTTTGGCCCACGCCCTAGCCTACCAAAAATCCCATTTCTAACATTGGTTGTCAGCGGTGAGGATAGGACTTGCGTTTGCACTTGACTTACAGTGATTGGTGTGCACTACTACCATATCGCAGACCATTACGTACCACATACTGTTTTTTAGGGGGTCTATTTTTGTCTTTCCATTGCTTTTGAACTTGAACTTTCCAGTACAACATGCCTGAATCAATTGCATCATCTGTTGCATCTTTGGAAGTGGCCTTTGAGGAGGAGAGGTTAGAAACCTACCATGTGAAGGAATTGAAGGCGATCTGCAAAAACCTAAAAATCCAGATCAGGTACCTCACAAGAAGAGAGGAGCTACAAAATGCGATGAGGGCCTGGGTAGCAGCCAGACATGCTAGTGAGCTGTCTGGGGATCTTGGCAAGGAGGCAGAGGAACCTATTCCAATGGGTGGATGTGCTTTTGGGAGGGGGGCACCCTCTAAACCAGGCAGCAGCAGTTTGTCCCCAGAGGAGCTGGAGGACAGGCGGGAAGCAAGGAGAATTGCTGTGGAACTGGGGAAGCTTAAGTTAGCCATGGAGGAGAAAAGGATGATGTTAGAAATGAGAGAGCAGGACTGGGAAGCTAGTAGGGCTAGGCGCAGCCCAGATGGTGGCAGCAAAAGTGTTAGGTCCAGTACTGAAGATGAGGTACACACACACACACAGATTTGGGAACCTGCTTCAAGGAGGGCGTTGACGTACACCCAGGGGTTCAGGATTATGAGATTACGCCAGTGGTGCGCAGTGTCCCTGAGGTGGATTGGGGAACGGGCACAGGGGATTCTTTTCCTGGTAGTGGGGGGGACACTCTACTGACTCTAGATGAGAGGTGCAGGGAGAGGGGTTCCCCCATGATAGAAGCCCTAGTAAGTGGTTATGGAGACCAGCCAGAAGAGTATGGGTTAAAAGACAGCAACAGTCAGACACTGTCTCGCCAGTCTTGTGAGAGTGAGGTGGGGTACTTTTCTGAGGCACTGGATGGTTGGGTGAAGGGTAGTTTGGCTAACACCTGTGTGGGGCTGTGTGATTCAATTGTTGGAGAGCATATTTTAAGTCCCCGTTTTCCACAGCTATGCCAACAACCAGTGGATTGTGAGTTCTCTGACCCCAGGGAGCTTGCACGGGAGGCAGACCTTTTGGTGGATTCCAGAAGGTCTGGAGAAGCATCTGAGGGTGACCCGGAAGGAAGTGGCTTAGGTATTTCCCAACCGAGGGTGGTGGGAAAGGCTTTTGGTAGCCCAGATAGGTCCTGGTGTCGTGGGAAGGGTGTAGGGACTCACGTCCTGTCTCCGTGGAGAAGGAGTGGGAAGGGGCTGCGGCCCAAGGTGCCCAAAACCCGGTCCCAGAGCCTGGGTGGTTCCAGGAGGGAACCCCAGTTGGGAAGCCTAGGCTGTACTGGTAGGCCGTCTGTTGAGGGGGATCTCCTAGTGGCAAGAAAACGTGGAGGGTCTGTAAACAGAGCTCCAGTGGTTCTGGTGTCTGGCGGTGCTGCTCCTAAGTGGGGGGTGCAGAAGTCCAGACAGAGGGGTGAGAGGGGGATGCGTTCCCCAGTGGGAGAACCAATGGGTCAGGGGCCAGCCAGAAGGGCTGAGCCTCCAAGGAGTGACCATGGTGACACCACTTCTGTCCTGGGGGATCTTCGCGCACTATCAGATGGACAGGGGTCGGGATATCTGCGCCAGGCAGACTGTCACACAACACATGAGTCATGTGTTACCCTCAGGGGGGGCATGCGTGCTCCCAAGGAAGTCCTGGTGCGCCGGGCAGAGGCTCAGCCGCAGGGTTTAGTCCCTGGGCTCGGAGGCCAGGTTCAGGTACTGCCTGACCTGTAGGGAAGGACGACTGGAAGCAGTATCCTGACCGGTTTGTCTTCTAGGGGTACCACTCCAGGTGGGAGGGTGCAGAAATCTGGAAGGGGGTGCAGAGGGGGGGAGTCCTCGCCTCTGACCCCGGTTCAACCCATGGGTTTAGATCCTCGGGTGGTGGATCAGTTGCAGGGTCAAGGCCCTGAGCTGGTGGAAGAATTGTTGGGGAGGGCTGATTCCAGCGTCCTGACAGTTTTTGGTTCTGAGGGTGCTTCTCCTGGGAGGAGAGTGCGGACCCCCGGAAGGAGAGGTAAGGGGGGGAGAGCCTCGCCCGAGACCTCTGGTCAGCCTGAGGGTACAGACCCTGGGTTGGAGGACCAGGTTCAGGTTGTCCCCCCTGACCTGGGGGAAGGGGCGACTGCTAACAGTGCCCCTACCAGTTTGTCTTCTGGGGATGCCGCTCCAGGTGGGAGGGTACAGAGCCCCATGGAGGAGGACCGGGTGTGGGAGAGCCACCCCAGTCCCTTGTTCAGCCTCAGGGTACAGACCCTGGACTGAGGTACCAGTTGCAGGATAGCCCCATGAACTGGTGGGTGAATTGTGCAGGACACCTGCCACAGGTGCCCTGACAATTCTGGAAGGGGGTACCGCTCCAGGTGGGAGGGTACAGAGCCCCAGTGAGAAGGAGAGGGTGTGGGGGAGGCCACCCCTGCCTCCTGTCCAGCCGCAGGGTACGGACCCTGGGCTGGTGGGCCAGTATCAGGATGCCATACCTGACTTGGCAGGGGGAGAGTAGAGAAAGGGTGCCAGGCACCTGGGGCTACCGCCCCCCACTCTCTGACGCCACAACGGTTGGAGTGGCCTGAACGGCATAAGGCCTGGCTCTCATCACTGACAGTTGTCAGTGGCCACTGTGGCTGAGTGTCCGGAGGGACAGAGTTGCCCCTGGGAGGGGAAAAGGAGTCACTCCCCGGGGGTGGACTGGGCCACACCTTTGTGTTGGCCATGTGGGTACTGTCTGCCTGTTGGGACACATCTGTGAGCAAAGTAAGTTTAGGTGCTGCACAGATGGGGCCCACATGTGAGGAGAAGGATTCCCCATGGGTCAGCGTAGTGGGCCCTGAGAGTATGGATAGAGGGATCCAACTAGGTTCAGGAAGGCGTAGAACGGGAAGGAAACCCTGCTGTTGCGGGCCAGGTTCCGTGTTCTATCGCCCCAAGCAGGGAAGCCCATCGAGGTATGGATTGGTCTCCCCTGGCTTTAGGCTGGAAGGGGGTTGTGTTGGAAATGGCCCTTTTTGCAGGGTTATCCCCAAACTTTTTGCTTTTTCCTCCTATTTTTCCCTGACCTGTTTGTGTTGGTTTTAGGACTCTGGGCACTTTTCCACTGCTAATCAGTGCTAAAGTGCATATGCTCTCTGTGTAAATTGTGTTATGGATTGGTGTTTCCATGATTGGATATTTGATTTACCTGTTAGCCCCTAGTAAAGTGCACTGCGTGTGCCAGGGCAGGTGATTCAAATGCTACCCGGGGGCCTGCAGCACTGGTTGTGCCACCCCCGTGAGTAGCCCTGAAAACGGTAACTCAGACCTGCCATTGCAGAGTCTGCGCGCAGTTTGCAACTGCCATGTCGACTAGGCCAGTGCACACGCTGGCCGGTCCCTAACCTTCCCTTTTCTTACATGTCAGACATCCCTCAGGTAGGCCCAAGGTACCCCTGTGGGCAGGGTGCAGTGTATATGAAAGGTGGGACATGCCCTGGTGTGTGTGGCATGTCCTGATAGTGAATGTCAGCCAATTTCGTTTTTCACTATTGCAAGGCTACCAGTTCCCCATAGGATAGAATGGGAGGTTTGTTTATAACATCTTATAAACATAACTGGCCCAGGGAATTCGGTAAGAAAATAGAATTTAGTTTGCCTGAACTCAGAATCTAAAGATGCATCTTTTAGTGAAGGTGATTTTTACATTCTGTGTTTGAAAATACCACTTTTAGAAAGTAGGTATTTTCTTCATACCGTGTGCCTCTGCTGGAATGTGGATTGCCTGTCTGGGTTTTGGATGACAGAAGGCTGGGGTCCGGAGGGGCTCCAGATTTTCTAGGTAGGTCAGGAAAGGGCTGAACAGACCTGGGCTGCGATGGGGGAAGGGGAAGGAGATTTCCTTGCACCTCAAATGGCCTGGTCTGCCTCTGACAATGCCATCTCCACCTACTGCCAGGAATTCACACCAGAGAAGGCCGAACTGGTTCTGGCCGGGCACAGACACTCTCTGCCTGGACGATCAAAGGATTTTTGTGTACAAATACTGGGGCCCAGACCCCTGAACTTTAGAACTCATCTGGAACAAGAAGACTTCCAAGAAGAAGAACCGGAGAAGCTGCGAAAAGGAACGACTGCTTTGCTGGGTGCTTTGCAGGGCTTACCTGCAGTGGCTGCTTCTGTCTTGGGCAGTAAAAGGCCTGGACTGGACTTTCTGCAACCTAATTTGTGAGTCTCTCCAAGGGCTTGAGGTAGAGCTTGCCCCCTGTTCACGAAGTCTCAGGAACAGCAAAGACTTCAAGTTCTTCGACCCGCAGCACTGTGGACTGTGTGTTTTGTGCTGCAACCCGAAGAACACCAACCCAACGACGTCTACGACGCCACTGCCGACTCCGTGTCCTGAAGGCACCGCAGAGGGCACCGCCGCAACGCCGCACCGCAACCCTGGTCTCACCGACGACGCCTGTTGATGCCGCCACCGAGCCGCTGCTTACACCGTGACCTGTGGGCACCGCCTCGCTTCACGCCGAAGCTTTTGCGCCTCACAGGGCACCGCCGCACCGCAACCCTGGTCTCACCGACTACGCCTGTTGACGCCGCCACCGAGCCGCTGCTTGCACCGTGACCTGTGGGCACCGCACTCCGCACCGCCTCGCTTCACGCCGAAGCTTTGTCACCGCAGAGAGCACCGCCACAATGCCGCACCGCGCCCCTGGTCTCACAGACGATGCCTGTTGATGCCGCCACCGAGCCGCTGCTCGCACCGCGACCTGTGGGCACCGCACTCTGCACCACCTTGCTTCACGAGACGCCTTGGCTTTCCTGATGCCGCCACTTCCTGCCGAAATCAACGCCGCTGCTTGCACCGTGGTTCGAGGGCACCGCTCGTATGTAACACGATGCACCACCCTCATCCTGCACCGCAACCTTGGCCTACCGACGCCGGCGCCATCGACTCCAGTTCGTCAGCCGATGACAGCGCTTCAGCAACGACGACGACGCTGCTTGCACCTTGACCTGCTAGCACCGTGGCGAGCACCGCCTTCATCTTGCACCGCAACCCTGGTCTCACCGACGACGCCATCTGACGCCGTCACCGAGCCGCTGCTCGCACCGCGACCTGGGGGCACCGCACACTGCCCCACTGCGCTTCGCACCGCAGCACCCGACGTCTGCCTGGGCCAGCGCTCCTGATTTCATCAGAGAGGAGCTCGACCTGCAACGCGAGTGACCTCAAGGGCCTCAACGCCCTGCATCTCTCACAGGTACTGTTTGCTGGTCTTCCCGACACCGTAGCTGGCCCACGACCCCGCGACCAGCCAGAACTGTCGGATTTGTTGTTCACGACGCCGTGGTAGCCCGGACGGAGCTATCCACACAAGGAACTCTTTTTAATCAGCGTATTTTTGGAACTGTGAACTTTTAAGTATAGTATTGTGGATTATTATCATTTTTGGTCTTGTTTTAATTATATAAAAATATTGGATATTTTTCTAAACTGGTGTGGTGTCCTTTTGTAGTGGGTACACTGTATTACTGTTGGTTATGTGCAAATGCTTTACACACTGCCTCTAAGATAAGCCTGGCTGCTCGTGCCAAGCTACCAAGGGGGTGAGCAGGGGTTATTTTAGACGTGTAACTCCCTTATCCTGACTAGAGTGGTGGTTTTTGCCTGGCTTTGGCCCACGGCCTAGCCTACCAAAAATCCCATTTCTAGCACAGCCCAATAACAATCAATGCAATAATGATGTGTCCACATAGGTGCCAACAATTTCTCCATGTGCACTTGAAGTAGACTTAATGGCGAACAGCAGAGAAGAACCCCTAAACAGTAGTGACTGTGTACCTGTCGCTAGGAGGAAATGTAAAAGCAAGTGACCAGTAGCTGGGAAACCGAGCTAGTAATATGCTAGGAAAAGGAACTGGCTAAGTACACTGATCTAGAACCTGTTAGGGACTGGGCCCTTATCAATTGGGATTTGGAAGAGGAAAAATGTGAACAACTAATTGACAAATGTATAGCTCCTTTGTATAGTAAATTGCACAACTAAGAATCAATGCTTAATGCTTTGTCTACAAAATTAGCTCTTATTCCTGGCTATCCTAAGTTATTCCTGCCAGTTTGCTAAATTAAAGCCAATTATACAAACCATGGGGGAAAGCAATGTTCAAAAGTCTGGTCCTCTTATTTCCCCTCTGTGCAGTAATGAGTCAGCACCAGTAGGAGTGGGCGTAGGTGGAGAATTAAGTAATAGAATGGGGGATAGGGGAGGCCCAGGTATTTGCATCCAGAAGAGGGCTACCTTGCCTACACTAAATTTACCACCTGGATGCTGCCCCTATGTAGTAGTAATGACAGGTGTCCCTGAGCTACCCATAACCTCTTAGGAATCTACTTGCAAACTATGTAACAAAGTTTTCCACTGGTTTTGTAAAAATGCCCAATTTAACGTGAGGGAGCATAGGATATCCTATTTGCTAGAAGGGTGTGGTGGGTGGTACGAGGGAGAAAACAGCAAGTTGGGGATTGTATTGTCATTAACTTCAGATACCCCTTGCTGGCGAAGCAACTGATATACAGCTTCCAATCCCGGCGTCCAATAGTCGAGGGAATTGGCATTGAATCATTGTTTTTTTTCTGTAAACATTTGTGGACCATAAGCAGTGATAGCCAGAATCTCCTGCCAAGTACCCAGAATAACCCTCTCATCCCCACTGCTAATAGGTTCTTTCTGTTAGCAAGTCTAGATTGTAATAATTGACTTCCTGAAATGTCCTCCCCTCTCGTTGAATGTAATAAGGGGGAAAAGTCATTGTTACCAGTTTTACCAGAAAACAATGTTAGCTTGGAACAGCCATTAACTGGAAATTCAGCCCTTAGAACTGCTAGTTGGAATGTTGCAGGAGTCATATCCAAGGCGATGGATCCTGAATGATTAAATCTGATCAAACCATATGGTGTAATATTACTCCAAGAAACCTGGGCTCATAAGCAATTTTCTGTGGATGGGTATGAGTGTTTCTATGTACCTGCGAAAGTTGTCATTGGGCAGAGAGCCCAGGGAGGATTGGTGGTCTTGATTTGTGTATCAAAATTGTTTAAAACCCCAGGTGTCCCTGTTAGACATGGGGGATTAAGGTTTTATGGGTTGTAGTATCACAAAACTTTAATTTCTTTTTGGTTAATTTCTATAATTCATCGATCAATACGGGTTGTCAAATTACAGTATTATTTAGGGTGTTGACTAGTTTATAGACCAGGGCTTTCCATTAGTTGCAGAACTTCAATATTGTTCTTGGTGGTGACTTTAATGCCAAGATAGGTCAGCCCTGTCTTGGCGAGAACCCATTTGAGAGGGAAGCATACCCTAACCACCCCTCAGAGGTTGATGAAAGATGTCGGAGGCTGACAAGAGCCCTAGGCCAGACGGATTTAATTGATAATTAGCAGGGCAAGGTCTTAGCTATAAACCCACCTTTATAGGATGGGGAAAGGGAACAACAATCGATTTCGTATTCCTCTAAAGGCCAATGGGAGCGCTGGTCCAATCAGGAAACGTTTTACACACTTATTATAGCGATCATAACCCCATAGTGTTCGAATTAACAATACCCCTGGGAGAAGTCAGAGCAAGGAACCCAGGCTTCATTGGTCTTAGCACTAAAGATAAGTGGCTCCAAATCAGATGGCACAACATTTCGATCCCTGTGTTATGCAAGACCTTAGTTAGCGCCAACCTTAGTCAGCTTATGGACCCACTGCTTATGGTTGACCCTTTTGCAGAGGAGGTCTTGGTGGCCTTTGGGTCTCTAAACTACTCAGCCAACCAGATCACGAAGGACCTTTCTGCCTTAGGGAGACAGGGAAAAAGTGGGTGGTATGACTTAGTGACTTAGAGAGGCCCTTAATGCCATGCCAAAAGTTCAGGCAGATGTTATACGGGCTAGAGCAAACTATAGGTTGGCCCTAAAGCTTAGGAAGAGAAACCTGAAGGAAGGGACATGGGACGGACTAATGAATGATTCCACCAAGGGTGATTCCAGGGGCTTCAGGGAGATAGTCAAGGGCAAGAACTTGCTGCTAGACATCCCTGAGGATATAGGTACAACTATTTCGCCTGAGTAGTGGTTAACCAATTTCTCTGCTATTTACTCAGCAAATCTGGGTAGGCCCATCGATAATGGTGTGGATACATTTAAGTTCCCCCTTGCTATCAATTTTGGAATGGAGGAGGTATGGGAGGCCATCAAGATCAGTCCCAATAACAAGGCTCCTGTCCCCGATGGGGTCCCCATGGACTTATATAAATCAAACATCTCATTCTGGGATCCACTTCTCACCAACACTGTCAATGCAGCCACAGTCAGGGACATCCCTAAGGAGTGGAAATCTGCCACAATAGTGCCTGTATTTACAAAACTGGACCGTCAGGACCCTAGTTGCTATAGGCCCATCTCCCTGTTAAATTCAATCATGAAGGTGGCAGGAAGAATTATTTTGGGGTGGATTGAGGAGTGGGCCCAGACTAATAACATCTTTAGTCCTGTCCAGTATGGTTTTCGGGAGGGCAAAGGAACAATGAAACAATGTCTCAATCTAAGTTTGTTGATTGGGAAATATGTGGTGGCAAAGAATAGCACTATTTATGTAGCGTTCATGGATTTAAGTAGTGCTTTCGATCGAGTTAATATGTCAAAGATGTGGTCTTTATTAGCTGATCTGGAATTGCCTAAAATCCTGTTGGATTTTTTTTATGTGCTATGCATCTTCAATTAGGCACAGTTAGGATGGGGAGTGCACGGATCCCCTTAATCTCCCAAGAGGAGTTAGGCAGGATGCGTTTTGGCACATCTCCTATTTTTAATGTACATTATTGAACGGAATCAGTTTTTGATCTCCAACGGAAAGGTTATGCCCAGGGTTAATTCTGTTTTTGTCCTGTCCCTGCTTTATGCAGAAGTTGCGGTTTTGTTGTCCCATACAGCAAATGGCCTTAGGGGACTGGTGGATTTGTTTGCAAATTTCATGAACGATATTGATGTGAACACCAATATCTCTAAAACCCATTTAATGGTTTCTGGGAAGTTGTCCTCTAAAATCTGGCCTTTAACTATCAAGGTCAGAATTATTTCGCAAGTTAGTTCCTTTCCATACTTGAGTATTACTTTCGATCACTGCAATTGAAGTCCCTGTTCGGCTTTCAGATGCCAGCGGTTCAATCAAGTTTATGGTGCCCTGTTTAAGTTTTCTGCGTCTATTGGAAATAAACCTATAGTTCCTCTGCTCCAAATTTATAGGATGAAATGCTTGCGGGTACTTACCTATGGCACAGTCATTTGGGGTTACCAGAATTGCACAAAAGTGCAGAAGGAAGAGAATCGGTTTTGACAGAAATTGCTTGGGGTTGGCCAAGCTAGACCAAGCACTTTTATCCATGATGAACTGGTTTTGGGGTTTGTCGAAGATTCCATAAAATTAGCCCCACTTCTCTTATGGATCTCCGTCTGGTGGGGGGCAATACAACCTTTAACGTGGAAGTCATTCAGGATTGCCTCAACTGTGATTTGGGGTATAAAATCCTGCGTCTGGCTTATATTAGAGATTTGGCTTTTAAGTTGGAGCATCCAGAATTGTACTATGTCCCTTAGTTCATTGTTAAAGCTGGGGGGAAAAGGATGAAAGAGAAGTTTTTAACCTAGTCATGGAAGCAAGGGAAATGAGGGCCCTGGAGAAACTGACAAGATAAAAAAGCTAATCCTGGTTTTGAGCCTTGTCTTACCCTAGTTAAAAATACGTGGGAGAGATCATTGCTCACAAGGTTTTGGTTGGGCTCAATACGGTGCAGATTACATTTCCATCCTGGACAATTTGACTGTAATTCTATTTTTACCTGTCCTTGTGATGCAACACACTACAGACCTTGGATCATCTGGTGTTATTTTGTCCAATCTACCACTACCCGCAAAAGAGCTATTGACTCCCCATTTTAAGATCTAGGGGTTTCTACCAGTTCATGCCTGCTTTTCTCCATCTACAGATGCTGGCTGACCCAGCAATTATAGCTGTAGTTGTGTCCTTTTTAAAGAGTGCCTTATATTTGAATTCTGCTAGTATCATGTAAATATCTAGCTATATAAACTAAAAGTTGGATGTTTTTTATCCTGGTTTATAGATTCTGTTTTATGATATTTATCATTATTGTACAGTATTTATGACTTTCTGGTTTTATGATGTGTGGTATTTTGCCTGTGCTTTTAATGTACTTTTATGATTATTAAATTAATAATCGAATAAACATTTATATTCAAGATGGTGAAGGAGAGGAGACAACATTAAACATTTTAGTATTTAAATTGCTGTGTGCAATCCAGTACATGGCAGTACAGTCACTGCCTATTTCAGCAGTGACTGTTTACCTAACTGAGACATCCCAATAATATTTGGAAAACACAATACCTTTCACTCTGACGTCATCTACTCGCTATCCAATTCTTAATCTCTAATGATTACCACTATAAACATCTGTGTGATGCATGTAGGAGCCGTAATACCACTCCAACAGACACCTAGTGACACATCTAAGCCAGAAAACCCCATAGATGACCAGCTCACTTTTTGAAGTGGTGTGGTGTTACAGAAGTGTGTTTTTTCCTCCTCAAACTCTAGCATTTAAAGCCCACACGAGGCCACATGAACTGTGGGATTAGAAGTAAATACACATTTTAAGGAAAAAAGTTCCCAGGACAAAACTGTTTTATTCTTTCTCTTTGAATTTTGCCAGCATAAGTAGTAGTCATTGCAAAAAGATTATGGATAATTAAAGATTAAGGGCTAACATCAAGTTGTTGAGCGAGCCAAACAGAATTGATGGTTTTAGTCAAGCTACGGAAAACCCGTTATAGGCCCTATACATTGTCATAAAATCACGTTCCAGGGCACAATTTTCTAATGATGGTCTTATGGAAACCAACTTTAAAATCGTAGATCTTTTTCAATGAAACTTTGCTTCATTACCTTTTGAATGTCTTACATAAAGCAAATCATGACACATTTTGAGTGTTAAGATTGCAGATGCTTGTTTTTTATTCTGTTAAATTTTCTTGAGGTTGGTTAACAGACTGGTCCGAATAATTCATTTATTTGGGATTGTTAAACTCTACCATGATATGTTTAGGTAAGTTGGCAGGGTATGCCCAGACGTGGGTCCCTTGCTCACTTTGCCACTGGATTCAAGATAGCCTGGCTGATGAGGGTTTTGAACCCGAAACCGGTCCCAGGATGCTTGTTTCCGGTCCAGGGAAGACATGGCTTGGCAGTTCGGGCTGGACTGTTCCCATGAGGCACAGGGTCAGACTGATTTGCATATGGCCATGTCTGAACTGGGGTGGTGGAGTGAGCTAAAGAATGATGATGGATTAAACCCAGATCAGTTGACTGGGGGTGAGTGTTTGATTTGCTCTAACGCTCCGTCCATCATCCCCTTTGGTATCGCTTTGTTCGCCCTAAGTTGGCAGGGTATGCCCAGACGTGGGTCCCTTGCTCACTTTGCCACTGGATTCAAGATAGCCTGGCTGATGAGGGTTTTGAACCCGAAACCGGTCCCAGGATGCTTGTTTCCGGTCCAGGGAAGACATGGCTTGGCAGTTCGGGCTGGACTGTTCCCATGAGGCACAGGGTCAGACTGATTTGCATATGGCCATGTCTGAACTGGGGTGGTGGAGTGAGCTAAAGAATGATGATGGATTAAACCCAGATCAGTTGACTGGGGGTGAGTGTTTGATTTGCTCTAACGCTCCGTCCATCATCCCCTTTGGTATCGCTTTGTTCGCCCTAAGTTGGCAGGGTATGCCCAGACGTGGGTCCCTTGCTCACTTTGCCACTGGATTCAAGATAGCCTGGCTGATGAGGGTTTTGAACCCGAAACCGGTCCCAGGATGCTTGTTTCTGGTCCAGGGAAGACATGGCTTGGCAGTTCGGGCTGGACTGTTCCCATGAGGCACAGGGTCAGACTTATTTGCATATGGCCATGTCTGAACTGGGGTGGTGGAGTGAGCTAAAGAATGATGATGGATTAAACCCAGATCAGTTGACTGGGGGTGAGTGTTTGATTTGCTCTAACGCTCCGTCCATCATCCCCTTTGGTATCGCTTAGGTAAGGCTTGACAGCACAGCTGCCTGCAACACCTATTTTTCCAATAGTTTAACACACACAGACAGTGGGTTTTGGCTCTGCCCAAGGGCAGCATTTCTCCATCAACTCATGCTATTGGCCATTTGGACGTATCCTGCTTAATGCATAGTTGAATTGAATATGTAAAGTGATCCTTTTTTTTTATATATATATGAAAGCAGGATGGTAATGAAGGATCACTTGCCATCATTCAACAGGTCTACACAGGACAATAATGAAGGCAAGGCAGAACTCAATATAATCCTACTTTTGTTGCGATGTAAAATGAACATCTAAAGGGAACTTCAGCAGATCTGGCCTCCATATGCTGAAGTATTAAAGTACAGGAATGAACCAACATGCACATGTGCATGCTTGTGTTAGCATGTATTAGACCATTAATGCCAGTCCTACAGGCGTTGTCAATTTTTTTTTTTAATTGTGACTTTTTATGTTAAGAAGTTTAACGTTGAGACACTCTTAAGTGAGGAGCATTTTTGATGATTTGATTTTGTTAGAAAAAATGCGATGCAATCTTATTTTTTTGCCTTTGTCTACGCAATAAAAATGAACTAGCACAATACATTTGAACTGTGGAGTCTGTGCTACATCCCACCCAGGGTTTGCTTTAGAGCGTACCGGGTACTCAGCACTAGGAGTAAATTGAAGAGGAAATGGAAGGTTGAGGTACTCGGTAGAAGAGCCTTGATGGTGCCTTGCTAAGTATAATGAAAAAGTTATTTTGTATAATGTATGTCTACTGATTTTTCATGAAACTATAACACCTATTAAATTACGTTTTTTAAATCCCATTCATGACATTTCCATCTCTTATGTGTTCATCAACGTTGTTTGTTGTGAATTCACTTGGACTTGCTCTCTTGATAGTTCTCTCCAAAAGGTAAAGACATTTGGGCAAGCTATTTTCTTTGAATGGAGTTTTCATTTTTGCCAGTAGGGAGGACCTGCATCACAGTGGTGGAGGAAAATCTGCTGCATTAAAAGTTTGACACAATTTTGACTCTGAAGTTTTCCGTTAAGTGACTGTCTACATCATGGGAAAAGCCACTTCAGAGGAAAAAACCATGATGGAAATTCCACTGTGCCAGTGGCATATGTGAGCAATGGGAATTTACGCCCAAGTAGTGGTAACTTATCAGTACTAATGCTACATATATTTAGGACACTTTAGAGGAAGGTCCTCAAACACTTCAGGGACACCCTGTGTATCTGGTGTTGGAAAGGTTGCTGTAGATTGTGTGGCTATTCTGCCACCATTTCTGGCAACATAGTGGTGCTCTGGAAGGACCAACTGGAAGACCAAGGGTAGACTTCACCAGCAAGATACATTTTTTAATATATTTTGTTTTAAGAATCAAGACTCCAGTGTATTATATGCATGCATTGTGAATTACCACCAGTTTCATAATTCTGTATGTGAAATTGAAATACAAATGTGCATGAGCAACTGCAACCTTTTTTATCTGTAAAGGAAATATCTTTTTCAGTGGAGAAACACCTTTTGCTACACTCCATACAACATAGCAGTGTTCACTCCAAATTCCCACGCAGGAAAGGAACAGATAAATGCATTTGCCAGAAGCAAATATATATGCATTTCAAATTGAAAGTTACCTGCAAAAGGTGCATGTGTACCCACAAACGTATAGGTTTAAAGTATGTTCATCTCCTTTTACAAAATGTCCTCCTTGCCTCCCTAAAATTCATTGACCAAAGCCATCCTTGATTCGCTAGTAGAATTGCATTACTCAAAGTGTCATCCTCGCTCAACGCCTGCAATCAATCAGCCTCCGAGGTGGCACATTTGGTAATGGCCGTCAGAGGCACTGACTTTGACTTCTTCATCATCAGATGTTTGATCATCATTAGATTTACCTTCCAACGGCAATCTGAAAAGGCAATCTGCCATAAGCTTTCTCACTCCAGGTATATATTCAGTTTGATACCAGAATTCTTGCAATTGGAATTGCCATTTGGCTGTAATTGGTGTGGAGTTCCCTGCATCTTTAGAAGTGAAAAAGTCCACTTAAAGCTTATGATCAACTCGAATTTTAAAATCTGATCCTCACAGGTAATGCAGGAAATGGTTGATGCCCCACCAGCATGCTAAAGACTCCTGTTCCACCACAAAATATGAAGACCTCACCCCACTTAGGCTGCGACTAGCAACACTACTATTTCATCCATACCACACCTATGGTATAATAAGACAGCACCTAATCCATACTAACTAGCGTCAGTTACTACAATGCTGGTATTATGAGTTTCAAATGGTTTCAAATGTGTGGCAGCAGCGACATCTTTCTCAATTTTGTAAAATTCAGCATCACAACATTCATCCCATAAAAAAACTTTTATTTAATAATACATGCATACAATGCATCTTATCCACCCAGTTGGGAATGAATCATGCATAAAATTCTAACAATCCCCAGAAGAATCTCGACTGTTCCTTTTAATTCACAATGGGAGCTTAAATGACGGCCTTGACTAAGCTTTCATTAGGCTCCAAACCTTTGGGAGATAACTTGTGTCCTAAATAGTTCACACTTGACATTCCAAAATGCCCTTTTCTGCTTTCAAGGTAATTCCCCTTTCCTGTAGAATTGATAAAACATCTCCTAGGCTCCTGTCATACGAAGATCTACCTCCAGCATAGATCAAAGTATTGTTCTGGAAACAACCCATCCACCTCTTTTAACAGCATCTCCATTAGTCTCTACAAAACAGGAAAGGCAGAGGCAAGGAGAAACGGCATACGTTTAAATCGGAGGGCCTCTTCAGGAGGGACAAACTACATCAGGTGTGGGAACTCGTTGGAAAGGACAGCTTGGTAGTAGTCTAAAGCCATACCCTACTTGATGAAAACTACCACATCCTTTATAAGTGTCAGAATTAATGTTGTATTGGGTAAAGCTTGCCCATCTATCCAAATCTTGATGTTACGATCCCTGAGATTGTCGCACTTCCTTAGGGACCCATTAGCCTTGCGAGGTAATACTACTACTATTCAGAACCCTCAATAGGCTCTCTGATATCCTGTGTACATACACTTTCTAATTCTTTCTTCACTTACAATCTGCACCCAGTGGGACGCTCCTAAATTTATGTGCTACTGGAGTTAGATTTATGGTCTGTCTTGTGTCTGAAACTCCTTAATTTTCCCAAATTTTCAGCAAACATACCAGGAAACGTCTGCTACCACTCTGATTTCTCCAGTATGCACACTTTTTTGAATTCTCTTCTCAAATGAACCTGCTCTGAATTATTGGAGTCCTAAGTTATCTCAAGATTTATTTCTTCTTACCAGCCCAATAAACATTGATATGTTTTCTAGTTCTAGAATCACAGGTTTTCTAGACCCCAGGCACTTAGGACTTCGTCAATGTGCCAACCCATATCAGAAAAACAGTTACACTGCAACCATTACACAATCCACTGAGCAATATCTGAGCAAGATGTGTTCTAGGTTACGGTCAATCACATGAGATGTTACAAGGCCAACCAGTTGAACCCCAAACCGTATTTCATTAGGGATTAACACACTCAAAAAACACTTGAATAAGAAGGATACATTTAAAATATGTATTTAAATCTTAACCATAGTCTAGTGCACACAATATGAACTGTAAGCACAAAGAAGAAAAATAATATGGCAGCAGATACTGTCACAAAAAGGGTGAATAATAGACACAACTCCAACATGATTTCTGTTATTCATACATATACATATATAGACGGTTTCTACTACTTCTAAGCAATAGTCTGAATCCAGACTTCTAGCAAAGCAGAAAATAAAACCTATTAGGAGTTTCAGAGAGATGGTGCACACTCTTACTACTATTTGAACAAAGAAGTTCTATGTTCAAGGAAATAGCAAGGCCTGCTATTGTTGACTCAGAATGTCGAGTTTACTGATAACTGAGCACGCAAAGGCTAATTGCCTCTCATTCCGGTAGATTCCTCTACGGCCTATCCCAGTGTTGCCCAGTGTGAAGTCTCCCCTCTACCCTTTACTTTATGTGTTCATCTTTTATAACATAATCTCATTGTTGTTTAGAACTTTTGGTGAAAACAACTGACAGAAAGTGGCCTGACATCCGTTCAGTTATTTTCACTCTAGAAGACTCTGCTCTTTAAATATCAACAAAAGTGAGACCTGTAGTTATCAACCATCTAAATGCTAGCAGAAAGTAATAGCAAGCAGGCACCAGTTAGATAAAACATTGCAAATATATTCACATAGGCCTGATTATCATCCTGAAGAACATAATAATATTAACCAAATTTGCATAATATAATTATTGTTTAGCCCATGTTACTCAAACGGAGGGATACAAAGGCTAGAATTACACAATATCCCCGACAACATGACCCATCTTTGGCCAAACTTTACCCATTTATTTTTCCCTATTTTTGTGAAGAAAAATCCAAAATCTGCCCTCAGGTTAATCACAATTCCACCCACACATATGTGACAGAGAGGTCTTTTAGCCACATTTGCATTCATTTCTCCAACATTACATTCCAAATTAGTTTCTCCGCCGATGAAGTATTAAAGCACACAACCTAGCTTTCATTACTCATATTAGCATCCTTTGATGTATTTTCTACTTTGCTAACAACAGTTACAGATATTGACTGAAAAGGCTTGTTGGACCTGCAAACTTTGGAGAAGTTACACCTTTTTTGCATTTGATGCAAATTTGATCCAGTATTGGGCAGCATTGTGCATTCTCCAAGTAATCACTGATTCCATGCAACATACAAACACATGCAGCACATATATTTAATATGCAGCACACATCCAAGTATAAACATCATCTTTTTTTTTCCCACTGAAAACAAGCTGTGCATGCTACGGGCAGCCTAAGCCCAATTAGTGATGTCACTCTATCATATGTAATGGCACAATATTCAGTGAGTCCTAGAGTAGAGAAACTTGTCATAGAGAAGAGTGAGAGACAGCCGTTTGTTCTCCTTTTCTATGAACGGGTACAACACACCATCATCTCCAAGGGAAAAACGAGATCTGTGTGTGCCCACTAAATTGGGCTGTTCATGATAAAGCAAGTGCAGCGAGTGGTCCTGATCATCTCTAGAACAGCCCCCTTGACTCTTCCATACAAACTTCTATCCAGTCAATCTTTCACTGGTCGAATCACCCCTTGCATTCTCTCATCCATCCATTCATTCTTTCATTGATCATCAAATCTTTCAACATTTCATCCATCCATGGGCCACCAAATCTATTGATCAATCTGTTCACCCATCCATCATTTGTGCATCCATCCTTTCATCGTTTGATCCAGCAATACATTTTTTCTGTCCATCAATTAATCCTTTTGGATATTTACTCTGCCACCCACCCTTTCACATGTGCATCCACCTATCCACCCACCCATCCTTTTACCTTCCTATCCCTTTATTCATCCTTCCTTCTTATCAGCTTCCTTACCTTTCTTTCACCTGCGGTCCAGCTTTCCTTCTCTTTTCCGTCTACCGATCTTTCTTTCTTACTCACACACCTACTTGCTCTTCCATTTTATCATCTCTTTTCCTTTCCCCCATTGTTATAATTTATCTTTCTCCATCCCCCTTCAATGAATTTGTTTCATTATACTGTCTTTGGGTGTTACACTGATATTCCCTTACAGCTTGATCATGAAATTTGTCTGCAGAGTTGCAGACGGAAGAGACCCATAAAGAACACTGCCCTTGCTGCAGCTGCTGAAGGCAGGTAATGTGGGAGGATGGAGGCTATGACACCCCTGCCTTGAACACTTCCAATCAGTAGACCTAAAGCATCCTTTGTGGATCAGGACATCTGTAAGGAGATGAACCCTTACCTACTTGCAATTGGATTTTTAGGGCAATGGCCTTATTAACTCGTTGACAAGCTTGCCTTCTGTCTCCATGTTCAACACACACTTTTTGTCTCTCTCTCTTCTCCCCCCACTCAAAGTGTAGGCCCTGTGCCTCAGCATTGGATCTAACTATCCGGTTCTTAGAACGGAGGAATTGGAAGTTCACTTTCCTTTACCTCTTTGGGAATGTTCATCTCCTGGGTCCTCGGTAAACTTCATTTCACTCCTCAAAGTACATTAGTGGAATGGTCACAGACTAGTACAGGCCATTTTGATTAACTCAAGGCTGAGGAAACAACACCCAGCTCCAGATCTCTTTCAGTGGAGACACACATCCTAATTCCAAAATGTACAACTACATTAGCTGTCTTCACATTCAGATTTAGAAAGGGCGGTGTACTCGGAACATTTATGCCATCAGGTGGGACAGGATTACTTCTCCTAGTTTTACTTAGTGATTTACTTAGACCACAAGCACAGTCGGTTGCCACTGCATTATTGCTGTCTGAGAGCCTGGCTGCTTCTAAGGAGACTAAAAACGCGTTTTTTCTACTGTGTGCTGTTTTGAACACAGGTCGCACATAGAATATTGTGCTTTACAGGGTAATGTGTTAGGGTGCTTTATTTTCATACAGTGGCTGGGTAGCCCAGCTGAAGACTTCTGAACAACCTTTGAAGAAAGAGCATGCAGTTCCTGACATGCTTCAGACTTCTACTGCCAGGCTGACATCCATCAGAACCCTTTGGGCTCTAGAGGAATGCTGTCGGTTTCTGGGTAAGTGTTCACTATCCCACCTGCAAGTTTCTATCCACCGAGCTCCCCATCCTCAACTTAGCAGTTGCATATGGGCCCTCAGACTTTGCCTGTACATACTCTTCAGGTACTGGATGATGATCTTTGCATATTGAATTGGGGGGACAGCTGCATGTTCATCCTTCTGGGCTTGTCAGCAGCATTAGATACAGCTAATTTAACAGTTTTCTTCACATCTTAGAATACCTTATAGGTATTTAAGACAGTGTGCTGAGTTGGTTCTTTTCATTCCTTACCAATCAGCCTGCAAGTGGTGTGTCAGGAGGAAATCAACTCCGAATAGGCCGTCTTATCCTCTGGGATTCCACAGGGCTAGATACTCACAGCAACACTGTTCAACATGTTCCTTGTTCTTCGGAGGGCAGGTTTGTCCTTTCATCAAAATACCAATGAGTTACAACTTTAACCTGAAAACAACTATTGGGTAGAGGATGTAGTCTTACGGCTAGCGCAGTCGACCTCGAAGCTGGGGAACCGGGTTCGAGTCTCAGCAACGACGCTCAACATCCTGTGAGTATGGGCAAATAACTTAACCTCCCAGTGCCTAACAAAAATTAATGTGTCCATCTGTAACGAAACTTGTGCTCATGTAAAGCGCTCTGATACCTGATATCTTCGGGTCTAGTTCGCACTATATAAACTAAAAAAAAAAAAAAAAAAACTATTGAGAATATAATTGAGCTACAGTCATATTTAAACATGCTTCAAAATTCTTATGCTTGAGGTATAATGATTATGTTTGACTCTTGAGCCCTCCCTCTCACTTATATTTCAACAATATTGCTAGAGCTGGTTATTTCCTTTTACAACCCAAGACATCTCATCTCATTGAAAATAGCAGTTCACACCCTTGTTACCATAAGAGCAAGTTTTGGAAATTCAATTTTGCCACAATGTCTCAAACGTCTCTGGCTCCACTCAAAAGAATCGTTCACACCACAGCTAGACTGAATACTGTGTAAAAAATGTAACCATATCTCCGTCATCCTCAGGGAGCTTCATTGGTTACCATTAAATGTAAAGACCACTATCAGGCTGTGCTGGATTTCCTAAAAGACAATAAATAGTTATTTCTCTTGCTAGAACTGCTCCTTAACCAGGTTGCAACATTAGCTTGGAACTTGCTTTCGCTCAGCTACAAAAGTCATCCTTCCCTGATTGCACTCAAGAAGCAGTGAAAGACTCAACTCTTCCATCCAATCCTGGACTAAACTAAAATAGTCACTACCTCATCTTCCTCTGACTTCGCCGTCTTGTTCTACTCATGTGCCGCTCCCGTTATGGGAGTCATAATGGTAGACCCTCTACTTATGTGCATCCATACTTTTGGTTCTAGTACTTTATTTATTTTTATTTTTAACAACTTCTAAAGCGCACAAATACCCGTAGGTGTCTCAGCGCTGTGGACTGGAAGGATAAGCAGAGAGCTGGTGGGCGCTTATTGCTTAAAGAGCCAAGTTTTTACTTGTTTCCTGAATGAACTTGTGCATCTTGTTATTTGTAATGGTTCTCTGTTGGCTGTGAGGAACTGAAATGCCCCCAGTTGCTAGCATGCACCATAAGAGAAGTTAAATAAATAATTAAAATAGAATTTACATTTTTAGGACTGTCTTGTGTTTCCAAGCAGAATCTGTGCTCCCTGTCCTTATCAGGTTCAGGGCCCTTCATCTAAAGGGAAAGCACTCCTTAACCTTCAGAGGGCTTGGCCTCTCATCTTCAAACATAATCCCAGCCTGCCCCTTCATTCAATCTGCAAATTTATACTGTGGGACATTGTGTCCCCGAAGGAGACAGTGTTTCATGTAGCTTGTTAGAAGTATGTCTTTCAAGGGTCTTCTACTTTATAATTGTCTATCAGTACCAGCAATCCTTGATGGGGAGAAGGTAGGCCTTTCTGCCCCAATTTGGCACTCTCTTCCTCAGAAGCAGGCAAACCTGAGGACCACTGAGTGGGCCTTTCACCTGAAGACACAATCTACCTTTCACATTCTGTAGCACAAAGCTCACAGTCACATGGCCTTCAAAGGGATTTGTGTTGCACTACAATATAATTTTTTTTGTTAGTTAGTGATGTACTATAAAGGGAATGCCTTATACTCATTTGCACCTTAGTTGTTCATGTGCTTCATATCTGCAATCACAGCTCTGAATTAGCAGTTTGCCATGTTCAAACTACTGCCTCTAGATCTGTCACTGTATCAAAATGCTAGAACCCCATCACCCAAATAGCCACCAGTTTCGCGTGGTTTTCTTCATCTACCAAGTCAAATTAAAATGCATACTCATCAAGCACAAAGTACTTAACGAAAACAAAGCCTGCATATCTATCCATCAAACTGAAACACCAGTGTTAGCACTGTGGCCCGTAGTCACCTCAATCTAACAAATCTAAATGACATCCATTCAAATTGGTTCATCAGATACTTGGGGACCTCAGAGAAATACGAATTAAATCTGTATTAGAACATTGGAATGATGAGAGCTCCATTGAAGACAATGGAGTGCTCCCTGCTTCTACGGGCCGGTAAAGGCCCGCAGAGCAACATTCCAATGTTTTACAAAGGCCTTTTGGGGCTTGAGGAGTTTTAAATCCCCTCGAGCTTCGAAAAGCCTTTGTTTTATTTGTTAGAACATTCTGCCCTCTAGTGGCAGAATGTTCTAATAGCCTTATAGCCCTTCGTAGCACGGCTATACCGGCTATTAAAGTCCCTCACCCTTGTTAAAGTACCTCGCCTTCGGCTCGGGCCTTTAACGCGGGAGCGGGCCTTTAATAGCCAGTATAGCCCGCTACGGCGGGCTATAAGGCTATATTAGAACATTGGAATGTTGAGAGCTCCATTGAAGACAATGGAATGCTATGGGCTTCTAATGGCTGGTAAAAGCCCGGAGCTCCAACATACCAATGTTTGTCGTTCACAGCTGTTGCTGTGAACTAAGGCCTCATGACGCCCAGGGGGGTTTACATCCCCTCAGTTCACTGAGGCCTTTGTTTGATTTGTTAGAACATTCTGCCGACAAGTGGTGGAATGTTCTAATAGTCTTATAGCAGCTGGGCTATACTGGTCATTAAAGGCCCGCTCCCTTGCTAAAGGCCCTCACCTTTGGCTCGGGCCTTTAATGCCGGAGCGGGCCTTTAATTGCCGGTATAAGCCTGTTATGTTTGACTTTATGTCTATATCTGAACATTGAAATGTTGAGGGCTCCATTATAGATAATGGAGTTGCGCCTTGCTTATAATGGCTGGTATCAGCCTTCTGCTCCAATGTTCCAATGTTTGCCTTCCTGTTTCACCCTTTTTAAATTAGTAAATTCTATCCTCAGCGGGTGAAAGGTTCTAAAAGCCTTATAGCCCTTGTGCCTCTGTCTATATCTGTTGATAAAGGCCCTCACCCTCATTATAGGCCCTTGCCTGCTGCTCGAGCCTGCAACTCGGGCCTTTAGAAACCGGTATAGCCCTTGGCAGTGGGCTATAAGGCTATATTATATCTTCCTGTATTATAAATCCATTACTTTGATCATAAATATACATATATACATTAATTTACCAATTAATAAGTCGCCCACATAACAGCAATGAAAAACTAACCAAGCAGACCAAACATTCATCCTATAAAATTAAAAACTTAGAAAAGTGAGAGTCAGTCAGTCAGTCAAATTCACTTTATTCGGTTAATTAAAACCATAAAAGCATACTACATAAAACACATTATATACTACAATTACACAAACACCAACAGGGTACAAAAATGCATCTAAAACATCTACAAAAAAGCAATTCATATTATAATAATTAAAATTCACCATAGTTAAAAATTATCTAATTCATAGCGATCCCTCTCTTTTTCTTTATTCTGACCGCTGCTGTCAGAAAACTAGCTATATTAAAAATGTCCCAAACATTAGTCAGCATCTGCAAATATATAAAAGCAGGTCTAGCCTGTAAAAAACCTTTGCCCCTTAAAATGGGTAAAATGAACCGGTTCCGGATGTGCATAAAGTGCTCACAGAATAAAACAAAGTGCAATGAGTCCTGAGTGGAAAAATTGTCACACGTACAGACACCAAGGTCCTCAATCTTTTTCCATCCCTTTGGTTCTGCAAGAAGTAGATGTAATTGATTAAATCTAAACCTCACAAGAAGGAAACGATGGTGCTGATTAGTTACTATATTTAGATAGGGTTCCATTGCACATGAAGTGGTTAACAATTGATGTGTCCGTACCAATGGCTTTTTCAGTTCCCTGGCCTCTCTATCCATCTGTGACACCTGCAGGTACGTGTTTTTAGCCCAAATCAAATCCGCCTTTAGCAGCTTTTCCGGAGAGTTGAACAACTCTGGCCTTCCTAAATAAGTGGCGAGCCTTTTCACATAGCTCAGCCAGGGGATACTGCTTGCATAGTCAAGTGCTAGGCAATCACGAATAATTTCACGGTTCATCCCTAGCTCTGGGTTTATCCAAATTGCTATCCACTTGAGTAAAGGTGTCATACCGATTAGGTCTGATATAAAACCTAGACCGGTTTCTTGGTGGATTATAAAAGAAGATGTTGACTGTGGCACGGATAGCAAATTTCTTAGGAATTTATTTTCTACTATTTGGATATCCCTAACATCTCTGTATCCCCAGAGGTCAGAGCCATAGTTTGCTATGGAAATGCATTTGGCCCTGTATATATTTAGCATTGCTTGCATTGGCTTTGCCCCTAATCTGCATGCAAAGTCAAGGACAGCCAGGGTAGATCTGGCCATTACATTTCTTTTTGCTTTCATTTGTGGTACCTATGTGCCCCTTTCATCAAATAAAACCCCTAAATATGTAAACGAGGTCACCCGTGATATGACGTTACCTTCACAAAAAAGAATCTTGGGTTTCCTAGGCTTAAGACCCAGAGTCATTGTGTGAGATATCGAGAAATTAACATCAAGGTCCAGTGACTTCATAAAATCGGCAAAGGTAGTTAAAAGATGCTGTAGGCCAATTGCTGTTCTAGCTATCAAGGCGGCATCGTCCGCGTATAGGAGAGCCGGAATTAACCGCTCCCCCACACGTGGGATGTCCCTACTCGCTCCCATTAAAACTGAATCAAGGTTGTTAATATATAAAGTGAATAAAAGTGGGGCTAAGATGCATCCCTGTCTAACTCCTTTAATAATGCGGATGCCTCGTGTAAGGTTGCCTTTTTGGTCAAATCTCACTGCGGCTGTAAGATCCTTATGCAAATCGGCCAGAAAGTTTACAATATTCTTGTCCAAACCTAATTTTAATAACAAATGCCATAATTTGGATCTATTTACTCGGTCAAAAGCCGAGGAAAGGTCCATGAATGCCAAATGGAGTGAACCTTTCTTGGCAATCGTGTACTTCCCGGCCAATAAAAATAAATTTAGACACTGGTCCATGGTTCCTCTCCCTTCCCTGAACCCATACTGTAAATTTGAGAGGATATTAGTGTCATTTAACCAGTCAGTCAGTTTGCCAAGGACGACTCTTCCTAAAACCTTCACTTCAGAATCTATCAGTGAAATTGGCCTATAACATCGTGGGTCTCCTCTATTTCCCTTTTTGAGGACCGGAACTATAACTGACTGGGACCAAGATTGTGGCAGGCCAAATTCACAGGCCGTATTAAAAACATTTGCTAGTATATTAGACCATAATAATACATTAGTTTTAAAAAGATCCGCCGGGACACCATCCGGTCCAGGTGCTTTATTGCTTGACATCTGGTCAATGGCCACCGCTACTTTCTTGTCAGTAAACACTAAAGTGTAGTTCTCAACTACATATGGTGTACTTGAGGGTCCATGATCCCCCTGATCCCCATATATATGTCTGAAATGATTAAGCCACTATTCTTCCGGAATATTACATTCCAGTGGACTATTGTTATTGCTTGAAAAAAATGGTTTGTTGACAACATTCCAAAACTTGGCACTATTCCTAATTACATCAGTAGAGAGTAACTCATTCCAAGCCTCGTTTTTAATTTCTGACTTACGGGTATGTACCGCTAATTTATCATTTTTCCTGAGGATAGCTATCAGAAATTTATCTTGTGGTTTGTTTTTCAGGGCAACCATCAACTTCTGATGAGCGTCAGTACACTTGTGGTCAAACCACCTCTCACCTCTATTTGGGAATTCCTTACAGGTAAATGTTAGGGCTCTAGCCACCTGATTACATATTTCAGCATAGGCCGTGAGTGTCTTGTTGTCCCTTATCCTAATATCAAGACAAAGCTCTATCTCCAAGCCCACTTTGGCGACCAGCTCATTACAGAACTCGTCCGGAATGACCTTACACCAATTGAGCCTACGACCCTGGTTTTTTGATTTGATGGCTAGATTAGAGACACGTCTATTAGTCTCAAAATTGAGCCCTATTCCCCTGCCAAAATCAGATGTATAGGATTGTGATCACTAAACTGTGACCACATAGCCGTATAGTCGTTAACGTAGGCTTCCAAGGCAGTATTAATAAAGATATAATCGATGGTTGTGTACATTCCCCTTCCTTTAAAAGATGGTATGTCAACCTTCCCACCCAGATCATTTGGATATAAAAGACCAAACTCCGCTAGGGTGTCCTCTAAAAATTCCCCTTGCTGTGTGTGTTCAAAATGTATTTCCGTGTACTTGCCAGGTCCTAAGCTATCGGCAACATGGCAATTCTTTAAACATAAATATATATTAAAATCACCTAAAATAATAACCGAATAAGGTGTGACTTGTTTCTCCTTATAGGACTCCAAAATATTTTTTAAACTGGACAGGTGCTCAATAACAGAGGGTCTATCAAATGAGTTACAAAAATTAACGATTAAAACCTTAGTTGAATTAGTAGCCATAATTTCAACTGCTAAACAGTTTGCTGACCCGGAATCCAATTTACGATGGTTTCCTGCGACCTTCAGGGAGATCAGTGTTATTAGCCCACCTTTCGGTCTTCCAGCTATAGATGGCCTTGCTGGTTCAGCGTAAGTTGCATAACCATCCAGCCAGAAGATATTGTCAGTTTCCCAGGATTCTTGGAGCCCAATCACATCATACTCCCTTAATATGTCATTCCATATGGAGTCATCAATTTTATTTCTTAGTCCTGCAATATTCCAACTGAGTATTTTGACTAATCCTACCCCACTTAGCTCATTTCCACGGGTCAGGTTATTTATGTGCTCCCTCTGTATATCAGCTTCCTGCCCATGTGTAGGGAAGCCGAAAGTCAGTCAGTCATTACCATCCAACCGACTCAACGGGGAAAATCTATTTGCTAATTTTAACCTGCTGTTAGCTGCACTTTCTCTTGTGTCATCGCCCAGAGTTAAAAGAGCAGTGGGATGCCCACCCGTCCTCGTCTGAGGGTGATAATCCCCACTGGGTTTAAAGCTAGTAGCCGACTCATTCCTATCTGCTCCCAGTTGCTGGTTTAAAGGGGGAGTTGGGTTATTTGGCCGATCAGCTATTTTAGGCGGGTAAAAGAAACCCAACGGAAATACACTAATACCCCCTCAGCCACAGTGTTTGTTACCCTGGAAGAGCCAACCCGCTACTTCCCTCTGATCAAAATTGATAACAACACAATCTCCCTCTTTTTGTTTAGCACAAGGACCAACCCATCCAACCCGTCTGGCCATTATAATGTGTGATGATGCTTCAAACCCTCCTTCAGAGTGTGTAGTGCACCAAAATTTGACTTTGCGGATAAGTTCTTCAGGTGTTTCCCTACCATTTTCTTTGAGAGGGGGTACCCCAGTTAGAACTGCTACCAATGGCGTAGCCTCCGGTGGTAAATGGAGCCTAACTTGGTTAGCCACCTCTTGTGTATTGCCAGTTCCTGCCATAAGCCTAACTTCATGCTTCCATGGTAGTCCTTTACTATCCTCCCGGCTATCACTTGTTTTGATTTCTGAGGAGGACTTCCCAGGCCTGGATCCTGAATGGGAGGCACTAGAAAAAAAAAACCCGGGGGGTGTCACCTTGACTACATGTGATGAATTATTTATACTGGGTGATTTACTACATTTTACATTCCCACCATTCTCCCTGGTGGTAGCTTTAAGACATGCCGCACCCTCCCATTTTCTTTCTAAACATGACAATTTCTTCATTATGCCATCTACCCCAAATTTCATGCAATTAATTAACTCTACTCTTAATGTATCAAAAAGGGTATCAATATGAGTTAAAATTAAGTCCATGGCCATTGATGTGGTATCAGACTGACGAGGCAGCTGCTCCTCCATGGTCGGATGGCTTCTAGCCCCCTCCTGAGTCACCAGGTCCTTGTTATTCAGTCCTGCCTTTGCACCCTTCTTCCTCTTTTTCTTTATAGGTGCTGTAACGGGCTCCTTAAATGGGTTTGTGTTCGAGCTACCAACGACTCCAGATTGTGTTTCCTGACATGTATTCAACAAAATGTCTCTGGGCCCAGTAGAGTCATCAAGCCCCCATTATAGATTCGATGACAGCTTCAGTTCCTAAGGTTACGTTGGGTGAGGCTGCTAGTGGAGGGGTATTGCTAACTATTGTCTACACTCCCATACCCAATTGAGCTTCTACGTTATGGATTTCAGTTGTTATGGCACCTACAGCAGTAGTTAAATAGGACATAATGGAGCCGCAATTACGAGGAACCTTTGCTTTCGTTTTCAACAAGTCATTTGAATAAGGCAGTTTGCGCTTACCCATGTTGGCTTCAACACGAAAGAGGGGCTGCCCAGCCCGGCCTCTGTCAGTTGCTGACGGGCGCAGCCGGGCACGGCTGCGCGCGTCCCACGCTGCGGGAGCCCGCTGATGTTTTTAACGCGCCTCCAGGCGTGGGATGTGGGCGTCGGTGGTGGCGTCAGCCACAAGGGGCCTGGGACTTGAAGCCCTGTGTCCTGCACTCCCCCTCATGGCAGCAGAGTAATGGGCTTCCAGCACTGTGGGAGCCTGCTGATGTTGTTAACGCGCCTCCAGGTGTGGGATGTGGGCGTCGGTGGTGGCGTCAGCCACAAGGGTGCCTGGGACTTGAAATCCTGTGTCCTGCACTCCCCCTCACGGCAGCAGAGTAACGGGCAATGGAATGCTATGGGCTTCTAATGGCTGGTAAAAGCCCGGAGCTCCAACATACCAATGTTTGTCGTTCACAGCTATTGCTGTGAACAAAGGCTCATGGAGCCCAGGGGGGTTTACATCCCCTCAGCTCACTGAGGCCTTAGTTTGATTTGTTAGAACATTCAGCCGTCTAGTGGTGGAATGTTCTAATAGTCTTATAGCAGCTGGGCTAAACTGGTCATTAAAGGCCCGCTCCCTTGCTAAAGGCCCTCACCTTTGGCTTCGGCCTTTAATGCTGGAGCTGGCCTTTAATTGCCGGTATAAGCCTGTTATGTTTGACTTTATGTCTATATCTGAACATTGAAATGTTGAGGGCTCCATTATAGATAATGGAGTTGCTCCTTGCTTATAATGGCTGGTAAAAGCCTTCTGCTCCAATGTTCCAATATTTGCCTTCCTGTTTCACCCTTTTTAAATGAGTAAATTCTATCCTCAGCGGGTGAAAGGTTCTAAAAGCTTTATAGCCCTTGTGCCTCTGGCTATATCTGTTGATAAAGGCCCTCACCCTCATTATAGGCCCTTGCCTGCTGCTCGAGCCTGCAACTCGGGCCTTTAGAAACCGGTATAGCCTTTGGCAGTGGGCTATAAGGCTATATTATATCTTCCTGTATTATAAATCCATTACTTTGATCATAAATATACATATATACATTAATTTACCAATTAATAAGTCGCCCACATAACAGCAATAAAAACTAACCAAGCAGACCAAACATTCATCCTATAAAATTAAAAACTTGGAAAAGTGAGAGTCAACTATAATGAGTAGGGCACATGATTCCAAATTATCTCAGACACACAGAGATTAGCATCTTCCCAGGCTCTTCTCCTATAGCCTCTTCAATTTCACAATGCACATCAGCAAGGACTCCATAGTTTTGACCTAAACGCTTTAGGCCTTCTTCGGGATGGACAAGATAATGTCTATGCACATGTTACAACATCTTGTATTGATGTATCTACAATATAAAAATATTGCATCAATTGTCAAAATTTATTATACTGACACTTAATCCTACAAAAATTCTCCAAGGTTCCCAAAGCCACATGAAAACACATTGGGGCGATTCCGATTCGGGTCGGAAAAAATACCGACCGACTCGGTACGGGAATTTAGTCCGACCAAATCGGACCGGCGCCGTACGACCCGGGTAGTACAATGAAATGCATGTGAAATCCAACCGACTCGGACGGAATACAAAACGACCGACCGAGCCGGATGTAAACAAGCCATCCGGCCGGGAAATCACGCGAAACGAACCGACCGACACGCACCCGGATTGAACCCGAACGAAACGTACCCGCGAACTCCGACCCGCGTAGTACGATGCTGTGCGTGCAAAACACGACCGACTCGCCCGGAGCACAAGCCGTACGACCGACACGCATACAAAACCCAGCCGAAGCAACCCAATACTCCGCGACCGACTCGTACGCCACATATGAAACCTAGCTGACACACAGCGGGAACGAGTCGGACAAGATCGCACCAGACAACTGCAGCGTCCTACTCGGACACAAGAACGACTCCTACATGCACCAAAAACACCAAGGAATTTTTTTTTTTAAAAAGGGCCAAACAAGCAACCACAAAGCCAATAAATACAGGGAGGAAAAAAAAATGGAACAAGGACACACCTCCAACTCCACCTACATAAAGGCCACAAATCCCTACCATGATCCTTTGCAAATTCCACTGACCTGCCAGCACAGAACACCATCACACAGCAACCACAGACACACTCACAGCTCATACATCACACAAGCCACACACCATTACCACACCTACAAATAGCACCCTCACACACACCCAGCTAAATCTACACTCACACCCCCCCACTTGCACACACACACACATCAATCACCACCACCACGCATCACCATGCCCCCAAAGAAGAATCATAAGTTCCTAGACAGTGAATTGGAAGTCATGGTAGATGAGATCCTCAGGGTAGAGCCACAGTTGTTTGGTACATTGGTACAACAGACCCCCATGTCACAGAAAACCAAGATGTGGGCGAGGATTGTCGACAGGGTGAACACACAATCACCATGTTTGCGCACAAAGGAAGACATCCAGAACAGGTGGTATGATGTGCGCAGGAGGGTCCGGGACCTACTCAAAAAGGACTACCTTCTCAGCCAGCACACCGGCAGTGGCCCTCCTGCAAAACCAGTATACCTCAGGCCCTGGGAGGAGAAGGTGCGGGCCATCCTACCACCAGTGAGCGTATACGGACTAACAGACATCCCAGAGCCTGGTGAGTACACAATTAATATACACAATATGGTGTGACAACACACACACATCACAGTCAAGGGGATAGGCAAACCATGCACCCTTAGCAAATACACAGCAACCAAAAGATATTCATCCCAATATGTGAATGCTAGTCAGACAAACACAATACCTGCCATCTCATAGTGATATGTAACTGTGTCATGACATGTACAAACCTAACAACAAATACAGCAAGGCAGGGGCACAAATAGAACCAACAAACACTCCCAGATATTTACCCACCACTAGAACACCACCTCACAGGGAAGCTCACTGAAAGGAAGGAATTCGGTGTATGCTGGTGAAGTCAGTGTAGCCAATAGCATGATGGGAGTGGCAGTCACAGATATTGGTCACACCCACAATTGGCCCATCAACACTACTCTGAACCATGCTCACATCACAGGGAGTGGAAAACAACTGACAAGATGGATGACACTGGGTACTGCTGTGGGGAGCACAAGGCCCTGATGGGAACTGGACACCAACAAACAACAGGACCACACTGTCAGCCATCTTGCCATTGGTGTCACACTCACACACAGTGAAGTCCACTCAAAAGGAAGGAAGTAAGGGCATGCTGGGAAGGGGGGTGTAGGCAATAGCATGATGGGAGTTGTAGGCACAGATATTGGTCAGCCTCACAATTGGCCCATCAACACCACTCTGAACCATGCTCACATCACAGGGAGTGGAAAACAACTGACAAGATGGCTAACACTGGGTACTGCTGTGGGGAGCACAAGGCCCTGATGGGAACTGGGCACCAACAAACAACAGGACCACACTGTCAGCCATCTTGCCATTGCTGTCACACTCACACACAGTGAAGTCCACTCAAAAGGAAGGAAGTATGGGTATGCTGGGAAGGGGGTGGAGGCAATAGCATGATGGGAGTTGTAGGCACAGATATTGGTCAGCCTCACAATTGGCCCATCAACACCACTCTGAACCATGCTCACATCACAGGGAGTGGAAAACAACTGACAAGATGGCTGACACTGGGTACTGCTGGGGGAGCACAAGGCCCTGCTGGGAACTGTGCAACAACCAACAGCAGGACACCACTGACTGACATCCTGAAAGACAACTTGCACTCCCTGCAATGGAAGCACGTTCCATGGTGGGATATCTGGCTGGGTGGGAAGGAGGACTCACAGCACTGACCATAGTTACAAGCACCTCCCCTCACACACCCCCTCAACACTAACTCCACATAACCCACCTGGGAGAATGCAATGCCTCACATCCTAACTGAAGATCCCACAAAGAACCACCACCCTCGGTTATGCTGTGTGAAGCACAGGGACACTCTTGGGACTTGTAGCCAAACAACTGCCAGGACAACACTCCCAGCCATCCTGTCAGCACAGGCACCCCACCCCACAGGGAAGCAGAGTCAAAAGGAAGGAAGGATGGGCATGCTGGGAAGGGGGTGGAGGCAATAGCATGATGGGAGTGGTAGTCACAGATATTGGTCAGCCTCACAATTGGCCCATCAACACCACCCTGAACCATGCTCACATCACAGGGAGTGGAAAAGGACTCACAAGATGGCTGACACTGGGTACTGCTGGGGGAGCACAAGGCCCTGCTGGGAACTGTGCAACAACCAACAGCAGGACACCACTGACTGACATCCTGAAAGACAACTTGCACTCCCTGCAATGGAAGCACGTTCCATGGTGGGATATCTGGCTGGGAGGGAAGGAGGACTCACAGCACTGACCATAGTTACAAGCACCTCCCCTCACACACCCCCTCAACACTAACTCCACATAACCCACCTGGGAGAATGCAATGCGTCACATCCTAACTGAAGATCCCACAAAGAACCACCACCCTGGGTATGCTGTGTGAAGCACAGGGACACTCTTGGGACTTGTAGCCAAACAACTGCCAGGACAACACTCCCAGCCATCCTGTCAGCACAGGCCCCCACCCCACAGGGAAGCAGAGTCAAAAGGAAGGAAGGATGGGCATGCTGGGAAGGGGGGTGGAGGCAATAGCATGATGGGAGTGGTAGTCACAGATATTGGTCAGCCTCACCATTGGCCCATCAACACCACCCTGAACCATGCTCACATCACAGGGAGTGGAAAAGGACTCACAAGATGGCTGACACTGGGTACTGCTGGGGGAGCACAAGGCCCTGCTGGGAACTGTGCAACAACCAACAGCAGGACACCACTGACTGACATCCTGAAAGACAACTTGCACTCCCTGCAATGGAAGCACGCTTCATGGTGGGATAACTGGGCTGGGGGAGAAGGAGGCCCGGATGGCAAGCAAATACCACCAATGCTGGTCATGCACACACCTCAACATTCACATTGACATGCCACAGGTTGGCAGGACAATGTGCTACACCAATATCACTCTCTGACTGTCACAATTTAGGAGATTGCAATGTCCAGGCCCACATCCAGAGGTACAGTCACAACTGTCAGGTGTTTGAACAATTGATGCCAGTAGAAACATAACATACAATCTGTGTCTCTCCCCAAAACAGGTGATGATGGGGACACAGCAACAGACGAGGAGGAGTCCCTGTCCCAGGCTCCGGGGAACACTGAGCTCACTGGTGTGGATCAGCCTCTGCACTCCTCGGATGGCGAAGAACCAGCTGCACCCTCCGGTGTGAGTCATCATGCAGCACCAGCAGGACCAACATCTCCACCCCCTGCACCCACCCCTCCAACAACTGCCAACACACAGGCCACCCCTGCCAACACGGACAGACCAAGGACCACAGATGACAACCGCGCAGGGACCCAGACCCAAACTGGAGCTGGTGACAACGAGCCCAGGAACAACACCCAAGTGGGCCCATGGTCACCTGTGCGTGCCACCGCAGGTCCTGCACGTGTCGCCAGGGGTGGTGGGAGGGGTGGTAGACATAGGTCGCTCTTTGCAGAGGGATCTGGACTGCATGATGACCCACAACTGGCACGCATCGCGGATGCGTACCAGACTAGCACCGGAGAGGTCAGCCAGGTAGTGAGGATCCTCAAGGACATACAACAGCAGCAGGCTGCCCATCATGCCCGCTTGGACTCCCACGTCCCGTGTCGAGACACACATGTCACATGTCGAGACACACATGTCACATGTTGAGACACACATGTCTGGCATGGAGTCCAAGTGGGACACATTGGAACAACTGACAGCGGTGCATAGGGACATACTGACATGCCTCTGCCAGATCAGCACCAACATGGCCTCACCTCCCTGTGTGCCCACAACATCTGCTGCTGAAACAACTGCAAATGCCACAGGGAGGGAGGAAGACTCTGGAGAAGAGTCCCCTGCACCGCCGCAGCCTGCACCTGAGGGTCCCCCCCCCAGAAGAGGGGTTGTCCGAGGAGGCCAAACTGAGAGGCCGATGGCCATCTACATCCCCCAGGAAGCCAACACCTGTTCTGGAACTTTTCCTCTGTGTGCAAACTGCACGCCCTGTCGAAGCCAACCCAACTCTCCCACATGACATGGGGAGCTATAGTTGGCCAAATTTATCAGATGACTGTGGACTTTACTCTGGACATTTCAGCTACCAAGACTTCCGAATCACATGGGAACTTTGGATTCCAATTTCTATGTACAGCACCCACCATCCTGTGCACCATCCTCACACCTGTATGTAAATAAACTCACCAATACACCATATCTGCCTCTGTTGTGATTCCAACGTGCTCTCTGTCATGGAGATGGTGATCAGGAAAATGACACTGTGCATGCTAACTGCTACAGCAAGTCCAACACCGTCATGTCAGTCATAGCGACGTGACACATATGAGGGAGACACACCACTAGGGCCACACAACACATACACACCAGGGCCATCAGACTCATCACCTATACTGATGTTGCAACTAAATACAGTGGAATGCACAGACACGCCACCTATTCACAGTCGGTGTCAACTAGACTACAGGTTCAGTAAGCAAATGTCAGTCAGATGTGTGACTACAGACAACGCACATCCCAAAGTGAAGCACAGGTTTATTACACATTTGCAACATGTTGTTTCCACTACAAATGCTAGCTAATCCAACCTGGCTGTGGCCACAAAGTCAAAAAGTGCAGAAGATAGAAAGTCCAGGGGTGTGTGGCACATCACCTGTAGAGAAACGACTGCTTCCACCTTGGAAGTTGAATCATGGATTCGTGGGATCCAAGTTGATCAAACAACTCCGACAGCACCCTGTGAAGGACAGACATGACACACAGTCAAAACCACTGAAGAACAGCACAGAACGGCAATACTCATGTCTAATACATGTGACGAGATAACTAAACAAAACCAAGTTAGCATGTCAACACTGTTGGGCAGTACAGACCACCTGCAAGGACACATTGCTGCACGCATCCAGTCAAGTAGCACATGGTCACACTCAAACAGCACCAGAGCACCACACACACATATCATGCAAACTCAAATCATTGACATTACAACCCTCTGGAGACTCACATTCAGCTGAAGAAGTTGGTGATGAGCCGTGTGCGGACATCACCATCATCATCATCATCATCTTCACTGGCATCGTGACCCAGGCCAGGATCTTCCACAGGTGGCAGACGTTGGTCATCGTCATCCAGGATGAGAGGCAACTCCTTCCGCACTGCCAGGTTGTGTAGCATGCAGCAGACGATGACAATCTTGCACACCTTTGCTGGGGCATATGGGAGGGCCCCTCCTGTCTTGTCCAGGCAGCGGAAGCGGCTCTTCAGGAGACCAAAGGTCCGCTAAATCACCCTCCTCGTCCGACCATGTGCCTCATTGTAGCGCATCTGGGCTGGTGTCACAGGGTTCCTGAGGGGTGTCAGCAACCACGGCATGTTGGGGTATCCCGAGTCACCTACAGACAGACAATTGCACATTAGCCGATTTGAAAATGTGTGCGGAAAACAACATAGCAGAACACACACAATGGTACAAAGTCAGTACACACCAACAAGCCAGGCACGCTGGTTCGGCATCTGTGACATCATCCTCGGGATGCGACTACTCCTCATCACGTAGGCATCGTGTGCCGAACCGGGGAAACGGGCACACACATGTGTGATGGTCATATCTGCAAGACATACCACCAGAGCATTGATCGAATGGTAATGTTTACGGTTCCGGTATGCCTGCTCATGTGCCTGCGGTGGTATCAAAGCCACATGTGTCCCATCAATGGAGCCAATTACATGTGGCATCCTCCCCAGGGCATAGAAGTCACTCTTGACGTCAGTGAGTCGTTGACGTGTTGGGAAATAGATGTACTGGTTCAGGTATCTCAACATTGCCCCCAAAACATCGCGTAGCACATGGCTGAACATAGTCTGTGACATCCCACCGGCAGTCGCCACAGTGTGTTGAAAGGTACCGGTGGCAAAGAAGTGTAGGGCTGCCATCACCTTCACCTTGGGGGTCAGCGCTGTAGGATACGGACGGCCAGGCTGCAAATGTGGGTCCAACCGCACTGCCAAATCCTCAATCAGCTGCCTGGTGAAGCGGTACCGTCGGATTCTGTCACGTTCCACCATCGTTGCCAGGTCTGGGAATGGTCGATGGACAGCAGGAGCCCTGCAGTGCATAGGTGAAGAAAGCAAGATTGTCAGTCACCCCACCTATGTGCCGTTCACCATACTCAATTTCACATGATACATCATTAACAAACACAAGTACTTGATGTGTGTGTCGTTCTGTTTGGACATATATGGCACCTACATGGACATCATCTAACATCTCTGTTCAACAAGTGTTGACAACAGGTTCCAGGGTGTGCTATGGGAAACCATTAGGCTGTGTCACAGTACCCATTTACTGCTCTCACGTTCCACACACATACCACAGTGACATGTCTGGACAGATGCTCCACAGGCATCACAGCTCATTGACAGGTAGATTCCCAGGGACCCTGTCTTGCCACATGGACACTGGCATGACATGGCGTATCATGTACACGTCAGAAAAACAAACATGACACCCACAGGTAGTGGCCCCTGTAGCCTCTGCAGGACAGACATGGACGTCTGTGACACACACACACAACATCAAAGTTCATGCACAAACCACGTGGATGTGGAGACTGTCTCCCATTGTGCACATGGAGTCAGAGACATGTGAAACACAACATGCACACAGACTGCGGAGGGACATCACTATTGTGGCAATGGGCCACCCTGTGACGTACATGCCTTCCCACATGTGAGCCTGGGGGTATGTGACAGGTGATACACATACACAACCTGGAAATGTGACCATGACACATGCTCCAAAATGAAAAGTTGCACACCACAGTGGTCAGGTGCACAACACACAAAGGACCCTGTCCCCATGAACACGTGCACAGCCTGGGTGTGTCTGTCCCCAAGTGCCACCCCAAAAACCACATGTTCACCCACATACACAGATAAGGTTATGCTGCCACACATGCCTTAGATACAGTGTGGACTGGGTGTGGTGTTGTAGGTGTGCCCCTGAGTCCCTGGAAAGTATATGTGGCTGGCATAGGTTCACCAGTGACCAGCATGGTGACATATGCGTGTGACCTTTCCAGGGACGCGTTGTAGAGCAATGGACCGATCGGTGTGCCCGCACGGCCCATTGCATTGGATGTGAGCGGGTACGCGTTGTATCCCGGGTACGCGTTGTACAGCAATGGACCGATCGGTGTGCCCGCACGGCCCATTGCATTGGATGTGAGCGGGTACGCGTTGGAGAGCAATGGACCGATCGGTGTGCCCGCACGGCCCATTGCATTGGATGTGAGCGGGTACGCGTTGTAGAGCAATGGACCGATCGGTGTGCCCGCACGGCCCATTACATTGGATGTGAGTGGGTACGCGTTGTAGAGCAATGGACCGATCGGTGTGCCCGCACGGCCCATTGCATTGGATGTGAGCGGGTACGCGTTGTATCCCGGGTACGCGTTGTACAGCAATGGACCGATCGGTGCGCACGCATTGGCTGGGGCCTGGCATGGCAACGGACACGTTTTCGAAGCTTCAACGAGTCTGATGCAGTGAATTCAGTTGGCCAGCCACAACAATGTTGCAAATTCATGGGTGTCATGAAGTTGAATTTTTGAAGGATGCTGTGGGCGTGTATTGGTGCTGCAATTCCATGGATTGGTCAGATTCAGAAGATGCAAACGACTTGGACCTATCACTTTGGACACATGGGACAGTATCTGCCTCTGCAGCACACATATAATGCTGGCTGTTCCCCTGAGGGCTCACTTGCCTGCACTACATGCTCCAGGACGACATCTGCCACTACACTGCTGCTGTCCCTGCATCCTCTGGCTACTGCAATGGCACGTACTGTGGAGAGAGCCCCAGCCTTCACCCATGAGGAGAACCAGGCCCTGGTGGACAACCTACTTCCACAGTACAGCAAGCTGTATGGGACACCAGGGGAGCAGGTGAGTGTGCTGTCCACTGCCTTACTAATTGTGCATGTTGTCTGACTAGAAGGATCAACAGTGTGCACACCACTGGCTAGCATGCTCACTGAGTAGTTCGCACCCCCCAAAGTGTGTAGTCACATGCACTGAACAGGTACAGTGCAGTAACAGTGCATTCCAACAAGGTTTACTTCCCATTCAATGATACCATGTAGTAACTGCTGGCAAACTGTCCATGGCCCTCGTTGCACTGCCTGTGTTCATCATATGCCCCTGTGATTGAGACATGTATTTACAACTGTGTGATGCACGGATATGTTGCATGTGTAGTAATGGCCTTTTCACTTTGTCATCCTCACAGGTTGATGCCCACCAGAAGCAGGAGATCTGGCTGGCCATCGTCCGGGCAGTAAGATCCGTGGGGGTCTACAAGAGCCGGATCCGCAACTGCCAGAAGAGGTGGCAGGACCTTCGTGGCTGGACCCGGAGGATCGCAAGGGTCCAGCTGAAGCTGTCGCCTCCTCGCAGGAGGGGCGGACACCGGACCCTGACCCCCCACATGCTCCGGATCCTGGCGGTGGTCTTCCCGGACCTGGATGGGCAGCTGAAGGCCAGACAGCAGCAAGGAGGGGGTGAGTCAAAGACTGCACTGTGAACTCTGTCTAACATGCTATGTGCCCTCCTCTGGCCTGGTTAAACTTCCCCAGTACATCAGTATTGTTGTCCAGTACCCATGTCCCTCTATTGTGACATGCCCACTCCTCATCTGATACGCAGGTGTGCTCCTTACGCTCAGGATAATTGTGTCACTCGGGTACAGGGTCCTTGCATTTTGCTTTGGTCAAGGTGGGTGACAGCTTTTGTTCCCGTGACATTGTGTTGGCCTTCATGGGTGGGTCAATTGCTCACACAATGCCTGAGTCGTGCAATGTAGTCTGGGTGTAACTTTGATATGTGGTCCACTTGCAGATCAGAATCACCACATGTCCCTGGGGTATTTGGCACACCCCCATGCTGCGGGTGGGTACAATGTTTGGGCCTCAGGAGTATGTATGTCAAGTGTGTCACACATGCTTAGCCACCTGCCTACTGACCAGGGCTCATCCCGCTTGCAGGTGGAGCCGGACAGTCATGCCTACTACAGGGCATACAATACACTCTGTACTCCCACTCCCGTGTATCAGCTGACATGTTGTGCTCAGTGAAATGTTCCCTCAGGTGTCTGCCTCTGTGTCGTTGTGCTGTGACTACGTTGTCGGGACTCCTGTGATGTTTATCAGTTAGGGGTCAGCATGCCATCTGCTATTGGACCATGTGAGACAAGACTTCTGTGACTTATAGGTGTTTGATCACTTGACTGTGCAGACAGGTGTATGCGACTGTGACTTTCAGGCAGATGTTCATCATTCACAGCACACTGAGGTGCTCTGGTTCAGAGAGTTGTGTTTCATGTCTCCCATTTGTCCAATTGGTGTGCAGTGGACAAATACGGGTTCAGATGATGTGGTTAGTGGGGGTGGACATGTGCACTTGTCAGTTACATTACTTGCCTTCCCCATGTCCTAGGATTGTGACACAGTGCAGACTGTTGTTGGCTGGCTGCCATGGCCATGTGACTGGAGACAGTGATGTATGACTTTGCAGGCATGCCTGTGTCATGGCTTTCAACTTCCTAAGAGTGATCCTGCAGGGGAGTGACATGTGCAACATGCACCCCATTGTGGCATTGACTATCCGGACATGGGTGCTTCATGGTGTCTGGTGCTGGTATGCATCTCATGCATTTCTATTTAGACTCTGCCCGTCCATTTATCCAGACACCTGCACTGACTCAGTGGCAAGAGATGTGACGTGGGCATGTTCACATACTTCACCGTGTTCTCAGCAATGTCCAACAACTGTGTAGGTGGTGCATGTGTCCACACTGGTGTATTACCATCAGACAGGCACCAGACAGATGGGTGCAAGGGCAGGAGGGGTATCTGTTCCATGGTTGACCATCAGACTGACAATTGGCTTTTCCTAATCTGTGTGAGGACTTTTGGCAATGTTCAGCTGGGGATGCCAGGTCTTACTCTGTAATGTGCTGTACTCACTGTGGTGTGTGCGGTCAGTGCAGGTGTCTGATGTTTGTCTGTTTCCCTAATTGTTTGCAGATACATCCACGGCCACAGGAGGGGACAGCTCCACGGACCAGGAGGAGCGGCAGAGCCAGACTGGGTCAACAGCCGACGAGTGGTCGGAGGGACCCAGTGGCACGGAGGGCGAGGGGAGCCACACCGAGGAGTCCTCAGCACCATCCACCTCAGCTGAGGACCACAGCAGCTCGGAGGATGACTCCCTTGTGGAGGCGGGTGTCAGCATCCACCAAACACCAGCTAGTCTGTCTGGCCCGCCACCACCACCACCACCACCGCCCTCCCATTGGCTCCCATTCCAGAGGTCCGTGGAGGCTCCCGTGTCCGGGAGCGTGTCTCCTTTGTGCCAGGCACCGTACCCCTGCCCCTGTGTCCCCTGCTGCCCTGAGTGAGGAATCTGTGTACCTGCTTCGGCAGCTCCATGTAGGGCAGACAGCAATGCTGAGTGTCCTCCATGCACACACCACTCTGTTGACACAGCTGGTGTCATTCATGGAGGGCATCTCGACGGGTATGTCTGCCCTACAGAGGAGCAATAGGTCCATGGAGTCCTCCCTGACGGCAGCAGTGTCCCTCCTCCAACAGTCCCTCGCCCCTCCTACCTCTGCCCCATCCACACTTCCTGGCACCCTACCTGTCCCAAGCACATGCACACCTGCACAAACACCCAGACACACAGACACGAGCAGCACAGACACACCCAAAACCAAGGCAAGACGTGCACACAAGCATCCTCAGGGGACTGATACCACACACACAGGGGATGGGGAACTGACACACACACAGGCAACCACAGTCACTCCGCAATCCTCAAGATCCTCTCCCTCCAAGACCCCTTCCCTTGCCTCACCTGCAACCCCACCTGATAAGCAGCTCTTCCTCAGTGACCTTGGCCTCTTCCCCTCCAATCCCGCTGATCCAGCATACCGGGGGAAGAGGAAGTCCACCCACACAGAGGGGAGTGCCCCTCGCCCCCGGACACCCTCCCCCAGGCGCAGGCAGAGTGAGCCCCCCACCCGCAAGTCCCCCCGGTCCCGGAAGAGCAAGACCCCGCCACCGCCCTGCAAGTCAACCACCCAGTCTCTCACCTCCATCCCCCAGGCCACCACTCCACAGGTTCCACCGCCACACCCTGCCCCAGGTTCCCCCACACACCGATACCGCATCCCCAAACTGCTTAGGCCCTCCCCCCTGCCACTTGCTCTTCCACCCCCAAACCAGACGCTCTGCCTGTTTGTGCCACTGGTGTGGAGACCGTGTCCCCCCTCTGTCCTGCCCAGCTCTTCTGCCCCCCTTCCACTACCTTGGAGTCATGCACTGCGGTGGAGTCCACAACCACCCCATCTGACTCGGGCACTGCATTGGGGACCCAGTCCACTCCATCTGACCAGCCCACTGCAGTGGTTGCAGCACCAACACCATCTGACTTGAGCCCTGCGGTGGTGCCAGCCCCCTGAGTCAGACACCTCCACTGCAGTTGCCGGTGACACTCCTGCACCCACCTCCCCTTCACTGCCTCCTTCTGGCATCCCCTGATCCTGTCCCTGCGGTGCCTGGCCTGCCCCTCGTATGCCCCTCCAAGGGGGATGTCCCCTGTCCGTACCTGTGCAGGCAAGCAATTGTTGACAAGTTGTCACACATCACCTTGTTGGGACTGTATATTTGGACTGGCCATTGGCCTTAGTTTATTTTGGACTTTTGATTTGAGTTGCACACTTTCTGAATAAAGCCTACTTTTGTTTACTTGTGGTTAATCTTTGGAGGTACATGATGTAGATGTGTAGAATCATGCATTTGCTGTTGTAATAGTGTTCAGATCAGGTAAATGAAGTTTTGCTGTGATGGGCTCCATGTGTTCCATGGGATATGTGTCCTAATCTAGTCTGGATCTATAGCATCCTTTGCTGCAGTCTGAGGGTGTAATGTTCAGCATTTGACACAGGGATGTACGTTTAGCATTTGTAGATTACCATCTTTGTCCTACACTGATGCACATCTGGTGGGCTTACCACTGTCCAATGTTCCTAGTACCCTGACTGTGTGCCCGTCTCCAATGGACTTGCAGTTTAGCACTTCAAATTTGGAGGACTCATCTGTGTACACAGTGCAAGTTGCTTGACACGTGTCTTGGGTGTATGCAGATGACTGACGTGACACTCCCGTGCCCAGGCTGATATGAGCAGAGCCTTCAGTGTGTTGTAGTTGTTGACTCACTGACCGAGTGTTCTGCTGACATGTTTGAGTCGTGCACAGACAAGGTTTGGCACAGCTGACCTTCCACAGGATTGGAGTGCCCTCATGGCAGTGCGTGATTCCGTGATATAGGCTGTGCCCGTGTTGTGTGTTGTGTAGGCATGTCTGTGCGTGTTCCCTTCTCCTTTTCCTACACAGGCTGTGTCCCTACGGATGATCCTGTTTGTGATGCTTGCTGAGTTGTTCTGTGTTCATCCAGCATCTTGGACCTGGTTTCTCCGGGATGTGGGTGCATGGCAAACTAATGTTCATGAGGTTGTCATCCCTAGTTGTCTTTGTTGTCAGGGCTGGGGATGTGGGCAAATGCAGATGGGACACAGTCAGGATTCCTCTTGGCACTTGTTGGTTACACAAGTAATGTGATTTTCTGTTTGTGTATGCTTTCAGTGATTGTGACACGTTGTGTGTGTGACTGCTGCCACTCCTCAGGGTCAGAACTGCAATGTTGGAAGTTGTCTATGTGTGTCCTTTGTGGGTCAGCTTGGCTTCTTCATTGGTGTGTGACTATGGCCAGGATCCCATTGTTTGGGGTGGATTTCACGTCATGCCCATGTACGGCATACTGTGCAGTGTGTCAGACATTCACAAGTCTTGTTGACTGGCCATGTGTGATGGGTTTCTGCACCTTATTTCCCCCCACCACCCCTGGGATTGTCATGGGTGCATGTGTAATGTCAGCAGTCCATGTGAGCTTCACTGCTGCACATTGGTGGACATCAAGGTATGTGGCGTTGAGTGTGTGCAAATGTGAGTTGTGGCATGGCTGGGGCACTACCTCCATATTGTCCTTGGCTGGTAGGCCATGCTGAGTGCTTTGTGCTTGTATAGGTGTGATGGTAGTTTGTTGCTCAGGACACAAGGCTGTGGTTCACAGTGTGGATGACATCTACCTTTGTCATCACAGTGTGATTGTCATGCAGGCTAGTGTCACCACAATGTGGGGTCCCTGGGGGGAGTGCTGTGGTGGTTCTGTCTCTTGCTGTGTTTGTTGCTGTTCCTACAAGTTTGTGTGACATGTGTAATTTGGGCTTCCTCTCATCTCACAATGCCTGTTTGCCCACATAGGGGAATCCAATCCATGAGTTACTTTTGTATGTGACTGTGTTGACATCTGTGTATTAGTGAATCTGGCCTCCTCATGTGTTGTGTGTTTGCCTGGGGACACTGGCACACAACCCCCTCACCTGTTGTGTTTGATATGCAGTGTGAGTCTGCCTGTTTGTGTTTGTGCATTTGCACCACTGCATTGGCATATCTTTAGTTTGCCATTGGCTGTATGTTGTTTGTTGGCTTTCCCCTGCTGGCCCTGGGACTGCTAGGTCATCAGTCAGCACATTGATCATGGTTAGTATGTCCCATTGCTGCCAGGGTATGGTATTTGTTCACCTGACATCTACAGTCTCCACAGGATATCTACATTTGTGTGTCCATTGGTGCAGATATGTGGGTCTGCATTATGATGCTCACTTCTGTCATTGTGTTATTTGTGAATGTAGACAATGTGGGCCCCCATGGCTGATGTTTGTGTGCACATGGCCAGAACGATGTGTCATTGGCACTGCACTGCTTGCCTCACACAATCTATGTTGCTATGGGACACAAGCACTACAATGCCACTGTAGTGTTTGGTGTTGTGTGGCCAGGAATAATCCCTGCAGTTTTGTTTTTGCAGCTTTTACCAGGACTACACTTACCTTTTGGGCACTGTGGTGATGGGGCTTTGGGCCCCACTGCCACACTGTTCAAAATGTGCTTCAGCTATGGAGCACACACTTACCTTTTGGGCACTGTGGTGATGGGGCTTTGGGCCACATTGCCACACTGTTCAAAATGTGCTTCAGCTATGGAGCACACACTTCCCTTTGGTCACTGTGGTGATGGGGCTTTGGGCCCCATTGCCACACTGTTCAAAATGTGCTTCAGCTATGGAGCACACACTTACCTTTTGGGCACTGTGGTGATGGGGCTTTGGGCCACATTGCCACAGTGGTCATGGTCTGCTTGCATTGTGTAGGCCACACACACAATTATGTGTGACACGTGTTAGGGGGTCACATTGTATGTTCAATGTCATGTTCAGTGTTGGTTGCATTTGACACAGACCACACACGCTTGTCATGGTGTTGGGGGTGGGATGTAATTTTCAGACAGTCCTTATGTGGGAGTATGCTAGTTGTGTCATGCATTACCCGTCCTATGAGTAGGGGTGGTTGTAGTGACAGGCATCCAGCCCCCTATGGGTGGGGATGGCAGTGGTGGCAGGCATCCAGCCCACCCTGAGTAGGGGTGGTGTTAGTGGTAGGCATCCATCCCCCTATGGGTGGGGATGGCAGTAGTGGCAGGCATCCAGCCCCCCCTGAGTGGGGATGGTAGTAGTGGTAGGCATCCAGCCCCCCATGAGTGGGGATGGTAGTAGTGGTAGGCATCCAGCCCCCCATGAGTGGGGAGGGTAGTAGTGGTAGGCATCCAGCCCCCCATGAGTGGGGATGGTAGTAGTGGCAGGCATCCATCCCCCATGAGTGGGGATGGTAGTAGTGGTAGGCATCCAGCCCCCCATGAGTGGGGATGGCAGTAGTGACAGGCATCCAGCCCCCCATGAGTGGGGATGGTAGTAGTGGTAGGCATCCAGACCCCCATGAGTGGGGATGGTAGTAGTGACAGGCATCCAGCCCCCTATGGGTGGGGATGGCAGTAGTGACAGGCATCCAGACCCCCATGAGTGGGGATGGTAGTAGTGGCAGGCATCCAGACCCCCATGAGTGGGGATGGTAGTAGTGGTAGGCATCCAGCCCCCCATGAGTGGGGATGGCAGTAGTGACAGGCATCCAGCCCCCCATGAGTGGGGATGGTAGTAGTGGTAGGCATCCAGACCCCCATGAGTGGGGATGGTAGAAGTGACAGGCATCCTGCCCCCTATGGGTGGGGATGGCAGTAGTGACAGGCATCCAGACCCCCATGAGTGGGGATGGTAGTAGTGGCAGGCATCCAGCCCCCTATGGGTGGGGATGGCAGTAGTGACAGGCATCCAACCCCCCATGAGTGGGGATGGCAGTGGTGACAGGCATCCAGCCCCCCATGAGTGGGGATGGTAGTAGTGGTAGGCATCCATCCCCCTATGGGTGGGGATGGTAGTAGTGGCAGGCATCCATCCCCCTATGGGTGTGTATGGCATTGGTGATGGCCATCCCGCCCCTATGGTTCTGCTGTTGCTAGTGTACGTCATTTGTGCATCCCTATTTCGGGTACGTATCGTTTGTTTGTGCTCTGGGTGTTTGACTTACCGTCTGCGCCGTACGCGTCCGTACCAGTCCCGGTAATAGATGTAGAGTATTGGTAGGACCTGCGCGATGGGATTCATGGTTGGGTCATCTCGTTCGGGTTTCTCGTGGCTTCGACTCGTACTCGTCACTGGCTTGTTCGTCTCGTAGCCGTGGATCGTCTTGTGGCGCGAATCGGAGCTTATGTACAGCTCTCCCGGATGCTCAAACGTGCCGGACGTAGTGACGAGTTCGGCGCGTACGGAAGACGCATCGTACTAGTCCGGCCGGAAGGTGCTGTGTATTTGGTTCCGTGCGACTCGATTCGGCGTTTACGGATCCCGCTCGGGCGGGGAACAGGAGCTGGAATGGGTAAGTACGGCTCGCTCGGAATCTGGGCTGTTTTGCGCATCGTACTTGTTCGTTCGGTTGAGTGTTCGAGTCGGTCGGAAAACACGCGTTCGGCTGGTATTTTTTCCGGACGAATACTGTTAGGTGCGCTTCCGGCCGACATCGGAATCGACCCCTATGTGTCTCCCAATATTTTAGAAACAGTTTCTGTACATTTGCTAACATAGTTTTGCACAATGCTGTATATAGTATTCAACATTTCTACCGTCATTTTAATACAAATTAATTTATCAATAATCCATCAAATTAAACTTTCATGTTTATTGTAATAAAAACATGTATAATACTGAAACACTTCACATGCAATTCTTCTTGTGTCTCTTATCTTCCTTTTTTAATTAGTTATCTATTTCACACTTAATACTTTGATCACATTAGCAACATGTACAATCTTTTCTTCCTAATTGGGCAGATCTTAGCTCCATAGTCCATTAGCTCACCTCGCTTTCTTGTGAACTTTTCTCATCTCACAGGATACATGATGACTAATTCCTGTAATATCCCTCTTTTTATCTTGTGTAGGGGGTGTTCTCTCTGGTTCTCCCCTTTGAATTCTTTACATGGGTTCCGTTCTGCAAGCAAAATATTGCAATTTAGTATGTTTGTTAATTATTGTGATATCACAACAGCTCTCTATTAGCCTTGTTTCCATCTCGACTCCGAGTCAATATCTTCTTGATCCCCAGTGACCTCTTTCGCTGTATTTTTCTTAGTAAATCTTATGTTACAATCCCCTTGTCTTTATGCCATGTGTCAAATTCTAAAATCAAAAAATGGTATGCAGGTTTCAAACTCACTGTCAAAAGGACAGTATGCCATTTTTAAATTAGTATTATATCAGGGGAGCAGCAAAGTATTCACAGGGTTCCTTCATCCAAAAGCTCTGAATTAACCCACACACCTAACTTGCCTGTAGGTCCTCCTTCTTGAAGGGGTACCTTAGGATCTTTGCTAAGTTTAATTCAGAGACGTTCAAAAGTGTAATTCACTTGATTGAAGTGATTAAATGAAAATAGTTGTACTTAAGCGCATGTGGGTCATTTAGAACATGGGAGGTGGACCTCCAGTCCACCATATCAGCAGAGGCCATGGGTCTTACTCCCCATATTTAGAGATTCCAACTGTTTCATAGGGATCTCTGTAATCAATATACAGCCATGGGGGCAGATGTACAACCCTTTTTTGCGGCAGCAAATGGGAGATTGGCCCATTTGCGACTGCAAAAAAGGTTCCAGGCATGTACAAATGCTATCTTGCGAGTCACTGACTCGCAAAATAGCATTTGCGACTCTCGCTATTAGAAAGGGGCGTTTCTTCCTAATAGCGAGTCACCATGCCATGTACTGTTGTTTTGCAACCGCATTTGCGGTCGCAAAACACTCGCAGTTTACCACCTACTTTAAGGAGGTGATAAACCACTCGAAAACGGGAAGGGGTCCCCAGGGGATACCCTTCCTCTTTGCAAGTGTGTGCGTAAATATTTTTTAAGAGCAGGCAGTGGAACTGAAAAGTTTCATTTTTGTTTTTAAATGCATCCCGTTTTCCTTTAGGGAAAACGGGCTGCATTTTTTTAAAAAAACCTGCTTTATTGAAAAGCAGTCACAGACATGGTGGTCTGCTGACCCCAGCAGGCCACCATCCCTGGGAGTGCTAGCCATTCCCAATGGGGTCGCAAATTGCGCTTGCCTCATGAATATTGATGAGGCATGCAATTTGCGACCCCATTTGGAATCGCAAACAGTGCCTGAGACACTGTTGTACATTGATTTAGCGACTCGCAAGTTGCGAATCGCAAAGCGACACAATTTGCGAGTCGCAAAATGCAATCGTCGTATATCTGGCCCCTGGTCTTTCATTGCTGTTGAATACTGACTAAGCCACCATTTCGAAGCAGCCCACTCGGCATTCTCGTTGCTCTGTAGCAGCAAACCCAGAAAGCAGGGATTTGTTGCATCAAAACAAGAGACAAATGTCACTGATGCACAGGACGCAGAGGGCAATAAATGGGAAACTCAGTTTCATGTCTCAACTCTTCCATAAATCTCTAATAACCTACTATGGAAACATAAATAGGATCAATATCAAACTTCCTTAAGAAGAATGCACTTTGAGCGATTTTGAATCATCATTTAAACCTTACTAAATTACATTAAAACGGATCTGTAGATAACCGCTGATGTTGCCAGAACCACAGTTCTCTGTTGCTTCATATGCCATCTACATTCAGAACCATTAATAGTGGACTTCCATTAAAGAAGGTGGACTCAGCCATTGGAGGCGACAGACGAAAGTGGCCTGATTGCCAGGTTTCGAGGAGACTGTTTTGAATCGCTTTATAGGATTATAACATAACTTGAACATGCCCTGTAATCAACATACTATAGTATAACTGTATGCTTTTGTGAATGGCACACAGACAGATTTGGGGGACTGATTGTGGTGTTTACTGTTTACCTCATTAAATTCCAACAGCTTGAAAATCATGTTTTTGGTAGAAGATCTCCACACTGAGTGTTAGTTAATATGCCTTTTTAGGTTTGACAAGCAATGGTGAGTGTACCATTCATGGCAAAGGTACTGTATTCTGTACATATTTCCAGCAGCAGCCCATCTGTGTGGGCAGAGGGGCCACGCTTCACCACCTTTTTCCCACTGTCAAGAAGAGTGTCTGTCGGGATGAGCAAAGTCAGCCTGGCAGACACTCTTTTTGTTCAGATTAGGCAGCCAGGAGCAGTACATGCATTACATTTGCAGGTGCCTGACTGCCTGAGCTGAGCTTTGCCAGGATGAGGATTTCACAGCCCTGTGGGCGTGACTACCTCAGCCTCGCAAAAGTGCTTCGATGCCCTCTCCCTTGTGATGAAGGGCAGCCTCACTTATTGCCTCAGAACTGGGAGCTTCAGTTTAAAGCCCTGAAGTGCCCAGGACCGAGTGTCAATCAGTGACACCTTGTCACAGAGTTGGGTGCAGTTAGCAGTCTCACTTACCCCCATCCCACACTGTGACGAGTGAGATACTGCTGCATCTTCTCATTGGCTGACGTAAGGTCAACATTTGAGAGTAGGCAACAACCCCAACCTGCCTGGGATCTCCGAGGCTCCCCTCCCGAGCTGCAGCGCAGGTACGTTTTATGTTTTTGAAAGTTTTGTGCATGCATGCATGTATGTATGAATTTGTGAGTGAGTGTTGTGAATGGGTTTGTGTGTACATGTGTGTGAATGCATGGAGTGTGAGTGAGTGGGTATATGTGCGTGTGGCCCACCCACCACCTGCTAAAATTACCGGCCACCACTGCATATTTCTAAGGGGCTTTGGTTCAGCCTCCATCAGACATTGGTGTATTTGACTCAGGAACCTGCAGTCATTGTCTTGAGACACTGTCAAGCACTTCTTGGGCTAGTCCATAGGAATATTTTAGTGTCTTTTTCTTTCTGTCTGCTGCTTGAATGTATCCTTACACTACCATAGGAAGGCAAGCATGAAATATTTAGCATCTGGAAGAAAATTATTTCTTCGCACATTTACTTTTTCATCACATCTGTGCAATGTATACATAAAACAACCATATTTTCTTTGTCTTGCAATACAGCACACTTTTTTTTAAACTTTTGTCAGCAAGCATAAACAACAAACCTACTAGCTTTACAAATGGGCATTTAAACAGAGCTTAATTGTAGGGTGTGTTTTGTGAGGACCTTTCTTCTGTCTAGTTGTAGTCAGTATTTACTAAAAAGTGTCTCTCACTGAACTGTAGTTTACCACTGGTGCCCCTGGCTAAGAGCTACTATGGCACTCCAAGAGACACCCAGTAGCACTTTTTGTATATATGCTTCTTCAAGGATAACAGTTAGCAGCCAACACTTACACCAGAAAGGTTTCCAACTCAGTTACAGAATGGCACTCTTGATTACATACAATAAACTGAAAGTCCGGTCCCAGATATTGAGTTAAAAAGAAATATGCCTTTTTTATAAAAGGATAGTAGAGTAATAACAGTTGGGTAATCAAAATAAAAAAATGACCCTAATACATTCTCAAAACATGATGCAATGCTACATGCAATCTTCCATTAGAAGGCAAATGAAGCAAATAACATGGAGTCATATATTTGAAAGGTCTTACCTTGCAGTGAGTGGAATTCTCCCATAATCATTTCTTACTGTCCTATTTCAATAAAGAAAAATATCCCAGGTAAACTGATTCAACGTATCCCTTATGCTAGGATGTGTCTGCTCTTTGACCCGTGTGCTCATTAGCCGCAGCTTAAAGAGAGGCAAAATACGCAGGCGCAGAGCTATCGATAATCCAGCAAGTCCAGTGGCACCTAGAGCCAGGGGTGTGAGGCACTGACGGACACCAAATATAGCTGCAATTTACTTTCAAATAGGGAGATGTAGGCCATTGTCCTTGCTTGCATCAAGGCTCATCGCACCTATGCTACACCCCTGAACACAAGTAGCCCAGACAGCTAAGAATCTGCAAAAAACACCCAGACACCCAAGCCCAAAGATGATCTGGGACTCCCACCACACTGTTGAATGGGCATGGAAGACTGGTTCAAAGCGCCACAGAATCAAAATTATTGATACATCCAGCTAGATTGACTGCTGAAGGTGTGGTACTGTGTGTTCAGAGGGGAAATAGAGGAAATTCAGAGAGAGCAGTTGGAGAGCCTGCCTGATCTCGAAGTCATTGCTATCAATTGGTACCAGCTAGCCCTGGCTCTAGTCTCAGCTCAAAAAACAGGTGGGTCCATGGAGGACAGCACCTCACCGAAATTCTACTTTTCAAACTATTTACAAAGAACCAAAAACTCTTTATATTTGGCCTCCTTGCCTATAACCCCTGTGTACCATGGTCGATGTCACTGCAACATTTTCTCAAATTTTAGCGGATATATGTCCTGATCCAGAATGGGCAGCAGCTTCATGTAATTACCATCGAAGGTATCTTCTCCATACGGCATTTACAAGATAAGACATGCAGAAGTTCCATTGGGATGAACCACTCTGTCCCACAGATCTACTTGGTGCATTGATGAATCCTGACTCCCGGTCTCATCTTCTTTCCCGAAGGTGCGCATACAACTTTTGCAAACCATAATCCTTTTCTTCAGCTCGACACCTTATGTGGTATTTCAGCCTTGGGAGTACAAAACCACAGTTGGCCACCATGAAAGCAGAGCTTGCCCCTCTGATTGTTGAAAGCAGATCCAACGTGTGCAAGGCTATCTTCGCTAGTGATGATGCACCTCACGCTGTCTTTCCATCCTTTGCGGGATGACCAAGACGTCGGGGGTCATAGTTGGCATGGGCCAGAAAGATGGTGGCATTGACGATGAAGCTCAGAGCATGTGACTCTGAATACAGATTTAAGCTGAGAAAGGAATATATTTGTTTTGGAGGCTCTAGCCTGTACACATCTTTCGAAGACACTTCCTCAAATGCATATGTTTACATCTTTTCAAAATAGTAACATTATTTTAGTATATAGCCCCCTCATACCTTCTGTGACATGCTAATACTATAAGATAAAACAATCAGAGGAAGTTTATCCACTTTAAATTTATGATTTGTGACTTGTCCTCTCTGAATGCCAAATGTCGAAGCCACCACCCGTTTGTGTCTTCTCCTTATTTGTGTATTGTTAATACAAAAATATTACAATTGTTAAATAATCATCACAAATGTTTTATAACGGTGATTTTTACTTGCTCATTAAGGTGATTCGAACATCAAAGAGTGGCGACAAAGTAATACAGTATGTTCCTAATACAAACATAATTTTCGTTGTGAAAAACCCCATAATAATGAAAATATTTGATCGCAATTATTCAGATGAATCCAACACAAGTTTCAAAATATGCACCCTGTACGCTAATTAAAAATGTGATACATCGAATGCTCCTGATGTAGATTTACACATCTGCTTTTTACTCTGTATTACATTAGTTTTAATGTATTCAACATTAACATCGCCTACATTTCTGGAATAAAATGTGTGCATTATTTGAATGCGTTTTAATATTTTATGAATAACAAATGCATCTTCCTTGTATTTCTCTCCATGGACCATATCACTGCCTGCGAATGTAGTTGCGGTTGTTCCTGTACCTAGATGTAAAGTAAGAAATGTTTGTTGCGGATATAGAGGAGCAGTCCAGCCAAGCTATGCCCTTGGAAGGCAGTGATGGGATGGACTACAAAGGATGCTTAGGGTTGTGTGGGATAACCCCACTGAATCCTGAACTGCTTCGATTTTTACTGTATCATGGTGACTACCTTGTGCACGTGGACCAGATAACAGACCTCGTGAAGTAGACTGCCACAGTTGCTGTCAATTGTTATCTCCACACCCTTTACGTTGTGGTTACAGTTACAACTTATTAATATCAGAGGTCAGATTGCACGTGTTCCCCTCTAAGCAGAGCATGGGGCAGTGTGTCTGCCATGGAAAAGATGGTCTCCCAGGCCTCCACGACTCTTAAAGGTACCTTGGCCCAGGGGTCAATGCCTGGCTCAAAGGAGGTGGTGTCAGGTTGAGAATTAATCAAGTACAACACAATTAACAATTGCAATAATAAAGATGGAATGTCCAGCTCGAGTTACTATTTTAGTACAAAAGAACCCTATTGTAATCCAACCCTAAATATACCAATACTTGTACAAATAAACAGTAGCCCAAAATGTAAATCACACACAGCAATAAAATGATACAATTGAAAGCAGTGGCAACACTTGCAAGCCAAGCTACACACAATATATAGTGTTTGCAGTCACTGACTGATCGCAGACACTGAGCTGTTCATAAACAAAAGAGAACATCAAGGGTCATGATTCTCTTAGCAAAAAGAGAAACACACAATAAATTGTTCGGGGTTTCTAACTTATCAAGAAAACCAGAAACCCCAAGATAAGTTTGAATATAAATTGTGCAACAGGGTGGAGAATAAAACAAGATTCTAACACTGTGGAATCTAGTGTCTTCAGTCAAGAGTTAAGAAATCGGGAAATCTGCTTCCCTAATGTAAATGTAAATGTAAATTCAGTACTTGTATAGCGCACGTATCACCCCCGAAGGGGTATCTCGGCGCTGGGGGCCGTTGGGAAGATTAAGCGAGCTATTGCCCAGAGTCGCATGGTGCTGGGCAGACCCCTGCCGCTGGAGCCGGGGATCGAACAGTGATCCCCAGCGTCCAGCATCAGTCGCCCTGGCCGCGGCGCCACACCTCTCCCCTAATGGCTCAGAGTTGCATTTAAAATGATATCTTCTAAAAGAGGAGCCACAGCACGTCTGGTCTTGGATTTTTATTGAGGGGGGACAGCTCTCTGTGGTGGAGGGAATTAGATAGATGTATGACACGCTGGGTAAATCAGGATATGGACCTGCAGGCACACGAGCAGGTACAAGGATGACATTGACCTTTTCAAGCTTACTGGACCCAGCAAATATGCCGGGCCTCCTCTGTGGGCATGATCTTTATACAGGAAGCCATGGTCAGTAGAAACACCCCCTGCACACTTCAGGGACACTTTGACCTGCATAGAGGTCAATTAGCCATTCTATGAGCCCATGCTCACAGAACAAAGGCTGAAGGCTAGGTGTTCTGGGTCCCTGACACTAGGCTTCAGGCAAAGGCAGTGACGTCATCAGGACAAGCCAGAGGAACTTCACCAGCTCATCATGCTTAGTCCTAACAATGAGCATATATCAACATAGCTCTGTGTCCGGAAAGCACCACTTCATGGCCCACGCAGATGCCAGTCTGTGTATATATTTCCTGCGCTTCAGTTTAACTCCATCTTGGAATGCCAGTGCTTGCTAGATGCCCAGCAGTCCATTTTTGGCATAAGCAAAGCTTTGAAAAGGCATCTTGTGTGCAATGCCAGTCAATGAAGCTAAGTTAAATGAGGAGAGCTGGACATAACAAAATAAACAGAAAGGATAAAACCAATAACCAAAAACAGTTAAAACACCAAAGTAACGTGAGACGATTTAGTGACACAACAAATTAAAATAGCAAATCTGATGCACCTGGGCCGGGCTCCCCAACCACAGAAGGAAAATAATTACATAGGAGAAAGAAAAGATATAAACGTGCTCTTGCAAGAAAGTGCAGCACATTAATCAGCTGGTAGGTACAAACTCCAGGGGCCTGCTCTGCCGAGAGCTCTTAGTACTATCCTCAGACATGACTCAGAGAATAACCAACATTGATAATGATGGAATAACTATTGGAGGGGTTACTCCTGTTGGTTTTGTTTGAGGGCAGTAGCATCCTCCATGGTGAATTCATCATTGTATGTTCTCAATCAGTCAGGGACAACCCTCACGACTGGGGCACTGAATGTGATCATTAACACTCTTTCATTGGCACTCGCCCAGGCGTTCGCTATTGTTATTCAAAAGTGTGCATAATCAGGGCGGCTTTAGGACTGGTGGCGCCAGGTGCAACAATCTTTTTGGAGCCCACGAAAGACCTCCTTCTTCACGCATTCCTTTATCAGTCACCACAACCCTCCAACGGTTCCTCGCTTCTCTTTTATAGCGCTACTCAATGTAGGGTGTCAGAGCGCTTTACATCACACATATATATGGACAATGCCATCATACAGGTGTGTAAATCAATGTACAGGATAGGCCACATAAGACAATGATGGCTACAAGATGTAGGAGTCACATATGATCCATACTGGGAAAGCATTATGGGGCTGATTACGAGTTTGGCGATCGTAAGACTGCCAGACATGCGGTGGTGGTGGTTCGCCCGCCGCATTACGACTTCAAAAGTGTTGCAGTGGAGGACCACCGGCTGCGCCAGGGAACAGTTGTTCCCTGGTGGCGGAGCTGTGCCACAATGCAACATGCTGAGCAGAACTGGCGCAGTCCTGCTCAGCATATTACGAATTTTGCCACTGCCAGCCATTTCATGGCGGGAGCCCCGCCATTAAAAGGCTGGCGATGGAGGAACAAAGGAGACCCTACAGAGCCCCCATGCCCCACCCACCATGGGGATACATTCAGGGGGGCACAACATGTGCCCCCATCTGTATTCCTCCAAAGTTTCAGCACATGGACATCAACGTCCATGCCGTGCTGAAGCTTTTTTGCCGTTCCCATTGCGCTGCCTGTTTTCCAGGCACCGCCATCGGAAAGGCGTAGGACCGTCCGCCTTACATGAGTTCAACTCGTAATAAGGTGGGTGGTCCTTGCGCGGCTTTGGCGCAGCTGTGTGGGCGGAGAGCCAGCGCAACTGCCCCAAAGTCGTAATTAGGCCCTATATGTTAAGAGTGCTTGAGCTGGAGAAACACAAACTCAGGATTTAAGACACACCACACTGAATGGGGTTGTCTGCACTAATAAATGGATCTCCTTGACAACAACAGTAACCAACTGAGCTGTCAACATAAAATATAGATCTGTAAATTACACTTAGTGCTTTGCAGCAGGTACAATAATCCTCTGTGCCAGTGCTTAATTTGAGCCGGTGCTTTCCGGTGCTCAGCACCGGCACTTAATTGGTATCCGGTGCTCGGCACCAGCACCTAATTGTCAACACTATACTTAGAACAGTTCACCACAGGGTGGTGCTGCTCATCTAATTTAGAGATGAGCAGAACAACGGTAATTTAGGACTACAATATACATTAAAATTGATAATACCTGCCTCCCCAACCATTCCACTAGTTTTGGGGACCTGGAATAATCTGAACTGTCGCATTTACATGCAAGAGAGATGTTACTAGTTGTTTTGGCAGCGATGACCAGGGCAATGGGTGGTGCGAGCTGCAGTGGCCTCCTGGTCAGAGCCCTGGCACTTAATATTTTACAAATTAAGCACTGCTCTGTGCAACATCATGAGTCAAAACTGCCATTAGACAAAACTCAGATCTCGTCTGCAAGTACGTTAGTTACCTGTGTTATCGTGACATTTTTATTTTGGAATTTGCTGGCCACACAAAGAACTATGCACAGATGCCTTAAAACCCATAATATTTCAAACTGCAGCGCCACCCCCACCCACTCCTGTGATTGGCGCACAGTGTAAAGGCACTGGTCGCTCCACCCTAAAGCAGGCACTGTGTATAATCGTTCATATTAATTAAATAACTAAATGCATAGAGACCCTCTTATTACAGGATACTGTACTTTATTTAAATGAGGAGGCCATTATGCATCGCTCCCAAAGGCAGACACGGCAGCCCAAAAACTATAAAATGGTATCACCGAACTGTGCATGTGCATGGGGACCTACCTCGAGAACAAGGTGGAGAGAATAATCTAGGGACTTCCCATTCTGAGGGTACATCTAGGTTATCCCTAAGGAGCATTGGACATGCAGCTTGGGGATCCCTTGATTAGCGTGAGATCAAGCTAAGTGAAAAATGCAAAAACAAAGGGAAACCACCAGAACAAAAAAAATGTCTGGGGTGGAGCATCCGCAAATTTAGTCGTGGTACTAGAACCTTAGCTGCTCTGGTGTTGTTTGGTAAGAATTCATGGTGAATGGCTAAGTTGGAGGTTTCATTCTACACACTGTGTGTTTGCACGAGGACATGGCAACCGCTTCTTGATTTTGAGGGTTGTATGCGTACACTGCTCTGATATTGAGCAGTGACTGCTGCTACAGACATGAACTTGAATGCACCTCTCTTTGCGCCCTCCGCAAAAAGTAAGATGCATATCTCAAGTGACACGACTCTAGGGCCCATATTAATCAATATTTCATGCAAAGCAGGAAGCCACGTTGCTGCGCTGCGTGAAAGGGAGAGGGTAGGAATGCCAGTATTTAACATTATATGGCACATTCCTGCTGTCTGCCTGCTCTGGTGCTCAAACTGCTGCATAGGGCCAATGCAAGCACCCTTGCACCATGGTGCAAGAGTACCTGCATTGTAGGCAGGATTGTCTTTGAGCTCAAAGGGGCACATTCCTGCACAAAAAACAATCCTCAGAGATATTTTCCTCTTTCTAAGTGTGCTGCAGAATGCAACACACTTAGAAAGATGAAACAACAAGGAGAAATAAAGATATTTCTCCCTATTGCACCTCTGGTGGGGACATATTCACAGGTCTATCAGTGTTGGAAAATCTGGGAATGTGTAAGAATGCATGGGTGGATGAGTGGGAACACCCACGCTCCACCCATGGCATGCCTCTCTGATGCAGAGTAACTCAAGGCAGTGATTTGCGCTGCTTTGCCTTACTCTAGATTTATCAAGCCATGCAGGGCCACCTAAAGTGGCTTTGCATGGCTTGATAAATCTCATTCAGGTTTTGCATCACCTTGCGCCCTTTTCACGGCGCAAAGGCGGCGAAAAACCTTGATAAATATGGGCCTAGATCTGTATGCATTTTAATCAGTGTTTTGTTGCTCTTCCAAGGTGCAGGAGCTGCTGTGCAGTTAATTTCACATCCGACAGTGTGTAGAAGAGGAGCTGCACAATTCCGGATCCTCGGATATCAGTCAAAATTTCTGTAAAGGCTCTGCCATGCACCGTAGCACCAACAATTATTTGTGTTACCACTGACATTTAGATGCTGTGCCTATGATACAGAATGGGAAAAACACAAGCTGAGCAAAACTGCAGGTATAGCTGTTAACAGTTGAAACAGGGAATGAAGGAAAGTGGACTTTTAAGTGTTTTACCGATATATTGTGGCCTTTTCTGATGTGAATTGACTTTTGCTTTCTATGATTAGCTATCTCTAAATGGAAAAGTCCTCCAAAGTGGTGCAAACCATTATGAAAGGTGCCACTGCCAAGAAGAGTGAAACCACCGAGCAGAGAGACTTAGAGAGACTTTGGGTTATTCTAACTGTGCCATCTTTGGTTTATTGAACAAAGACGAATGCATTGAAATTGATTCACGCAAAAGAAACAATTGATGGACGAAATGCTGGACAATGCAAACATTCACCCCCAGTCACAAGGATCTGGGTTAAATCCATCATTCTTTTGCTCACCACACCACCCCAGTTTGGACCAAGCCATATGCAAATCAGTCTTGACCCTGTTCCTTGTGGGTACAGTCCAGCCCGAACTGCCAAGCCAGGTCCTCCCTGGACCGGAAACAAGCATGCTGGGACCGGTTTCTGGGTAACACCCTACATCAGCCAGGCTAGCTTGAATCCAGTGGTGTAGTGAGCACGGGACCCACGTCTGGGCATACCCTTCCCACTTAGGGTGACATATGCAAAAGAAACAATTGATGGACGGAATGCTGGACAATGCAAACATTCACCCCGAGTCACAAGGATCTGGGTTAAATCCATCATTCTTTTGCTCACCACACCACCCCAGTTTGGACCCAGCCATATGCAAATCAGTCTTGACCCTGTTCCTTGTGGGAACAGTCCAGCCCGAACTGTCAAGCCAGGTCCTCCCTGGACCGGAAACAAGCATCCTGGGACCGGTTTCAGGCCATCTTTGGTTTATTGATCAAAGAGGAATGCATTGTAATTGATTCACGACAAAATGGAGCCGATTAATAAAACAGAGCACTTGGGTGAAGTGATCTCTTGCGGCCAGCTAGAGTAGCGATCTGTCAGCAGTGCTTGAACAGGCGGGAGGGAGTCCTCAGACTAGGGAGGCTGAAGCTCCTTGTAAGTGGCTGGATTGGTAGGATTGAAATTTATTTTTTCTCTGTTCCTAGAAATCTCCTACCTCTATTCTCAAGCTGTTCTGGTTTCAGAATGAAAAACTAAAACTGAAGGAAAGAAAAAAAGCAGACTGGAGGAAACTCCAATTTCCCAGAGGAAATAACGAGTTCTGAAAAAAACGGGTAGTGCCTCTCCCGGGCTTAGAGCCAGTTATTCCGCCAGTTTTTCTGGGCAGGTAAGGCGCACCTTTCTCTCCTCTTATCACTCTTCGCCTCTGAGTAAGGTAATCCCCAGGCCTGGCTTTTTATTCTTCCTTACCTTGTCTTAGGCCGACATCCAAGAGCATGCGTCCCCACCATTTCAATAGCCATTAAGTATTCAATGTATTCACGATTTTAAATGGTTTGAAATGTGCCCCTATTATTGTGTGCTTCCTAGTCGTCTGTTTGTTGTCTGTTTAGCATAAAGTACAGCTCTAGAGGACGAGAATGAAGGTTTCTTATAGATTTTAAAACATGATTCAATAACCAAATTGCATCGCCTCCTTATTTACACAGCATCTAAAAATCTATTACTTTTGTACTATTTTGGGGGGGAAATTGTGCTGCAATAGGCATTTTATGAGTGGCCCTGAGCATCAGCACATCAAATCTATAATCTTTTACTTCAGATGGGTCCTTTGGGACATTGTGATGTAAAATACGCACTGTCTGGTCACATTTGTTTCACATGGTTTCCAGAAGGAGAAACTGCAGTGCTTAATTTGACCCGGTGGTTTCCGGTGCTGAGCACCAGCACTTAAATATCAACACTTGCGCTTTTCATGAGCACCAGTTAAGGCTACATTAATTTACGGGGAGATTAAGCGATTTGTCCAGAATCACTAGATGTTAAGCGGAGGATGAGACTCGAACCTGGTTCCCCAGCTGTGAAGTCTGCAGCTCTGGACATGAAACCACATCCTCTCCCTACTTTCCTGGTTAACAGTTGGTTTGGTTTTAGGCAGCGCTAACAGGAGAAATGAGCTGGTGCAAGCTGCCTCCCGGTGAGAGCCCTGGCACTTATTGTTTTTTGACAAATTAACTACTGAGAAACCCTACTTTCACGATACTCCTTGATGTGAGATGTGGAGGATGAGATTACCCAGTCGGTGCATCTTCACCACACTATTTGTGCAATATCTCTGCAGAAATTAACCAGCCATCACTTGCACGGCTCCTGGGACGGACATAACTTAGAATTATATAAGTAAGACTCTCACTACTCACCCTTTCCACCACCTCACTCGCCTTAAGGGACCCTGTTTAGCATTCCCCTAGCTTGTATGTCTCCCCATCTCAGCCTTCCTCGCTTCCGTGCGTTCCCTTGCATCTCAGCTGTCCATGCTTCTCAAGCCATCTTCTGCCTGATGCTTAAGTGTGGCATATGTGTTATGATGTTGTCAGGTTGAGAGTGCCTTTTGAACCCTTGTCCATAAGCCCCATTGCAAATACAGCGTGTCATCTACCGAACAGCTTAATGCTAGTTACTTAATGATCACAAACGGGATGGAAGGCTAGTTCCAGTCAGGCCAGTCAAACCTGTGACCTACTGGTTACTCCCAGATTTCTGCAGCAGTTTTACTGGAGATAGAAAATAGTAAACTCCAATGAGTTCCAACTGGCCAGGGATTAGATTAATCGGCTCAGACAAGTACCAGGGGTTAGATGATGCGGAACTCAGGTGAGAAAGATTAACAGAAAAGAGGAAGTAAGCTGTGCTTTATTCGTATGTGGTCCAACTATGGCTGTATTAATAAACACATTTCAATACCCCATCATGGCATTTCAAATACTAGAGGGGACAGAGTAAGGAGTCATCGAATGTGAACGCATTTGGTATGGTTAGAATGATGTTGAAAAGGCCAGCTTAAAAATTTGTATGGCTTTGGCACCATCTCTGGACTTCCATACAACAGAAGAGTCAGTGGATGACAAGGAGTGGGCAGCAGAAATGACAAAGGGTAACAGAAGCAGCGAAAAGAACAGAGTTAGAGGAAATAGGAAGAGGGGATGCAAAGTGAGAGTGTAAGCTTAATTTGTCCCAGTGCTGAACACCATCACGTATTTTAAAGGACGGGGATAGTTTTACTACTGAGACAAATTCTGTCAAGTGAAAAAAATCACTCTTGCAGAGCCTGTAAATGAAAAAGTCAGAGCAGGATGAGGCATGTTTCATGAGACAATGACGCAGTACATGTGACAAATACATATTGTATAAGACCCTAGCGCGGACAGACTCATGGTGGCAAACACTCCCCTGAGGTAAGAAGAAAAAGGTGACTTCAGCTCCGGTGAAGGATGCATTCGCTTTTTCTTGCACATCTCCCTGCCCGGGACATGAGTTGAGCTGACTGGCTAAGCAGGGGCATGGCAGCGGGCGCAGTGTATGTGACTTATCTCTCTGCTTGCCTTGGCAGCCTATGCACACGCTGCCTGACTCTGATTTTCTGTGCATCAGTCTCAGGGAAGGTGGACTGACCATCAGGCTCTCATCACTGGTGCTACTCAGGAGGGGTGTGGTGTGCAGCGGCCAAATCTGCCGCCTTGGCTCCTGCTCAGCTTGGCATGTGATGTGGCCATATTTGTCTGCTTATATTTACCCAACCACCACTAATACCCCTCCCCCCTCCCCCCCTCCCCCCCATGGAAGAGAAGACCATTTGGCTGCAGTGGATCCGTGTGGTCAATCTTGTCACTCATTGCTGGCACAGTCTGTGAAATCTGAGATAAACTTGTTTCCATGTCCATTTTTCAAACACGACCCTGCCCACCCATTGCACATAAAACAGGATTCAGACAAGGCACCAGCGCCAACTAATCATAGAGGTGAGTCAGTTTGTCACAGGTATTAGTCTATTAGATTGGAATCCAGTTCCCTTTTAATTAAAACTACATTGCATTTGTAAAGCACAATGCACAGTTATTGGCTGCAAATTTTATAATTAAATTAATTGTACTTTTTTTGATCATAGCATGAATACTACTGTTCACGATAATCATAGGATAAATTTGACATATCATGTTCCGAAGCCCGCAAAATACATTTCTCTCGCAGAACATTTTCGCAAAGTGTTCTGTGGCAACCTGAGCGTTGCACAGCAGCTGAGATAAATATCTGTTGCCCGTCATCATTTCTTACTGTTTTGTATAGTTTGAACTTCACAATGCTTAATCACAATTGTTTCACCAACCTTCACTCCAGACCCTGCAGTCCATAGATTCCTAGGGCTCCATGGCCTTTTTACGGTGGAAAAGGTAGAAGGGCCATAGAAGCAGAAATATTGTTTTCCCTCACACTGCACTGCTGATAAAAAAAAAAAAAAACAGAAAAGCAACAATCATATCAGGGAGAACTGGTATCTCCGATTCGGGGAATTCTATTACATCGACACCCTTGCCCACAACCCTCTCCTGCAAGAGGCCACCACATCAATAAGTAGGCTTTCACCTACTCCCTAAACTCTAGAGAACATTAATGACAAGTGGGTAAGGCGGGTGTAGAGTCAAAGGAGCATGACAGCAAGACAGCAATAGAATGCGACTGACAAAAGGAGCCTTGGGGAGAAAATCAAAGCGGGAGCAACAACTTTTCACCCAAAACGCTGTCTGTTTTATTAATATTCTTTGAAGACAAGGGGTGACCCATAAAAAACAGAGGAAAAGACGGGTCTCCAACAATATTTAAACATTAATAAAACCACCTGCGCTTTAAATCAAGAAGTCACTATGTGCAAACAGTCTGAGTCTGAATGTACAGAGTTCATTACTCATCACAAAGATTTAATCTGGCTTTTTGATCCAGAAGAACTTAATTAGCACTGACTTTAATGCAGCACCTAATGAACAGTTAAAAAGTTTCAATCATATCAAGTTAGTGGTCATTTGATTTCATCAATACATTTCAAAATCATACAATTATGCAAAAGATATCCAAAGTGACAATAGCCCATCACCACTGGGTAAGTGCTTTAAGTGCAAACGATATCCACAGAGTAGAATCTCACAAAAAATAAAAACATCTATTTAGCTTTGGTTAAGATCATTGTACAAGACCATCTATTTGGATTCAGTGAGGGAGTTCAAGATTCACGTCGTTCTTCAGAGAATGCAGTATGTGTCCCACTAGAGTGATCACTATCAAGGATAAGGACATGTAAGTTTAATTTTGTGCATATGTAGTTTGAAATGTCTGTTTTTTCTTGAAGGGACGAGCCCCTCCCTCAACCCCCTGCAGAATGTGATGAGGGGCCCAGAGTCTCCTATACCTTAGAGCTATTCACTGGCCTTTGCTCAAGAGTGGGCCTCTTTGAAGGCTGTGGGGGCTCTGGAGGGTTGGGAGCCTCCTGAGTCACAGGGACTGCAGGGACCTGCGTTACACCCCAGTGAGTGGATATCCCGGGCACTTAAGATAGTGATGGGTATTGTCACTTTAGATCAGTGATACTCAAAGTAAGGCCCGAGGGCCGCTTGCAGCCCTCCTGACCTTTACATGTGGCCCCCTGGTGAACAGTAGCACTGGCCTGCTGTTTACTTGACTGAGCACCAATGTTCAGAAAAATGTCAAATAAACGGGCAAGTGTTTTACTGGTAACTGAAGTTAAAGAAAGAAAGTAACTAAGGTGTCCGTACCACTTAACTTAAGGAACCCCTCATTTTAAGGCCATCCTGCAAGAAAAGTGTAAAAACATGATTATGGGCCAGATGTAGATAAAATCAAATTTGCGAGTCCTTAATAGCAAATTTTACCGATTCGCTATTAAGGACTCGCAAAATTGAATGTAGGTAGGAATCGCTAAAATATTAGCGATTCCTTAATATTCCTTAATAACGAATCGCAAATTGAGATTCGTTAATAAGGAATACCTACCCATTCATTCCTATGGGCTAGGAGGCCCATAGGAATGAATGGGAAGATATTCACTATTTGCGATTCGCTATTAAAGAATCGCAAATAGCGGGAGCTATTTCAAGGGTGCCAGGGTGTAAAAAGGACACCCTGTTGCACCCCTGAAATCTGCATGTGTGCACATGTGGCGCACTTACATGCCCTAAGGGCATAAATGTGTGCCACATGGCACTTTAAAAAAAGCAAAAACTGCTTTTTTAATGGAAATAGCTAATTACCACCAACTTGAAGTTGGTGGTAATTAGCGATTCCTTAAGGCTAAAGTGCACTTTCTTTTGTGCTACTTACATTGCATTTAAGGAATCGCAATTTGCGATTCCTTAAATGCAAGAGAAAAATAAGGAATCGCAATTTTGCGATTCCTTATTTTGCTAGTAGGTTTAAACTCACCTACATTGCTCGCAGCCAAATAGCGATCGCAAACGCTGAAATTCTGCGAATTTCAGCGTTAGCGCTCGCTATTTGGCCACCTACATCTGGCCCAAAGTCTCTTCAGAATTCCAAAAGTGTATTTCATTAACACACAGAAGCATTTGAAACTAAATGAAATGAAAATTAAATTTATAGAGCGTGCTACTACCCTGAGGAACCCTGCGGTACCCCACTAGGCAAGGAAAAAGTTGGGAGGAGAACTCATCCAAGGCAACCAACTGCTCTCGGTCAGAAAGAAAGGACCTTAAGAGCTGGAGGGCCTTATCTTTAATGCCCAGGGAAGACAGATGGCCCACAAGAAGACTATGATTTACTGCGTTGAATGTTGCTGTGAGGTCCAATAAGACCAAGGCAGCATTCCCATCTGTGCCTAAGGTCTGTCTAAGTTCTTCAGAGGCTGTGATAAGGGCCAATTCAGTACTATGTTGGCTTCTGAAGCCAAACTAGCAGGGGCGGCTCCTCCATTAGGGCGGAGGAGTGTCGCCCCACTGCTTTCTCGCAGTGCGAGAAGCAGAAACATAAAATGGTATTTTAAATATCATTTTATGTTTCTGCTTCTCGCACTGTGACCCCCCCCCACCCGCGAGTATTGCGAGACGCGATTGCAAAATAGGTGTCATCCAGGAGGCCATTGCTCCTAATGAACCCAAGCAATTCGATGTTTAGATCCTTTTCTATCACCTTAGCTGGAAAGGGGAGGTGCGAGATGGGGCAATAATTGTTGGGATCTTTAGCATCTAATGTGGTTTAGGAGGGGCAGTATGGATGCTTTCTTCCATTCCTTGGGGGAAATACCTGTTTCAAACATCCTACTGAAAATATCAGTAAGATACTTAGCTACTGTCTCTCGTGCAAGGTGGAGAACTTTAGTTTATCAAGTCAAACCCAAGAGAAGGTTTTCCTAAACTCATGTATTTCAAGATCCTCTTATATGTGATAATGAAGATAAAGGAGGTAAAATGAAATATAACAATTGCCTAGGATCCCATAATTTGGTCAAGTGGAAAAGCTGGGATTGATCCCAGGTTTGTCAGGTTTTCTGGTGCAATTCCGCCACTAAATGTGTTTGCTTTGCTATTCCTGTGTCCACCTTAAGATGACCTCAACCCTGTTGGCATCAATGTGGCCCTTGGTCACACCACTTACCAAATGTTTTGGCCCCTAGGATAATGTTTGTGTGTACTCACGCTTTAGATATATTTTGCACCATTTATTGCTGGAATCAAATGAAAATAGTATTTGCAAAGAGCGGCTACTACCTGGGGGTGTCTAGGTGCTAGCCACTGAGGTGCATATAGAAATGAACAACCCTAGAAATTACTGGTTGAACAACTAGGTTTTTACATTTTTTCTGTATTCCCTCAAGTTTTGCTTGTTCTTAATCATAGGGGGTAAAGAGTTCCACAACCTGTGGTGCTGGAGACAAAATTCTTCTCGCCCCATCTGACAGTTTTGGATTTGGGAACGATAAAATTGCCACCCGATGAAGAGCAGAGAGATCTGGATGGGACATAGGGTTGAAAAAACTGTGTTAGTTAAGCTGGGCCAAGGCTATGTATAGACTTGAAGGCTATACACAAGGCCTTGAATTTAATCTGCTTTTCAACCGGCAGACAATGTAGCTGGACTAAAGCCTGAGCCGCGGATTTATGTTGAGGAATACCTAGGAGGAGAAGGGCAGCAGCATTCTGAAGCATCTATAGCTTCTATAAGGCTATTTTTAGGGAACTTGTGAAAAGGGCATTACAGTAGTCGAGTCTTGATGATATGAGTGCTGTGACTACCGTTTTCTGCAAGGCCGATGGGATATGGGGTAATGACCTTCCTGAGGACTTTTAGAATAAAGAAGCATGAGGAGGTAATGTGGTTGATCTGTCCCTTAAAAAATTGTTTTGTATGTATCGAAAATGACACCCAGGTTTTTAGCTTTGACACTGAAGGTTGGAAGGGTTCCAAGTTCGGATGGCCACCACTTAGAAGACCAAAAGGATGAATTATTACAGAAGAGTAGAATCTCCGTCTTTGAAAAGTTACATTTTAAACAATTGTCCCTCATCCAGGAACCTATGTGGAGCATACAGTTATGGAACTGAGTCGCTGTTGTATCTAGGTTTCCTGTTACCAACACAACAATTTGAGTATCATCAGAGTATACCAGGGAGAAGCCATAAGATCTGATGAGGCCAGCCAGTGAGGTAACAAACAGATTGAAAAGGATGGAGCTTAAGGAAGACCCCTGAGGCACTTCTCATGGCAGATAGAAGGATCGTGATGGAAATTCTCCCAAGGCCACCGACTGGGTGAGGTCTGTAAGAAACGAAGATGAAAGGGCCAGAGCTCTATCCTAATACCAATAGACGCAAGACGATCAACCATGCAATTGGTGGTTCACTGTGTCAAATGCGGTCGACAGATCCAATAGGATCAAGGCAGCATTTCCTCCATGGTCCAGCATCTGCCTAAGTTCTTCAGTAGCTGTAATTAAAGAGAGTTCTGTGTTATGCTGGGCACGGAATCCGTACTGGAAAGGGTCTAGAATTTGGTTATTGTGAATGAAGGTCGTTCGTTCTTGAATATTGGCCTTCTCGACTACCTTTGCTGGAAATGGAAGACGCAATATCGGCCTATAATTGTGCGTGTTGCTAGTATCTAAATTAGGATTTATCAGAAGTGGAGTGATCAAAGCTTTTTTTCACTCATTTGGAAAATGACCTGAACAGAAGATCTCGTTGAATATGAACGTAAGATGTGTGTTACTTGCCTCCGGAACCATATGCAGGATTCTTGGAGGACAAGGATCCCATGGTAAACCAGATTTGACTTGTTTTATAAGTTTTAATGCCTGGTCCACCATTACAGCTGGAAAACTAGATAAGATGTTGTCCATCACATTGTGGGGAGGATTGATAAGTAGACAGGGGGGATCGGCTGCTAGGACACTTGATGTTGCATTCTTTCCTTTTGGAGTCTTTGATCCATTACTAAGAGAAGGAATGATTCCTGTTGTGAGGCTAGTTGTAGAAGAAGCTATAGAGCTAGAGACAGAGAGAGAGTTGTATACTGTTTTAACCTTACCTTGAAAAGGAGATGCCATTGTATCGCAAAACTGTTGGCTGGCCGATATGTTTTTTTTCCTCAGTTAATTTAGAACGTTTTTTAACGGTGGAAAACAATTACTTGGATGAGTTTTTAGAAGCTTCTATTTAGTCTGTAAAGTATTGAGTTTTTTCAGCTTGAATCATCTTTTTATAAAGCTGTATAGATGCCTTATATGATTCTTTATCAGTCGGCTTGAAATCTAGTCTCCATTTTCTTTCTAGTCTGTCGCATTTTTATTTTTTAAGTCTAATGTTCTCTCTGAACCAGTTTGAACGTTAATTTGATATGATTGAATGTACTTAACTGTCCATGACACGCTCCACCATTGTGAGTTTTAATGAAGTTCAATAAGATAAAAAGATAAACTGATTAAATCATTGCAATGACTAATGCATCCTGTACATTCAGACACATACTGTTTGCACATAGAGTGACTTGTTGATTTATAGCAGTAGCAGAGGTGGCTATTGTTTCTATTTATATGAGGACTGTTTTATTAAAGTATTTTACAGTAGAAGAACACGCTTAATTCCACTATACAGTTGTAACAGCACACCCTTAGCAAGAAGAAGCAGGGGGAGGGTTGAGTAAAAGAGTGAAGATGGACTGTTTGGTAAGGGAGGCAATTAGATATGGGAATGAGGATAAGGGCGAGTAGGCATGATAAAAGAGTATGAATGGAACTGGGTATGAAAGATGGGGTGATGGGAATAAGGTAGGCAGAAATTTTAAGGGACAGTATGGCCATATATTAACAAAAGTAATGATGCGGAGAGTTGGACCTGGACCTCTCTGCAGGGCCACCCCCAAACCTTTTGCCATTACACTCCTGTTTTCGGAATCCATTTTATTTTACTTTTCAGACTCCGCACTCTTTCTCACTGCTAACCAGCCCTAAAGTGCTCATGCTCTCTTTTTTTAAAACATGGTGTAATTGGCTTACACCTAATTGGCACATTTAATTTACATTTACTTGTACTACATGTACCCAGGGCCTGTAAATTAAATGCTTCTAGTGGGCCTGTGCCAACCACTTAAGTAGTCTTTTCAACATGTCTCGGCCTGTGAAAGCAGCCTGTGCGTGTAGTTTAAACTGCCAATCTGACTTGGCAAAATAACCACTTTGCCATTCCTAAACCTTACTTTTTAATACATATAAGTCACTCCTAGGGTAGGCCCTAAACAGCCCATGGGGCAGATGCTTTGTATTTAGAAAGTTGGACATGCACTTTTAAGTTTTACATGTCCTGGTGAAAGAAATCTCAAATTAGTTTTGCACAATTGTGAGGCCTACCTCTTCCATAGGATAACATTAAGTTACTTTATTGTTATGTTATGTTAAACAGCATTAATACAGTGCACGTACACCAAAAAGGTTTCTTGGCGCTAAGTAAAAGAAGGAACACCAGAGTTAAGCCTAAGCTTGTTTGAAAAGCCAGGTTTTTAAGAGTGACTTGAATCTCGGATAGGCAGCTGTGGTTCTTATATCAGAAAACAGAGAATCCAAAAGGTGCAGAGCGAACACCAAAAATCTGGCACCACCCACCCCTAGTCAAAGATCTGGGCCGAAATCCATCGTTTTTTGCTCACCATAATGTTTCAGTTTGGACCCATCCATATGCAAATCAGTCTTTACCCTGCTCCTCATGGGAACAGTCAACCTGAACTGCCAGGCCAGGTCCTCCCTGGACCAGAAACAAGCATCCTTTGACCGGTTACAGGGTATCACCCCTCATCAACCGGGATAGCCTGAATCTAGTGGCATGGAAAGCACTGGACCCACGTCTGGGCATATCAGTCCCACTTGGAGTGACAAAAGCATAAACAACAATTGATGGACGGAATGCTGAACAATGTCAAACACACCCCAAGTCAGAGACCTGGGCCTAAATCCATCATTGTTTTACTCACCACCCTATTCCGGTTTGAACGCAGCCATATACAAATCAATCTTGATCCTGCTGTCCACTGGAACAGTCCAGCCTGAACTGTCAGGCCAGGTCCTCCTGTGCTCACCAGGACACTGGATTCAACCTATCCTGGCTTATGAAGGGTGATACCCCGAAACCGGTCCTAGAATACTTGTTTTCTGGTCCAGGGAGGACCTGGCCTGGCAGTCACACAGAACAGCAGAGTAATGGGTGGCTCTTCAGCATTCAGTTTTATTGGGGGTCCTGCTGTCATTCTTATCCCTCCCCCAGCTCTTTCTCAGATTGTAAACTCACCTGCTCCCCAGTCCAAGGGGAGCTCAGGTCAACTTATAAGATGAGTGACTAGTTAAAAAACCATGCCAGAGCCACCCTAGAAGGGATCCCTCCTTGTCAACCATGGTGAGTTGAGCTTGGTTAACCAGAGCATCATTTGGTCCACTGGTCCATTCTCCACAGCCCCATCTCCATGGCATCCCCAAAGTAGTGTGAGGAAATATCTGTGAAGGTCCTAAGCACAGCCGCAGTAGCCTCCACCCTCAAAGCCCCACTGACCACCCTAGTACCAGTGCCATTATTTGGGGTAGAACTGATCCAAATTTAGAGATCACCCAACTTTGATTATTTGATGCCAAGGTGTTCACCTGATTTGTGGCCAACCACGACTTTAACCTGCAACTTATGACAACATACGTAAAGCACTCAATGACTTTTTACATGAAAAAGCTTGTAGCAAATACCTGACTTTAAACTGCCAAAGTTGGCCCCCACCAATCACCATCATAGGGGACAGAAAGGTATGATCTGCCTATGGAGAGGGTGAGGTGCCCTGAGGCCAGATCCAGCTGCAGCGGCATCAGGTGGCAAAAAGGTATCATCCTGCTGACCCACAACCATCCGCTCCAATGAGAACGGAACCCAGACTTTTCACAGGTGTAGGCTGCCTGGCCCCCTCAAAATTTAAAACACGCCCCAACAATTGCTGTTACCTATTTGCCGGAGCCTACCGAGCAGCATGCCCCTCTGCCCAAATCAGGCATGCACAGGTTGGTGAGTGGGTGAAATGTGAATTCTGACATCATTCTCACTTAGGTGATATTCCATGCCAGCACAGAAAGTCCTGCTGCTGTTAATCGGAGACCTGGTGTCTCCCTTGGTGTCAAATCCAGCTGTCACTTCAATTGGCTCCAGCTGCTGCCATTCACATACAAATTTGTGAATGAACCTTATATGCCAAAGGTTTGGCCCTTGCTATACCAGCACAGAGGCGTTCCAAACTTGTGGTGTGAAAGGAGATGGAGGGAGCTATATGTGCCCAGTATGGTCCATTTAAAGAAATAAAATAGGAAACATAAAAAAACACATCTCTTTGCTGCCCTTTTGTTATTTCCCTACCAGTGCCCCTTCTCTCTGTGTATTCCCCTTTCTCTACTATATAGTCCTTTCTCTGTCTCACTCTCTATACCCAGCCTCTACCTCTAGCAATTCTCTCCTTTCATGCCTGTTCCCTCTTTTTCATTCTCTTTCCTTCCTTCTTATGTGCAGCTCTTTGGCTTACATTTCTATCTCTTCTCATTTTCTCTTGTCTCACCCTCATTTGACTTTTAACATTTTTCTCTTACCTTTAATGCCCTCATGCTCTTTAATCACACCTGCCCCCCTTTCACCCTTTATATCCCAATTAATGTTATTGTTCAAACCTCTGTCATACTCTTTTCATTTTCCCCACTCTCGCATCACCTCTAACTCTCACATACTCCCCCTCTTTCTTACATGCCTCTACTACTTATATCTTTGTCTGTTCCACCTAGGGCCAACACAAGACTTTTTGCCATCCCTAGATTTCAGTATCACATATTCTGGCAAGGTTCTACATTTGATGCTTTTAGCGGAACGCCCTAGCTAGGGAGAAATTGGCCCTAGGTTGCTTGTGTTCCGGTTCAGGGAAGACCCGCTTGGCAGTTCGAGCTGGACTGTTCCCATTGGAGCAGCGTCAAGACTGATTTTCATATATCTGGGTCCAAACTGAGGTGGCATGGTGTGCAAAATAATAATGGACTGGGATGCGGCCACAGTGATTACCAGTGGCACAGATTAATTCAAGCATTGCACCCTTCACTTTTTTGTATACTTTAGTGGAACTATGACACACCCCTGCTGGTGGCAGCATTGACATCCAACCAGTACCCACTTCCCCAAAATTGACCCTGCTTTTTAGCCTCACACTGCCCTCTACTCTCACTGTTCTCTCTTTTTTTAAATCATGAATCCCCTTTCTTTTCTTAAATTGATGAGCCGCACACTTTCTCTTCTCAACCCTCCATCTCCCATTCTCTATCTCACATACCGTCTTCCCACACTTTTCATTCACGCACACTTTTCCGTCCATCCTCGGATACCGTGCTCTCTCCATCCTTCTCTGCCCTCATGCTCACCACATTCTACTACTTTTCCTAGCAGTCATCTCACTATTGTATCTCATTAATTCCTTTTCTCTTATAAGACCCCCTTTTTGGTGTCCCGTGCACTCTTACCATCCCTTTCATTCACAGACCCTCACCTGTCAATTCAATACTTCTCTCACAAACACCTGCACACATTCCACTCCCTGTTTCAAGACCTCCTTTCTCAGGCAAACCCCATTTACTCGCCCTTCTCACGCACATAACCTCACTTACACTGACCCTTCTCCTGCTCTTATCTTTCCCTTTCTCGGCACCTGTTTCTCACAGGCATTTTCACTTTGTCGCTCTGTCATACACAGACACACACATTCAGGAAGGGCTGGGGTTTTTATGGTCCCTTTCACCACCTGGAATGTTGAATGATCATTTTGGAAAATGATGCTGGAGAAAACAAAGCAGCGTTCCACCAATTAAGACAGAAATGATTTCAAGATGAAAGATGGACATGTTAAGGGCCTCCAGTGTTCACCAATAGTAAGGATTTTATTGGAAGGCGGTGGTGGTGTCTGAGACCAACACTTAATGACATCAAAAGGGCCGCGGTGGGGGTTGCATTGTGCAGCCCGGAAAGGTTCTGGCATTAAACACGCCTTGGGAACTGCCGTTGCTGCTATGTGGAGCTCGGAGAATGGCACCTCGGCTAATCAGGCAACTAAATAATTCATCCCTTTCTTTAAATTACAGTCTATTAAAGGACAATAATGATTTTTCTGCTGTCGGCCTCCGCCGTTCATTATGGCCAGCTCGGCTTCCGCAGGACTCCCTGCCACAGCTATTTACCTGGATTTAATTGCTGCCGCGCGAGCAGTTTCGTTTTAACTGTTTCCTTCTATTATGCAAGGAAAAGGCGGAAAATGGAAATCGGAGTGGATGGAGGTAAGGGGGAGGTTTGGGAAGGAAAAAAGGAAGGAAAGGGATGAAGGGACTGAAAGAAGAAAAACAATAATGACTGAGGGGGATTTAAGAAGTAGTTGAAAGAATGAAAGGAGGAGGGTGGAAGAAATAATGGAGAATAGGAGGGAGTAAAAGAGGAATGAAAATCGAGAGGGGTGAAGAAAGAGGAAGAGTGAGCAAGAATAGAAGGAGGGAGGAATGGGAAGGAACAAGATGGCGGATGTTGTGTCCACTCCAGTTCTGGAGCACGCAAATGACCACACCAGACACGGAGCTCTGTAGCATACTTCTTTATTCTTCAGCATGCAACCGTTAACTGAATGCACTAAAATGTATTTACCACACCCAGATACGTCTCATCCGATTACATAACCTTGTACGGAATCCCAAAGGGCCACAAGGGTTCCTACTGCACATGATCATATAACACTACAATTCCCCCTTTGGTAAATAAAAAGTACGGACAACATATATACATGAGAGTTCCTCAATGAGTCGTCGAGCTGCTTGCACCAACCTTCCAGATCGAGTCGTACGAGGTGAAGAAGTTTCACTGTCATCCGGCATCATACATGTAGACTCAGATGCTTGAATTGGGCACTCAGGTGAACTTGTCTCACTTGTGATGTCTGGAGCCAATGAACATCGAGGCAGATGCTTGAAATGTGACAAGTCTCTCGTAATGGACTTTCTGGGATTTTGAACGGTCACCATAAGTCCTTTACTTGTCACGACTCTCAATGGATCAACATCAAACGGAGCATCAGCCTTGCATTTCTGTTTTTGTTTGACTAGGACCCGGTCTCTTTCTTCAAAAACCGTGTCCTTAGCGCATCTGCGCTTATCTGCATAGGCCTTCATCTTGCTTTTGCGAGAAGTGTCCATGGCCTGAATCTCATCAGTGTCTATTACTTGGCTTGTGGTCCATTGTGGTAGCTTTGTCTCAATGGCTCTCCCAAACAGCAAGTTGGCAGGGCTTTCACCTGTTGTAGAATGGGGAGTTGACCGATAGGCTCGAAGGGCTGGACATAAGGCTGACTTGAGATCGATTCTTTTGAGCACAGTGCACTGAACCACTTTCTTCAGGGTGCCCATAAATTGTTTAATACCTAAATTTACCTGTAGCTGGAGAGATGAGGTTCTCTGATGTGCTGATGATCTCTGCTATTAAAGGGTGGACCGTTGTCAGATTTGAGAATGGAGGGAACACCCCATGCTGTGCAAATATCATCCAGCCTCTCAATGACTTTGTTATGGGTGCTTTATGATAAATCTTCCACTAAGGGAAAACGTGAGCACTCATCAATAACTACCAAGATATGATGGCCGTTGTTTAAGGGTCCAAAGAAATCAACTGCAATTTTCTCCCACGTTTGTTTAGGAAGGTCAGACATATTTAGCGAATGCTGTGTTGTCTTGGGAGATAAGCAGTTACACAGGTGACAAGCTTTCAGTTCCTTCGCAACTCAAGGTGACGAAACGACACTCGGTCTCTGAGGGCTCTCATGGTGGCTACAATACCACAATGTCCTTGGTGTGCCAGTTCAATGAGCTGTTGTCTCAAACTCTCAGGTATGGCAATTCTCAAACCTCTTAGTATGATTCTTTCTTGAGTGACAGAAAGTTCTTCCTGGACATTTTTGAATTTTCCATATTCAATATCATCTGTGAGAGGCCCAGTATGTTTTCTCCATGATTGTACTTCAATTATATCCTTGAGTGCGAGCATGTCTCTGTCCGTGTTGGTAGTAGCAATGATCTGCTCAATGGATTAGGCTGAAGGGGTGCTGGACTTGACTATGAAAGTGATATATGCTTCAGCTGCTTTAGACATTGCACTGGAACGCTGTAACGGCACTCGTGAGAAGTAATATGCAGGTTTTGATCCACCCCCGGCTTATGCACAATAGTGTAATCATACTCTTGCAATCGCAACCCCCAATTCTTGATGTTAGGGGCATCTTGGCCTTCGGATTTCCAAAAATGGTGGGCAATGTCTGGTAGTCAGTGACCAGGGTGAAATGCTTTCCGTACAGAAACACATAAAAATGTTCACAAGCCCCCACTACAAACAGGCTCTCTTTTTTCTGGATTAGAATAGGCACCTTCAGTCTGAGATAGACTTCTGCTGGCATAGGCCACAATGTGCAGCTGAGCATTTGGATGTCCATTGTGTCGAGCAAGGATCGCGCTCAACACACCGGGCTTGCGTCTACTACAATCTCAATATGTAACTTTTGATAAGAAAAAGCCTTTTCAGTTGGATTTTCAATTGTGCGTTTGATTTTCTTGAAACTTCAGTCACATTCAGAGGACCACTGGAAGGGAATATTCTTTTTTGCCTAGTCTCTTAATGGGGCATTCACTGTGGCAAAGTCACAAATGTATCTGGAGCAATAGCTGGCCATGCCTAGGAAGGATCACAGCATGGTTACATCTTGCGGGGGACAAATGGATGACCAATGCTTTAAATGGGAAAAAATAAGTGCAGGTACTCATTAAAATGAGTTAGAGGTGTGGCAAATGGGCGAGGCTAGTGGCGGGTTAAGGGCAAGATATGATGATACATAATGACTTCTGTACCAGTTGCAGCACATATCAAAACACATGAGAAATGTGTTTATGTAAACAAAACAGGTTAACTCATTACACAAATTGAAAGCCAAACAGGATGATATGTTAACATTTCCTTGTTTTGTAATATTTGCTACTTCTTAATGCCATATGTTATTTGTTGTTGTTTGGCACAATACTATATATTCTCAAGCATGCACACACACAGAGAGTGAAACAAGCTGGGATGAACACAAAAGCATTCCACCCATTCCCTTTAAAATATCTCCTGAGAGTGTCCTGATTCTCTCCCTCTTTCTCTCACTTTTCTCTCACACAAAAATAGGTACACACAGGTCGGCAAGCACACAGACACATATATATGTATGTATAAACTATTATTAAAGTTAACAAGAAATGCAACAGATTTTTGACTGTATACAAATTTGTGTTAAAATACAATTTCAAAGCCCATTCATGATTTCAGAACTCAACAAATATCTGGTATTTTTATGTGAAAAAAGTGGCAATCGTAACTTCACCTGTCACCTCACTTTTATATTCATCCCTCCCCCTTCCTTCTATGTTCAGCTAAACTTACCCTCAACCAAATCCCTTTGCCAGTTGTCATGGAGCTCATTCCTGGAGTGCTGCAGCATTCCCTGCTGTTCATTTCTCTATGGCATGGGCTAACTTCACACCCATGGAGCCAGTACCCAGGTCAGTCACTGTTATCATGTAAAGGCAGCCATTAGTGTTGGAGGGGCACACAAAGGAAAGTAGCCTCTGTGCTGAACAAAAAGATGAAAAGAAAACCGACTTTGGGGAAGGTAGAGGATTATGTGGCGCTGCCGCTCACTTTAGTACGGCCAGTGCATTTTCCTAAATGGGACAGGATTACTGACTGGCAGCACCAGCCCACTTCACACGCCTGATGGAGGAAGGGAGGGGGGGGACATTAAGCACTTTAAGCCTAATAGCCGTTGCGCACCTGATCGACAGTGCAGGGTCTGTCTAGACCCTGCCCTGTTGATCCCAGCATGATGCAAGCCCTCTCAAACCCCTGCAGTCTGGGGGACATTCAAGTGGGCACTGCTGGAATCTCCAGCAGCAACTCCGCAAAAGGCCACTGAGGGGCTCAGTGACTTGCAAGCGCCTCGGAAGCAGAGCGGCATCTGCCCTGAGCTGAAGGAGATACCTAACCTGAGCATGCTGTGCCCTTAATTAGGGTACTGGTACTCTCCCTGACCCAAGAGAAGTGCCGGTACTGACGGCCAGAAAATTCGGAAGTGCCGGTACTCAGTACCGGTGAGTACCGGCCCATTTAAAGCACTGTTGATGACAATGCTTGTTCTTTTTCAGAGTCAGGAGTCATACCCCTTCAGAGAAAATGTGCCGAAAGAATTTGAGTTTGGTTTTGTGAAACTCACACTTTTCTGCATTTAAAGTGAGACCTGCATCAGCGAGCAGACGGCATACTCATGTAAGAGCATTGTCATGCTCTTTTCCTGTGCCCCCAAACACTAGTATATCATCACTGTAGTTAAAAGCATGTAAGACAAGTTGAATTATTCAGCAAATGACATACTGAAAGATCTCTGCAGCAACAACACACCAAAGCTAAGACTTTTGTATCTGAACAAACCAACGTGTGTTGAAAAAGAGGCAATGTACCTACAGCTCTCTTCCAGCTAGAGTAGATGGTATCCTATGTTCAAATTGAGAAGGAAGAATAGTTTGTCACCATTCAGCTGTGTAAATATGTCTGCTATGTGTGGACCTGGATGTCTTTCTCTCTTGATTACATGGTTGGCCTGGCGCATATCAACGCAAATGCGCACCTCACCTCCACTGTCCTTCTTTGGCACTACCGCTATGGCGAAACCCATGTTGTCGGACCAGTAGAGCGCTCTATGATGTCACGCTTTAATAATGTTTCTACTTCTTTCTCAATGGCCTCCTGTAAATGAAAAGCAATCCAAGGGTGTTGCTGAGCAACAGGATGAATGTCCTCATTAAGGTGAAGTTGCATGTTCAGTGTCTTGAGTTTCCCTAGTCCATGAAACAATGATGGGAATTGACTCACTATTTCAGAATGTGCATTGAGATTGTAGTTGAGGGATATCACTCCCATTTCAGCAGCTGTGCTGAAACTGAGTAGACATGCACTCACCGCAGTACTTCGGAGAATATTAATTGATGCTTGTACTCTTATGCTTCATGGTAGCTACAAATGACCTAGACCTTGACTTTGCAATGGTATAGAAGCAGCCAGTGTGTACACCATTCTTTCTTGATGGTGTTAGACAAGGTACCGGAGACAGTTTGTTGTGTTTTTCTGCCGACATGATATTGATCGAGGCACCACTGTCTATAATGAAAGGTGTAGGGCAGACATTCTATAAATTACTAATATATACATATATATATATATATTACTAAGATATGCACAAGCTACTGGGTTTAGGGACAGTGGTTATTTGAACACCTCTTAATTTGGGGTTACCCATATTTTCATGTGGTTCAGAAGGCAGTTTGCAAAATGTCTTCTTTCTTGCACACTGGTTTACATTTGGAAACTAAAAACAGAGAAATCCAATTCGTAATAACAAATGTTCAGCTAGTCTGTATTTCCACATATCTCCGTATAAAACCAAAACCCACTTTGTGGCTAGCCCTAGCGCCTGCAGCACCAAACCAATGCTTTTCATAATATTGGGTAGCTGCTGAATTTTGACCCCATCTCAGCCGCCACCCAAGAAAACATACCAAACATTTCTGAAAATGAGACATCCAGGGGAGTCGAGGATGGTGTGACTCATGCGGATCCCATGATGTTATTTCAACCTAAAGGCCTTCCAAACTTCACACTTTGGGTAAAAAGACCAATATTTCTCACATTTCTATGAGAGAAAGTTGGAAGCTGCGAGGGTCCACAAAATACCTCACTTGTGTGCCTGGGCATAGCCCCGAAACACAAAACGCCGTACAAGAGGTGATGAGACATAAAAAAATCTGAGATAAAAATGACCCTGTTTAGCAATATTGGTAACTGGGTATTTTGGGTCCTGGCTTGCACACCACAGAGGGAAAACTACTAGACATTCCTGAAACTAGACACTGAGGAGCTCATGATGGTGTGTGTTGGATGGATCCCATAAAGGTGTTTTATGCAGAAGGTCTTGCAAAGGTCAGTCTTTGGCTAAAACATGCATTTTGCTCACATTCCTGTGAGGGAAAGTTCTGGAAAATGTGGGGATTCACATAATTCCAACCACCCAATGTTCCCACGTATCCTGATAAAAATGCTAGCACACCTCTGTTGTTGCAACTAGCTCCTGTGACACAAAACACCCCAAAATAGGACTTTGAAACATCCCATTTCACAAATCGTACCCCACTTGTGTGAGCAGGCCTGTCACCCGCAGCATGGAAGTCCCCAAAACGCAACATGGACATCCACTCAAAATTGATCCTTTTTTGCAAGGTGGGCAGATGTGTATTTGGGCCTGTGCTTGGTGGCCACTGCTGGAAACCTATCAAACCCATAGTTTTTTTAAAACTAGACACTCAGCGGAGTGCCGATCCAATTGTCTCATTTTACTTTCAATTTTACAGTAATGACATCAGAGTGCCAAACAAATACAGACTTCTGGGGTATCTCTTCCTAACCTGAACTTAAAACAAGGGAAATGGTCTGAGGCCTGCACCAGAGATATTCCCTTAGCTGAGTTCTTTGACATGACATCCATATCCATAACACCTGACTTAGAGTGCTGTTGCCATGGAGGTCACATCAATAGTGTAAAAGCAGTTAAAATGGTCTGTCCTCTGATGCAGCTTTACCTCTTTCTTAACAAACAAAATACGTAGCAGCACTTTAAGTCAGCAACCTTCACCTATTTGCCTGTTAAATTTGGCATATCCATTATGCTTTCACTCATCACAGTATCCTGCATTGTCAATGGGTTAACCCACTTCAGCTGCTGCCTCCACTCATTGTGATTTATACAAAAGTGAACGTGGTCATCCACACAAAAAATAGTTCACTTCAGTTTCAGGGCTTGTGTGGAGCGATAGTTTATATCTTTTCTTTTTTTTGCAAGGGTACTGTAACTTTCTGCACAATGCTACTAGACTGCTCTAAGTGTGTCACATTCTGCGTAGGTAATCCTGTTATGGACTGACGTTATGGTGTTGCAGGAATTCTGCTCAGCAACAGAAATATGCTTGGGACCATAAACATCAGTAGCTAGTGACTGAGTCACCGTACCACCTCAGTACTATGAGCCAGAGTCCAACTAGCTATAGTGTCTCACGTGCCCTCCTACTCATAACCAGAAGAACAAGTGAATTGACAACCCAGAGCACAGCACTCCTGACCCTCTCAGTGATTCACGCTGACAGGATACCCCCTTTCGCTCACACACTCATACTCGTCCACAGTAAGATTTGAAAGACACATGAAGGAAGTTTGAAATGTTTATTTAAACTATCGTGCTCTGAAATGCAGTATACTTGCCACCAACTGCCTAGCAAAAATACCATCAGCATTGTCAATATTCGTATATTATGAAAAACCCAGTCATATTATAAGACATTTTAGCCTAACCCCCTTCCCTTCCACAGAAGCAAAACTGATTATACAGCAAAGATCCCTGGGTTTAGCAGCTGACCCCGTACCTTAGCATACACAGATGTACATTCTACATCTCAGATACAGCTGTGATATTCTCTCAGGAAATATCTGTGTCTCTCTGTGTTACAGTGATGTGCATACCTATATGACAAGATTCATTTCTGTGCTGTGTCTAGGTGCGAGTGCCTGACCAGAATAAAATAACAAGGGACATTGTTGTTTGACCTTGTCTGCTGTTCAGACTAAATCCCAGGAAAACACAGAACTAGAAAACAACTGGAGGTTCAGTGTGAAAATATAATGTGGAACAGAAGCAAAGGTGATTATGTAGTGACGTGTGCAAAGCAAATGTAGCCTGTGTCATGCACAGTTAGGCTAGCATAGGGAAAACTACAATAGGCCCTGTATAGAACACAAGACACCCTCCACTTGGTCAGGAAGGATGCACGTAAGGGAATTACAGAAATCAGAAGATAAGTAAACTCAAGGCTAGCACTAAAATCAAAAGATATTATGGGCCAATAAATGACAATTTAAAAGAAATAATAGCCAGTTAGTGCGTGTTGGAGGAATCCAGTATGTAAGCAGCCATGGAAGAGGCAAAGGACTCAATGATGGAGTCCAACTCCAGGTAGATAGACAGGTCTGCGGCCCAGTTCATAAGTTCCAGAGAACATACATGATCCTCAGCTCCAACAGATGCAGATACTATCACCAGGGAACCTGCATTGGTTTAAACGAAGCTTTGATCCAGCAGTCTCTGTGCCAATGCACAGGAACTCCAGTTGGCCATTTGCTCCAGAGTAGGATGTTGTAGAGGTCGCAAATGCAAGAAACAGTCCTGATAATGGGCCACTAAGGGACTCATCAGCAGTTCGAGATCCAAGGCAGCGGGCGTCTGTAGAGCCAGGAATATGTCCAGTGCCCATTGAAAGGGGCACCAGATGCAGTGAAATACAGGTTGCACACAGATGAAGTAAGCACGGCGGAATGTTAGACACCAATCCACATCCAACACCTGTAACGGAAACATGCCAAAGAGCTGAAGCATGCGCTCACTGTAGTGCTGGAGCGATGCCAGGCCTGAGGTGGGCGCAGAAGGAGCATCCATTACGGAACAGCAGTAACAGGATGAGAATGTGGCAAATGAGGAACAGAAGTTCCTGGAACCCATCGAACACACTGGAGAAAATATAGTGTATAAAAGTCAGTATTACTCCAAAAGTAGTTTAGAAAGAAGTGGCAAGGCCAGAGTCTACAAGTTTTAAAAAATGTGCTACACCTGCGGTATCAGAAGCATTAAATATTTGATGTATCAGTTCCCTGAAATGCAGGAGAAGATTTGTATTTAACAATGACTGTATTTCAACAGTAGCTCTGGCCACCTGCAATTTGAAGGTCTCGCGGGCAGATGTAAGAGCCACTTCTTGTTGAAACAATAATGCTTTAAGTCTGCTTAGCTTGTTAAAATCTGCCTTCAAAGTCAGAATGGAAGGCCACAATGAGCTATCTACCACTCCATGTGGAGGGGGCTACAGGACATTGTTGCAATAAGTGACTAACTGGGAAATGGTCACAATATATGGGACCCACGCCCGCATACTGCAATAGTCCTGATTATTAAGCATGAGATAGCTTTCATTTGAAAGTACAGTAATGAAGGGAAGATTTGCGGAAAATGGTGCTCCTTTTAAATAACAAGCCAAATTAGACGCCAAAACATTTCAAATGCAGTGGATTTTAACATGTTGTCAGACAAGTGAATGACTGGTAGTGCAGTCGCACTCCTCTCCCGTAAGAAAAACTTCTCTATCATCATATTCACAGTGATAGGTAAATGGCAGGGACCATAACCCATGAATATAGCTGCTCCCAAGGGGTTCATAGCTGCCTATTGTAAAATGTTTTATGCGTGCTGTAAACGGAAATGTCGATATAGGTAGGGAAATTACTCCATGTATTAACCACACCGCTGAAGGCATTTCGGCTACAGTGAATGGGATTTGTTTCAAATTTCTGTAGACGTAACTTGGTATGTGTTGCGTCTTTTTTTTATAGCCATTGATTGTTGTGTGTGCGTTAAATTAAAAGGCAGAAACAAAGCAGTACAGTTCAAATAATGCCAGGGAACGCGTCCATCTTTGAGTGTTTGAAGCGTCCAACTAAATTGCATAATGAATCTGAGCTGACCATGATACAACGTCGCATATCATTCTGTACAATATCAATAACAGAGGTCACAATGCTGTTCAAATTATAAATACGAGATGATAACGTATTAATACCGTTGCCCACTACAGCTAGCACTTTATCCAAATTATCTTGGTCAATTTGTCTCAAATGCATAGCAGCTTCAATTTGTGACAATTTCCATATTTCATTATAGGCTGCATATAAGAATCTTTTAGAACAAGGAGACTTGGGACCTAATAAAAAATCTGATAAATTCATGTCCTTGGACGCATTTCTTGCTTGTCTCCCCTTTTCCTTCTGTACCCTTCGCTGCCCCATTTGCATTGTGCCCGTATTTGTGTCTGCTTTTCTCTCCCCATTTTCCCTTCTGTACCCCTCGCTGCCCCATTTGCATTATGCCCGTATTTTTGTCTGCTTTTCTCTCCCCATTTTCCCTTCTGTGCCCCTCGCTGCCCCATTTGCATTGTGCCCGTATTTGTGTCTGCTTTTCTCTCCCCATTTTCCCTTCTGTGCCCCTCGCTGCCCCATTTGCATTGTGCCCGAATTTGTGTCTGCTTTTCTCTCCGCATTTTCCCTTCTGTACCCCTCGCTGCCCCATTTACATTGTGCCCGTATTTGTGTCTGCTTTTCTCTCCCCATTTTCCCTTCTGTGCCCCTCGCTGCCCCATTTGCATTGTGCCCGTATTTGTGTCTGCTTTTCTCTCCCCATTTTCCCTTCTGTACCCCTCGCTGCCCCATTTGCATTGTGCCCGTATTTGTGTCTGCTTTTCTCTCCCCATTTTCCCTTCTGTACCCCTCGCTGCCCCATTTGCATTGTGCCCGTATTTGTGTCTGCTTTTCTCTCCCCATTTTCCCTTCTGTACCCCTCGCTGCCCCATTTACATTGTGCCCGTATTTGTGTCCGTTTTCTCTCCCCATTTTTCCTTTTGTGCCCCCGCTGCCTCTCGCCATTCCCGCCGCTGCGTCCCTGCGGCCCCGCCCCCTGTCTGCCCATTCGCTGACCCTGCCTCCCGCCTCCCAGCTGCTCCTCCCTCCCACCTCCCCATAAATGGCGGCCGCTGCGCGGTGAGGAGAGCGACCCTTGACCTTGCCAGGTAGGTCGCTCCCCCACCACACAGCTCCGCCTGTGTTGGCCGCCCGCTGCTGCTGCTGGTAAGATCGCCGTTCCGCTTGTGGCCTCGGTGCCCGCATTTCTTGCTTGTCTCCCCTTTTCCTTCTGTACCCCTCGCTGCCCCATTTGCATTGTGCCCGTATTTGTGTCTGCTTTTCTCTCCCCATTTTCCCTTCTGTACCCCTCGCTGCCCCATTTGCATTGTGCCCGTATTTGTGTTTGCTTTTCTCTCCCCATTTTCCCTTCTGTGCCCCTCGCTGCCCCATTTGCATTGTGCCCGTATTTGTGTCTGTTTTTCTCTCCCCATTTTCCCTTCTGTGCCCCTCGCTGCCCCATTTGCATTGTGCCCGTATTTGTGTCTGCTTTTCTCTCCCTTTTTCCCTTCTGTACCCCTCGCTGCCCCATTTACATTGTGCCCGTATTTGTGTCTGCTTTTCTCTCCCCATTTTCCCTTCTGTGCCCCTCGCTGCCCCATTTGCATTGTGCCCGTATTTGTGTCTGCTTTTCTCTCCCCATTTTCCCTTCTGTACCCCTCGCTGCCCCATTTGCATTGTGCCCGTATTTGTGTCTGCTTTTCTCTCCCCATTTTCCCTTCTGTACCCCTCGCTGCCCCATTTGCATTGTGCCCGTATTTGTGTCTGCTTTTCTCTCCCCATTTTCCCTTCTGTACCCCTCGCTGCCCCATTTACATTGTGCCCGTATTTGTGTCCGTTTCCTCTCCCCATTTTTCCTTTTGTGCCCACGCTGCCTCTCGCCATTCCCGCCGCTGCGTCCCCTGCGGCCCCGCCCCCCTGTCTGTCCATTCGCTGACCTTGCCTCCCGCCTCCCAGCTGCTCCTCCCTCCCACCGCCCCATACCTGGCGGCCGCTGCGCGGCCGCGCCGCTGGCGCGCCTAAGGCGCGCCTAAGGCAAGCCCGTCTGCGCCCGTCCGTGCCTGGACCGCGCCCAGCGCCAAACCCCTGGCCCCCGCAGCAGCCAACCCACCCACCGGACTTACGACACCGCCACCCTCAACGCACTCAACACCGGCCGTATCCCCGGCTGCCACCGTGCCACCCCAGGTCGCACCCACGGACCCTTCGGCTGCCAATCCTGCAAGTTCTCCTGCCTCCGGACCTGCACCGCACCCGCCAAGCCGAGCACCAGCAGCAACCACCTGAAGTGCATCCTGCTCAACACCCGCTCCGTCCACAGACACGCCGTGGAACTTTGGAACCTGCTCGACTCCACATCACCAGACGTCGCTTTCCTCACGGAAACATGGATGAACGCCTCCTCAGCGCCCGACATCGCCATCGCCATCCCGGACGGATACAAGATCACCCGAAGGGACCGCGCCAACCAGACCGGAGGAGGCATCGCCATCGTCCACAAGAACACCATCCGCATCACGACCAACTCCGACGACACCTTCACAGCCGGCGAACACCTGCACTTCCAGATACACACCGACCCCAAGACCACCCTCAGAGGCACCCTCATCTACAGATCCCCAGGACCACGCACACAATTCAGCGAAGACATCGCCGACCTCATCAGCCCGCACGCCCTCCCCTCGGCTGACTACATCCTCCTTGGGGACCTCAACTTCCACCTAGAGAACAACAACGATCGCAACACCACCACCCTGCTGGACAACCTCGCCAACCTCGGACTCAAGCAACTGGTGACCACCCCCACACACCACGCCGGCCACACGCTTGACCCCGTCTTCTCCTCCAGCAAGGACATCTCCTTCAGCCACACCACCGGACTCCACTGGACAGACCACAGCTGCGTCCACTTCAGCTTCAGCAGGATCACCACGCACCACCACCCGCAACAGTTTCCGCGCAGAAGCTGGAACAAGATCACCACCGACCAACTCACCACATCCCTGAGCCAGAACCCTCCCGCCAGCTCAACGAACCCCAACCAAGCCGCCAGCAACCTCACAAGATGGATCACCAACTGCGCAGACGACCTCGCCCCATTGAAGACCCCCCAGTCAGACCCGGCAACAAGAAAGCATCCTGGTTCACCGACGAACTCAAGAAATCCAAGAAGAACTGCCGGGCCCTCGAGAAAGCATGGCGCAGAGACCCGACTGCAGACAACATGACCACCCTCAAGCACGCCACCCGAAAACACCACCAGCTGATCCACACCACCAAGAAAACCGCATTCAAGGAACGACTGGACAACAACGCCCACAACAGCAAGGAACTCTTCATCATCGTCAAAGAACTCTCGAACCCCAGCGCCGGAAACAACGACATCACTCCCTCGCAAGACCTCTGCAACTCGCTCGCCTCGTTCTTCCACAGCAAGATCGCAGACATACACAACAGTTTCAGCACACAGCCGACGTACCCTACGACAGTTCCAACGTCCCCCACCTCCACCCTCCGAGCCTGGGCCCCGATCAACACCGAAGACACTATCCGCACGATGAACTCCATCCACTCCGGATCACCAACCGACCCCTGCCCTCACCACGTCTTCAACAAGGCTGACGCCGTCATCGCACCCCACCTCCGGGACATCATCAACACCTCCCTCGACACCGCCACCTTCCCAGAGAGCTGGAAGCACGCCGAACTCAGCGCCCTACTGAAGAAACCGTCAGCGGATCCCACCGACCTCAAAAACTACCGCCCCATCTCGCTCCTTCCTTTTCCTGCCAAAGTCATCGAGAAGACCGTCAACAGACAACTGGCCACCTTCCTCGAGACGAATGGATCCCTCGACCACTCGCAGTCCGGCTTCCGGGCCAACCACAGCACCGAGACCGCCCTCATCGCAGCCACCGACGACATCCGAGCCCTGCTCGACAACGGGGAAACAGCGGCCCTCATCCTCCTGGACCTCTCCGCAGCGTTCGACACAGTCTGCCACCGCACCCTAGTGCAACGCCTGAACAACGTCGGAATCCAAGAGAAGGCACTGGAGTGGATCATCTCCTTCCTCGCCGGAAGAACCCAGAGAGTCCGCCTCCCCCGTTCAGTTCCGAGGCCACCGAAGTCATCTGCGGCGTACCACAAGGATCATCACTCAGCCCCACCCTCTTCAACGTCTACATGAGCCCCCTCGCAGCCATCGCACGCCAACACAACCTCAACATCATCTCCTACGCCGACGACACCCAGCTGATCCTCTCCCTCACCAACGACCCCACAGCCGCCAGAACCAACCTACATTAAGGGATGAAGGACGTAGCCGAGTGGATGAGGAACAGCCGCCTGAAACTGAACTCAGATAAGACGGAAGTCCTCATCCTAGGATCATCACCCTCCGCCTGGGACGACTCCTGGTGGCCCCCTGCCCTGGGCAACGCACCCAAACCAACGGACCACGCACGCAACCTGGGCTTCATCCTGGACTCCTCCCTCTCAATGACCCGACAAGTCAACGCCGTCTCCTCGTCTTGCTTCAACATCCTACGCATGCTGCGCAAGATCTTCCGGTGGATCCCCACCGAAACCAGGAAGACGGTCACCCAGGCCCTCGTCACCAGCCGACTGGACTACGGCAACTCCCTCTACGCCGGAACCACAGCCAAACTTCAAAAAAGACTCCAACGCATCCAGAACGCCTCAGCTCGACTCATCCTGGACATCCCCCGACACAGCCACATCGCCGGACACCTGAGAGACCTGCACTGGCTCCCCGTCAGCAAGAGAATCACGTTCCGACTCCTCACCCACGCACACAAAGCTCTCCACAACCAAGGCCCCAGATACCTCAACGACCGTCTGACCTTCTGCACTCCCACCGCCAGCTACGATCGACCAACCACGCCCTCGCCGCCGTCCCCCGCATCCGAAGAGCCACAACGGGAGGAAGATCCTTCTCCTACCTGGCTGCCAAGACGTGGAACTCCCTACCCATCCACCTCCGCCTTACCCAAGACCACCTCTCCTTCAGGAAGCAACTCAAGACCTGGCTGTTCGAACAGTAGCGGACCCCCCCCCCCAAGCGCCTTGAGACCCTCCGGGTGAGTAGCGCGCTATACAAATGCTTGATTGATTGATTGATTGATTGATTGGTTGGACTGCTGACAGTGTAGAATGTTCTAACCCTTGCTGGCATAGTTTACCCACTGAATAGGTGGTAATAGTGTTCAAATGGGTTGACTGTGAGTACTGTGGATCTGGTCTACTTGATTTGAAACCGGTGGTGGAATTCAGAAAACGATCATACTATTTAACTGTTCTTCTGTATAATTGGTGTAAGATTGCCAATTATCAAAACATCAATCGAAGGAATTATTGGGGCATTCTGTTCTTTAATTTTAGCCAATTCCAGGCAAGTAGTTTGTTGGACCGTTTCATTTAAAAAAAGAATTTGTGTGGGAATCAAACAGGTTCAAAATAGATTTTCTGTACACAGGTCCTGCCAGAGTTCTGACCCCAAATGGATTTCAGATCAATATTGTCTTTCTAATATTCATAACCTTTATGGGCCAGGTTTTCAACGAATGAAGCCGCATCTATCTGCTTAGTCTGACTAAGCATATACTTTTTCGACTGGGTTGGAACCAATGTAAAATAGTATGATTTTGGGTCTGGCAGGTCATAACTTGTGAAATATGTGCATTTATTTGTCTGTGTTGGTGAACTTCCTTGTGGTAGAGTTGGAAAATGTTCCAACTGTGCTGCCCATTTGCTCTATGCAGAAAATGCTGTCCATAATGGTGGTAAGAGAACATCTCAGATTAATTTGCGGAATTCAGATATAAATCTTGGAAACACAGTATAATATTGCAATTCAGAAAGCATTGAATTCACAATATCAACATCCCAATCATCTGATTGTAACCCCAGTACTATTACATAACCCATAGAAACTGTGAACGCATGTGGAATCTGCAGGGTCTCTGTAGGACCATACATATCAAATGGAACTTTTCCCCAAACAATTCCATCAGTCACTGGATAAGCTGAAATGTTAACAAGGGACAAGTCTCTTTTCATTTTATGTGAAGAGGAATGGGGAGCCAACACCCCGTCGACCAGTTCTGTAGCAGAACATGCTGGGAGGTAATGGCAGTTGATCAAAAGAAAGTCACAAATCCAATCCACATGAATAAGAGAACCAAAGAAACGATGATCCAAATACATATCCAAGGAGGGACTAGATAAGTACGTTTAAACCAAGAAATAACAATACAAGTCCATGCTGGAAGTGGATGCAAAACCGAAGACTCTGAAGAACTGTCTGATGAGAAATGGTCTTGATCCATGTAGTACCCGGAGGAACTCAAATGGAAAAGAGGTGGTGACGCTTCGGCAGTCGGAGTTGAAAAATGTAACTCAGAGGGTGTCTCCAATTGCGGATCAGTATAAACGACATCCATTGTAGAAGATGAAGAAGTAGAAACAGGAACCAAATTGACAGAAGTCTCGACCCCCCCCTGGCAGCTGGGGAGAAGCAGCAACGGTGGTGCTCATGGGCTGCAAAGGAAAGTCTTGTGAAGGACCACTCCTGGGCATACTATGGAGAATTGGACATATGGTGTAACTTGACATGTTCAATGGAAACAAAGTGATTTTCTTTATGTCCTGGAAGTGGTGGCAAAATTAGAGTTCTTGTACCCTGAATACCAAGGACTGGAACAGGAGCACAATACGCTGGGCCGAATTCCTTCTTGAAGGCAACTTTTTCACAGACAAGATCTCCAACTTTGGGAAGCCAGCCGGCTACAGGAATTTGAGTGTCTGAACTCGAGAAGAGAGGTGCAGGCAAATGCTTGCGAGCTAGGTCTTCACAGCATTTTTGTAGGTCCTGCAATCCTGTTATCTATATCGAAGGTTGCGGCTGCTGCCACAACATCTGGACCATCAAGATCTGGAACATACATCTTGATGCAAAGAACATTTTGCAAGGGGTCCACCCACCAAGAGATCTTTTAGGGTAATTATTTATTGTGTGTTTTGCATTTCGCCCTAAGTGGGAAGGGTATGCCCAGACGTGGGTCCCGTGCTCACTACGCCACTGGAGTCAAGCTATCCTGGCTGATGAAGGCTGATAGCCTGAAACCGGTCCTAGGATGCTTGATTCCGGTACAGGGAAGACATGGCTTGGCAGTTCGGTCTGGACTGTTCCCATGAGGCACAGGGTCAAGACTGATTTGCATATGGCTATGTCTGAACTGGGGTGGCGTGGTGAAGCAAAATAACGATGGATTAAACCCAGATCTGTGACTGGGGGTGAATGTTTGCCAATGTGCAGCATTCCGTCCATCATCTTGTGTGTTTTGCATTTCGCCCTAAGTGGGAAGGGTATGCCCAGACATGGGACCCGTGCTCACTACGTCACTGGAGTCAAGCTATCCTGGCTGATGAAGGCTGATAGCCTGAAACCGGTCCTAGGATGCTTGATTCCGGTCCAGGGAAGACATGGCTTGGCAGTTCGGTCTGGACTGTTCCCATGAGGCACAGGGTCAAGACTGATTTGCATATGGCTATGTCTGAACTGGGGTGGCGTGGTGAAGCAAAATAACGATGGATTAAACCCAGATCTGTGACTGGGGGTGAATGTTTGCCAATGTGCAGCATTCCGTCCATCATCTTGTGTGTTTTGTAATTATTTAAAACCCTTTGGACCCCGTAAAGATGATTCAACTAACCACGCCCTGTACCTAATACTCTAGCCGTTAAGGGTTGCTTTAAGTCACGGTTCATTCTCTCCACAACAGAGTTGCCCTCAGGCCTATATGAGGAAGAATAATGCACTTGCACATCCATAGACCTCATTGAATCACGGTACGCCTTACAGTCGAAAGCCAGACCTTGGTCCAAGTGGAATGCATGACAGGCATAAGTACCGACAAAGAATTGCAAATCATAAATAACAGTTCAAGCATCAGCCGAGCACTGTGGCCAAACCCAGAGGAACCTGGAGCAAGAATCAACTGAAAACCAAAATGAATTAGAAATCAGTATCAGAAATTAAAGGACCGTAATGATCCAAATAAACACAACCAAAAGGCTGATTGGAAATAAACAAATGTGTTGGTGGCAGACGAGACACGGTGGAACTTTTAATTTGTTGACAAATGTCACATCATAAAGCATATTTCTTAGTCTGTTGGTATAAACCTTGCCACCAATAATGTTGCTGTGAGAGTGAAATAGTGGCAGCCACTCCCACATGTGCGGTTGTGACTCCCTCAAGTGCGGCAACTATTAAAGACTGTCTGCGGTCAAGGTTGAGGATACAATGATCACAACCCCATTTATAGTCACAAAAGGTACATTGTGTTAATTTAAAAAATAAGAGTATTTTATAGGAAAAATGGCATCCAGACAAGTGCATAGGACGATAGCGCATGCTGCGGAGCATTGCTGCTTAGAATCTACAGCAGTTTGCCCTGAACCATCAGTATAGATAATACATTTGTATTCACGAAGTGGAAGTAGAGAAGAAGGAACAGGATAAACATGCTCATACTTTAAGAATTCCTGTGTCTGCAAAAAAGGGTCAAAGACAAAGTTGTCATCATCTGCTGTTACGGATGTAGCCCATTGAATCCAACAGGGATGAAGGTCCTTTGAATTTGGAACACTAGCTTTCATGACAGCCTCTAAGGCGGGCATGGGAGAAACAAGAATAATTTGTTTACCTTGAGCCATAGGTCGTTCTTTAAGGACAGCCATTTGGACTGCAGTCAGTATTTTGTTAACAGACGCAATACGCATTTCCGCTTGGGAATATAAATGTGATTTGTATGCAACAGGAACTTTATCTCTTTCATTAAATGCCACATACATAAATCCAATAGAACCCGTAACAATCCGAATGACCAAATTAATTGTATTAAGACGAGTAAGTAAGTGTCGCATTTCAAGCAAATCAGTTAGTAAAGATCTGAGAATCTAAGGGCCCGTTTCTGATGCGGTTTGGAAAGCTTCCCGACCGAATGGGTTTGGGAATAGTTTCCGACCGGATCGGGAGAGTCCAACTGATTGAGTATGATGCATCTGGATGCTTCCAGATACGGTTTGGTTGGACTCCATTTGACTTCAATGGGAGCCTTTGTTACGACCAAATGCATAGGCTCCCATTGAAGAAAGGGGTGGCTGGGGAAAATCGGGCACACTGTGGCAGGCACCCCCTGGTGCCTGCCACACTGTGCATGGCTGGTAAGGGGGGGACCCATGGGTACCCCCATGGCCCGACTGGGAAGGCTCCGGGTGCAGGTGGGCCCAATATGGGCCCCCAAAGTCTGATTCCGACTGCCGATTCGAGTCGGACAGCACGATTCGGAAAGGCTGTCCAAATCCAGCATCGTACTCGGTCGTTTGGAAACGCGGCCCGTAGAGACATACGATTCTGCTCCGTACAGCTCGGTCATTCCAGATGCCATTGGGTTCGGATTGGGATATTCCTAATGCCTAACTCGCATTGTACTCGGTCAGTCGGAAACCTTTCCGAGTCGGTCGGAAAGAAACGTTCCCGACCCGATTTGGGTAGAGAAAATGCAGTTAGTAGGCCTTCCTAACCGCATCGGAATCAGGCCCTAAGTGTGTTCAGACATCCAGCCGGACGCCAAAAAATCTGTTTGTATCAAAGCATATAAGGATTTAATACAGAGTATAGTCTGGAATGTTAAGTTCTCCAAAATTTAAAAAGTCAAACAAAGATTGAAGCTTTTTGAGAGTATTTGGGGGCTGCAACTGTGCACATTTTTCTACAAAGTGGGCGGGGCCAAACTTTTACCCTAATTTGTTAATTCATAACCAAGGAAAAGGACACTGAGGAAAGCAATGTGAAAGTTTGAAAAATTGAACTTGTAACCAAGTTCAGCAGACTGCAAGATTACAAAATCCACTCTAGCTAAATGAGGATTTAATTCATCATCAGTCAAGTAGATGTCATCGACATAGGACAAAGCATCAGGGTCAATTTCATGGAGGATGGACACAATTCAATTCAATATATTTATACAGAATTTGGATCTCCAATGAGGTCCACATAAAATATACACACAATTATTACATAATAAGCATATTAAGATACAAACTCAATTCATTTCCACAGCAGATAGGATAGAATACAAAGACAGGCAATGTAGTAAAATTCCAGTGAAATCGCTTCAGAAATTCATTGAGAAACAGAATTTAAAACTATATGGCAACAGCAGTCTAAGGTTCAAGTTAGTCCATCATAGAAGTATCGTGACCCTTCATAGTCAGTTCTGAGTTCTCCCTTACGCAGAAAAGTAAAATGTCTACAAGCAGAAGAATGCAAACAATGGCTCCGAATGAGCAAAAGAGTAGGTAAGAATATTCATCATTATGGCAGAAAACAAATTACAATACCATAGTTAAATCCTTTTCCGCAACGAATAGATCAAGTTAAATACATATGCAATTTGTAAATATTGAAATACTATGTAATAGCAGCTTCATAATGAATCCAATTTTAAATAAAGTGCATCACGTAGCAGCAGAAGGTTGTAAACAGAAAAAGATTCTAAGGAAGAAACTTACACATTTATAACTAACAATTAATTTTCCCTTAGCAATAATGGTTAAAAGCAAAATATCTCGATTTACGTGCAAAGAGCATTTGAGTAGCAGCAGTAACGTGCAAATATTAAAATACTATGCAATAGCAGCTTCATAGTAAGTCCAAATTTAAGATAAAGTGCATCATGTAGCAGTGGAAGGTTATAAACCAAAAGGAAATTCTAAGGAAGAAACTAACACATTTATAACTAACAATTCATTTTTCTTTAGCAACAATGGTTAAAAACAAGATACATCCCGTTTTTGTGCAAAGAGCAATTGAATAGCAGCAGTAACATGTGCAAGATGCAATCCAAAGAGTACTAAACTCCATTAACCTTAAAAAGTGCAAAGGCCCGGAACTTAAAATCGTAATTGTGAAGAGGGCCATGTATCTCGTGATCAGTAAGTCTAATCATAAAAATACCAAGATACCAAAGAGACCGAGAGATAACAAGTATCAAACTTTTTATTCAGCCCATTAGGGGTCAAGTCCATAATTGCAATATCATCTGCATACATAAGACATGCAAAATGACAGTCACCTATCTTCGGTGCATCTCCTTCTGAGGGAGAAAAGCATTCGGGTAGACCTTCTACATACAAAGAAAAGAGTAACGGGCTAATAGACAGCCTTGCTTCAGGCCATGTTCTGTGGGTATTACTGTTGATAGGCCCTGATTTCCCCCTATTAGCACCTGACACCATGTTCGCGAGTGCAGGGAAATAATTAATGATAACAGGGGGATAGGCACTCCCATTTTATGCAATTTTTTCCACAGTAATGGCCGGTCTACCTTATCAAAGGCTGTTGAGAAGTCTATAAATGCCACATATACATTTGACCTGCGAAAAATAGTGTACTTCTCCTCTATTAATTTCAGCATACTGATGTTATCCAGGGTGGAGTGATTTTCTCTAAATCCTGCTTGTTTTATGGGGAGTATTTTCTCCTCCACCACCCAGTTGGTAAGATGGTCAAGAATACTGTGAGCAAATATTTTCCCCACCGCGTCTAGTAAAACTATTGGCTGGTAGTTACCCGGGTGATGTCTATGGCCCTTTTTGTATAATGGAATTAGGATACTACCGGACCATGACGGGGGCGTCTTCCCTTGCAGGAAGCAACAGTCAAACAGCGGAGTAAGGTATGTAGCCCACAACAGAGGCTCTTTTTTAATAATTGCCATAGGGATTTCGTCAGGACCCATTGCTCCTGAAGCTCTCATTTTAGTAATATGTCCTACAAGTTCACCCTTTGAGGGTGCATAGCTGGATTCAAAAATGTTAGGGGGATAAGTTAAAATAGAGGCAGAACAAGAAGAATTAGGATTTGCAGAATAAAGTTCTACAAGATTCAATTTCCATTCTTCTTCTTTTATAGGAATTGGGCAAGATTTTACTCTAGTGCCGCAACAATCCGCAATTATTTCCCAATATCTTTACATGATGAAACCATGGTACTTATATTGAGGCCGAAGGCTTCGAACAGATCAGTTTGAGGAGAATGTAGATCTACCACTACTATATGCTGCTGATCTCCTATTAAAACTGTTAATGTCTCTTTAAGTTTTGAAACGGCTAAAGTAATCCAATGGATTCTGCCCTTTGTTTTATTAAAGATTTATCCTTAAAATTCCAAGAACCTACCTTGGCACAAGTCATCTCGAATTTAGAACAGATTACCATGTGGTCGCTAAGCGCATTTTCCAAAATTTCCATACTGGAGAGCTTACCGAAAAAGTCTGCTGGAAACAATTAAGTAATCGATAATAAGATTCTCGCCTTATGTGTAATTTTTGCTGGTATATCATTTTCTAACCTCCCATTAGCATTTAATAGGTCTAAGTTTCACAGGCCTTTAAGTAAAATCGCACCTCTTTTGTCAGTCCGACTATTATTCGTAAACTGGGCAGGGGGAATGTTTAGAGCTTCATTTTTTGAGGCATTAGCAAATAACCTTATACTGTGGGTAGAGACTTTGGTGTGCAGATCACCAACCAGCATTAGATGCCTGCTATCTTCACTTTCCATAATAGTGGAGATAAAAACAAACAGATCTTTCAATAAATAAGTGTTAGATGTGTCAGGAGGTATATACGCATTTACAATCAGCAGGGTATCTAAGCTATCATGTTCTTCCTTAAGATCTAGCTTAATCGCCTGAATTAAGTTAGAGGCATGAGGAATTACTTTATATATCCATCTAAAACTTGTTCTGAGCAGTATAGCAATACCTCCTTTCGTGTGTCCTCTGTTCACTGGGAGCACAGGACGGCTTAGCACAATATAATCTTCAATGGACCAGTTCTTTACGATCCATTCTGTTCTTTCAAGAATAACAATTTGTTTTTATTCGTGCTTAAGCCAGCTGCCTTCCAAGAGATCAATTTAAGACCCTTGCTAGGAAGAGTTCCTGTGTCTTAGACCTAAAGATCTATTTGTGTTAAGAGCCCCTGCTACCCAACTCCACTACTTATTTTCCTCATCTACGGTCAGTGCTCGATTATTCTTTTTCTCCACAAGGAAGGAAACTCTCCTTCCACCCTTGCCGAGGGAGACCTGCAATATACTTTCTCACTCTGGATGAGGAAAATTCAATGGAGAGAGATCTAAGTGGGTGATGGGCTGCCTATCATAAGTCACTTTTTTAGAAACTTTCTCCACAGCATTGTAATTTATCACTATTTGACATTATTAGATAGGAAATCACCTAAGAACCAAATGTCACTCGAGCTCCCCCATAATTGCCATCTTTTTGAACTTGAACCAAGGCAAGATCACTACTCTGGATCATTTGGAGGTCAGGAATTTCAGCAAACAGCTCAATAGGAAAGATCTATTCATATACACCTCATGATCAAAAAGAAAAGAAAAATCTAAAGAAAATGGAACAAAAGGTAAATGGCTAACTTGGCAGACTCACTCAGGCCCAATTTCAATAGGGTTGTAAATAACATTTCTGCCTAAAGAGGAGGCAAATAGTGCAGCATTAGGATTCAGATTACATTGTGCCACCGATGTAGAGCTTAAATCTGGTGTGTTCACTTCTTGTGAAATCGGGATTACAACACTGGAGTTTAATAATGGTGATGGAGGACCCCTTGGGATAGTTTCAACTTGCCCTTCTTCCCTCTTTATATCATTCAAGTCAAATTTCGGAGTTAAATTTAGAATTAAATTAGGGTCAAAGTGCAGTCGTTTTGCTCTTTTTTTGTTTGTCCGTCAAAGTTTTACCCTTTTTTCCTTCTTCTTCCTGCGGACAGATTTAATTTTAATTTTGATTTTCCTTTCCTCTGATGTAGAATATTCAACTTTTAATTCCTCTGTTGTAAAATGTTCCGTTTTTTAGCCCCTCTTTTTAAGAAAATGGGGAAAACTTTTCGTTCTGTATTTATTTTCTCCTTTAATGAACGCTGAAAGTACAAAGATGCAGGTGCAGGAACAGGGTCCTCAGATTCAAAGAACTGTTGTAAAGAGGGGGGTTGAATTTCATCAAATACGTCTGCATTTTCTTTGCCCTTGTGTTTTCTACTACCAAAAGGCATGCCTGCCTGAGTATCAAAATCCCGACAATTGGAATATAAAACAGAGCACATTTGAGTAGATTTGGATTGATTAGGGTTATGGTCCGGAGGAGGTAAAGAAAAGATCCCATTACAGGAATTGGACTTATGAGAGGGAGATAAGGTAACTTTACCATTCGGGGATCTGAGGGCAGAATTGATCAATTTGGTTAGAGACAAAAGTGAATCCAAGATATAATCAGAGTTGCTTACGGATTTTTCCATTAGGGCTAAAATAGACGACAGGACTCTTTCCTGACAAAGCAAATATTCAGACATCAGTATTATTTCCTCTGGATCATTATCTAGTGGATGAGGACTCAAAGACAAGTCAGGGGTGTCAGACACCCTTGAGTTTAATATACATGTTCCACTAGGTGTGCTACTAAAAAGCTGCATCTTAATGGAAGGGCCCAGTGGAAAGTCCCGTGAGTTTGAGAGAGGTGAAATATCAGAAGTGTGAGGCTTAGGAAACTGAGGGGCCTTTGGGATAGGATTCAGATTGATATTAATGTCTAGAAGAGTAAAAACTTCCATTGGAGGGCCTTCCACTCTAGGATCAAGGCAAAATCCAACCTCGGACTGAGTGACTCTGTTTACAAGAGAGTGGACGGTAAGTTTTGCCAGCAAAGAAACTTCTACTCTGAGTTCAGGACTTAATTCAACCTCAGACCGAGTCACTCTGATTCTGGGTAAAAGGTTGGTAGAATTTGCTAAAAGTGATTTTTCAGGTTCCACTTCAGCCTCTTCAGGAAGAGATTCAGGCTTAAACTCCATCATCACTGCTTTTTATGGCTTGTCTCTTTTTTGAGAAGAAGGTAGAAATGACGTTAAATCCTTTCAGCGTGTTTATCTGTGTTGATTTATTCCTTAAAGGATTTGCTGTGTTTTTTTTTTTACAAGCTGTTATGTAAACCAATTTTCCTGAACACAATTGTTTTGCGGTCATAACTCTGCCAAGGTAATCCTCCTACCTCCTACCTCCGGCCTCGTGTGGCCTTGCAGCGCTTGTCCTGAGTCCTGGGTCCCAAGTCCCGGGTCTTGGCGTCCTACAGTCTCTGTTGTGGACCTCCCAGGTGTTCCTTTGACCCCCTTGGATGAATCGCCGGGCCAGGCGGGGGGCCCAAGCTATGGGGAAGGTTGCCTCTACTCCCCTCCTGGCTCCTGGCCTGATAAAGCTTCAGCAGGCCTTGGGGGGTCTCCTGGCACCGGTAGAAGGTTTGCGGATAAAGAGGTTGATAAGGGAGGTTAAAGCCAGCAGAAACAGCAAAGACTGGTGGATAACAGCAGGACTATTCGGGACCAGTGTGAGCGGGGCCTTACAGGCGGTCACAGGCCGCACCCAGGGCTAACCGGGCCACCTCCGTGACCGACTGAGGCACGCTTTCAGCGGCCGCCATCTGACGGCAGCCGCACTCGGTGGGCGGTATGCCCTGGATAGCCCCTTCAACAGGCCAAGTTTGACAGCCGAGTTTAACATGCCGCCGCCCACCTGCCTGCGGTCGGAGTACAGGCGCCGGGGTAAGATGCGGGGGTACGGAGGTGAAAAGCCTGTGGCATGGGGCCAAAGTGAGAGCAGCTCCTCCGCGGCCCTGGACCTGCACCAGACCCACCCCGGAGCTCGTCGCTCGCAGGCACTGGGGTAAGATGCGGGGGTACGGAGGTGGGAAGCCTGTGGCACGGAGCCAAAGCGAGAGCAGCTCCTCCACGGCCCGTGGCCCCTCCTCCTTGCGTCTCGGCTCGTCAACTCATACTCCTGTGTGGGCGCGCCCAGCTCACCCTCACATCCTCCTTGCTTAGCACAGTACAGGATGGACACAATTCGAACTGCAAAAACCCTGGGGCTACTTTTATACCCCATAGGTAAACGGGCATATCATCGTTGGGAACCAAGGGCAGTAAACGCAGACCAATCACGGCTCTCTAGAGCCAAATTGTGACAGAAAAAAACATTTGAAATATCAAGTGTGGTTTTAAATTTTTTACGAACAATATTTTTAATCTGAGCTGTACTGTGAGTATTTTTGAGAGCAAAAGTGTGAGTTATAATATTCAAATGTCGATAGTCTAAATCAATACAATAAGACTAATCAGGTTTAGGAACTGGAAAAAGAGAATTATTCATCTGTGAAACACATGGTTCGATTCATTCTTGTTATTGCAATTGAGTGAGCATGTTTTTAACAGCTGCTTTGGCCTCTCGTTTAATAGGATACTGAGGTTGAGGTTGTGGAGTCGACCGTGTAGGAATTACATGGAAAGGAGAATCTTTACCCCTTCGAAGCAAGGGCCCATTCAGAAGCATAAACCTGTTTAACTGCATGTGGAACCAGATAAAAAAATGAAGGGAAGATAACAACCTACCCCTAGGGACAAGCAAGAATAAACGGTGGAGGCCAATTTACCGCCGCTAAAATAATTTCATAAGAAGAAGTCAAATTGTTCCAAAAGATAGCTTTAATGGTGCGTTTAACGTCACCCTCAATCTGAATATCTAAATGATAAAGTCTGTCAGGGGGTGCAACGCGGGTGTCTGCGGTTTCTACTGTGACAAAAGCTTCAGTTTCTCTCACTTACAGAAGATGGTGGAGTGTTTTTTGTACTATGGGGACTTCTGCCACACTGTCAAGGAGAGTCACCGCCCAACTTCTGTCCAGGAGAAGGGTTATCACGATCTGGGGCATATTTAGCTGTTAAAGACGCACTTTTCTTTTTCTAGAAAGGGGGCTTATAAGGAAGTGGTTGATCCACCTTCTTTATCTTCACATCGAACGTACATTGTTTGGCACATTTAGGTTGCATGTACTCTCCTTGACTACGATCAAATCGCCCTCCTCTGTCGTACTGTTGCTCAGAGGAGTCCTGAAAGGAACGAGGAGAATGGGAATCAGGCACCTGAAAGCGAACAGGAGTTTTAATTTTAGAGTGGTCACGAAAATCGTAACGGCGTTCAGAGTATTCTGGGGGTGGTGTACTGCCACATGGTTTACCCTTTTGTTGTGGTTGTTTAGATTTTTCCCATGTTTTCTTTGGAAAATCATGGGCAGGGCGAGGTTCTTTGTCAAAAGATGGATTTACAATGGTGAACTATTACGTCCTAAGGACATATACACCTGTGAAATGATAATAGGCAACTCACGGTCCGCAAGTGCTACCGTGGCAAGTCGCTGGCATACATCCAAAGAAGCTGCTTCACCTGTAATAGTAGACACAATCATTTCGGAGACAACCGGAAAATTTCCAACTAGTTTCATCCCCAAAACTAGGGCAGAACCTGCCCCGTTTTCATTCTGTATTTGTTTGAGGACATTCGGCAAAACGCCTAACAAGGGACTGCTATAACAGAAAGTATACACTGTGGCAAACAAGGTCCCCAGGTGTAGCAGTCAGCTAAAGGGGGAACCAGACCATTTGGTAAACACATGGTTAAAAATCTACGTTTTTGGGGGCGTGGCTAGCCGCCTAAAATGGCGGACGTGTCCTGATGAGGCCCCGGATCCCCGGGGGGGAAAAATCTGATTAAACCACCCAAAACGAACTCTCACTTGCCATAATTCTCGGCATGTACCTGTGAGTACCTCCGACGCAGACTGCAGCGATAGCGGATCCTGAGGTCTGCAGTGACGCGGAGGCGTGGGCGTCTGACTGCGGGTGCGGCCTGTCCTGGATGCGCTGCCGGGACCGGGAGGTCAATTTATATACAGGACGCAATGAGACGCGGCGCTCTGGGAGCCCCGGGGCGGCTCGAGAGCTTGGAGGATTGATGATCGCGCGTTGCCTCTGGAGCGAGGCCGCGCAGTGACCAGCCCCCGCAATACCCGAGGGGACCCCAGACTGGACCGGAGCTGCATCGTACCACGATTTGGCGGTGAGTGCGGCGAATCGGGTTGGGGCCCGACGGGACTGTGGGCCCGTCCCTTCGCCGCTGTGATACAGCACTACCACGCACATGGTCAGCACTGGACAATAATCCTGTGGGGAGCGGGGGCACACACTTAAAGACTTCCACGTTACACCAGCGCTCGAGACCTGATCTGGGCACCCCCCTTTTTTTGTTGAAACTCCCCCCCATACCTGCGGAAACAGCGCCACTACATTTACGGGCCAAGTGGGGACCTGATTGATCCTGATTTTTGTAGGTACTAACTCTGCTAAGGGTACCGCCACCGTTGCCCTAGTCCACCCGCTGACACCTGGCCTGGCCGAGTTTGAAGGGTAACTCGCCGGCGCACCACGATACAGATCGGAGGCCCAGAGAGTATGAGCTTAGAGCCCGCCTTCCCAGTGCCGCACAACGACCGCGGGGACCTGTTGGTGTGCGGGGAACAGTGCTGAGTCCTACGGCGAGGTGCTACAGATCTGACCGTGTGTGGTGCCCATACTACAGGGGAAACAACGTGCGCTCCTATTAGTCGCCAGCCCTCTGTCACAACACACCAGCCCGGCTATGGCCCTTGGCAACTGACTGTACCTGTGACGTCCGGGAGTCTACTCGCCTCTCAGGGCTCGGCTCGGGGGTGCGGTGCTGGGGAGCTGGTCGCGTTGCTCTCGACGTGTGGGCTGAGGTGGAGACCCTTCCCCCCCCTCTTCCTTCGTGCGTATTTGTGTGTGAGCACCGTCATCAATCACAACAATTGTACAACATGGGCAGACTTAAAGGGAAACTACTGGATGGCCACTCCAGTGTGAGTGGCCACTATAACACCTGGGACCTCTAGTAGGCCCCCGTCACCAGGGGCCCCATCGTCGGAAACCGTGGAGAGCACTCCTGACAAACTGGACTTGATCCTAAATGAAATCCGTGAATCTCGGTCGGCACTCGAGCAACAAATCGGGACTCTCACTTCTGGCCTTACGCTGCTCAAAGCTGACCATGGAAAGCTGGCTGGAACGGTTAAGGAACATGACCGAGCTCTGAAAGATTTGGAACCCCAAATCACAGCAAACACAACGCAAATACAACACCTACAACAACAGGTCACTAGCCTCCAGGATCGGGTGGAGGACGCCGAAGGCAGAAATAGACGCAATAATATACGCGTAATTGGCCTCCCAGAGCGTAGTGAAGGCTCCAGAGCGGCGGACTTCATGGAAACCTGGTTCAAAGAACATGTGGCTCAGGACGGACTCTCACCATACTTTTGTGTAGAAAGGGCCCATCGGGTACCAACAGGAGCACCAAAGGCGGGTGCGCCCCCAAAACCGCTAATCGTAAAAAGTTTAAACTACAGAGACCGCGACGTCCTCCTACAAAAAGCAAGGGAAAAAACACAGATCCAGTACAAAAATCACCGTATCTCATTGTACCCAGACTACACTATACTAGTACAATGGCAAAGATCCTCTTACCAAGCTGTCAAGAAAAAATTGCGGGCGGCTCAACTTAAATATGCATTACTGTTCCCAGCCAGGTTAAAGATCATCTATGACAAAAAAAACTACTTCTTTGACAGCCAGATTTACGCCGAGGAATGGCTGGAGATAATGAACCTTGAACCGAGCCAGAGTGGCCAATCAGATGTGCTACCCCAGAGCCGTAACAGATCACAGAGACAGGAATATCGTCGACCACAGTTGAACAATCGGAGTAAAGACAGCGCCGGCCCGACCCGAGAACAGCAGCAAATAGACAGGGAGGAAGCTCTGACCGTGGCCGGGTCATTCAGGGATGACAGCCACAAGATCTCCACGGACTCTGACGACAGCACACTACACTCGGACTCTGAACACAGTATCACCCTGTTCCCCTCTGTTACACCTCACACTATAGATGATTTAGTAGACAACTGAAGCTATAAAACCCCTGTATAATGGTCACATTTACATGAAAGGTCCGGTGTGTAAAATGATCCATTGATGTAGGAAATACCACTGACTTATCAGATGCCCGGAATTGTATGAATATGCTACTTGTTATTTTTTCCATGTATAGCTACACCCAGTCAGATTATCTGATTCTGTCCGTCTACCAGAGGTCATGCACGATTTATTCTGTTTGAGTTTCACATGTAAACAAGTGGTGATAGCCAAATAATAAGTATATTGTGTTCATATTCCCCCCCGGGCTCCGTCGAGCCGCCAGGACCCCGCGTTTATGAAATGTACATTATGAACGGTGACTGCGAACCCCCGCTGAGCGTATGCACCGTTATGTGTAAATCGTATGTTGGAATTAGTTGTTGGGCCCAGCACAGTTTGGGAGCTGAGCCACGTATTATTAGTTTTAAGGTAATGGGGAACTCCTGGTCTGCAATAGTTCACAGGCTCCGCAACATACAGAGCTTCATCTACCATAGAGTCTTATGCCTAGAGATTACACCACCGTAGGCTCCTACAATCTACTAACCTGGACTGTGCGGGGTCTAGGAGCAGTACAGAAAAGGCACCGTGTCCACGCATACCTCCTTAGACGCAAAGCCCACATAGTCTTCCTCCAAGAGTCACACCTTACTGATACCGAGGCCCAGAAGACCCGCAAGAAATGGCGGGCCATATTTATTCCACTAACTACTCAGCATTCGCTAGAGGAGCAACCATCTGGATCCGACATGGGGTCCCGTTCACGGAACTGGATCGTTGCATAGACGACGAAGGGAGGTACATCCTATTGAAGGGCACCCTAGATGGCATAACCGTGGTACTGGGGAGTATATATGCCCCGAACTTCGACCAGGACAAATTCTTTCAGCGGTTGGGCACAGCATTAGTCGGGTGGGACACAATTCCATGGATCCTAGGCGGGGACTGCAATGCGGTGCTAGATATGGCTCTGGATAGGTCACACCCCCCATTACACAGCGCTAGTGCCTGCAAGTTAGCAGAGATGCTGAACACCTGGCTAGAGGGTTGGGCTCTATCGGACGTGTGGCGCCATTTACACCCCACACATAAGGAATACTCCTTTTACTCACCAGTCCATCAGCTCCACACAAGGATAGACAGATTCCCCTGTTCCAATACCATAGCCACGCAGATCCGTCAATTCACTTATTTAGCAAAAACCCTCTCAGATCACAACCCCCTCGAGCTTACACTCGCCTGGGGTAGAGTACCGACCCCAGTGCCCACCTGGAGATTGGGACCACAGTTACTGGAGGATGCCCCGTTCCACACTACTCTATCCAATACCATCACTACTTATTTATCTGAAAATTGGAACACAGCTTCCTCCAACCTAATTGAATGGTACGCAATCAAGGTGGTGGTGAGAGGGGCTGCAATCGGACAGATGGTGGGGGCCAGACAGGAAATACATCAGAAATTGCTGAGAGTAGAGAATTTAATGACCACCTTAGAGCAAGAAGCAGTGACAGACTCAGATAAAAGGGAGGCATTACAGAGTGCTCGCATTAGTCACGCTGAAACACTAGAAACATTGCGGGTTATAGACCACAGAGCCTTTATGCAACGGAAACACTCGGAAGCAGATAGAGCTGGGATATTATTAGCCCGAATAGTGCAGGACAGACCTGAACCCCCCATTATTACTCATATTTATACACCGTCTGGCAGATCGGCCCACACGCAACAAGAGATAAACGAAGCCTTTTGCACTTATCTCAGTAATCTTTAAGCAGCCCCAACACACGACACCAACACCTCTATAGAGGACTTTTTACGAGATTTAATAATCCTCTCCTTACCGACAGATATACAGGAAGAAATAGCGGGCCCTATAACCCAACAAGAAATACGTGTTGCAATTAAAGGCCTAAACCGTAATAAGGCGCCTGGCCTAGACGGTCTGCCCATTGAATTTTATCAAACCTATTCGGACGCCCTGGTCCCCAAACTGGAAGAAGTATATAAGGCAACTCTAGAGGCCGGCCACTTACCACAATGCACCATGCAAGCCCTGGTCACCTCCATACTCAAGCCGGGCCGTGCTAGCACAGATATTACTAACTATAGGCCTCTATCCCTACTAGCAACCGAATATAAAATTTTGAGCAAACCACTCGCGAACCGTATACAGCCCTATCTCAACACCCTCATACACAGTGACCAATGTGGATTTCTACCGAACCGCAGCACGTCCCTTAATACTAGACGGTTACACTATGTTATGAAGGCTACCCCGGCTGCCTATCCGGTTGCGGGTTGCCTGGCATTAGACCTACGTCAGGCCTTCGATTCCATAACCTGGGACTACATGTTTGCTACCCTACAACGCTTTGGTTTCCCTGACGGCTATCTCAAATGGGTGCGCATACTCTATAACTCTCCCACGGCGAGAGCTCGCACCGGACAGCATATTTCTCGCGAGTACACGATCCGCAGGGGTACACGGCAGGGATGCCCTCTGTTCCCCCTATTGTTTGTACTCGCGTTGGAACCCTTAGCAATAGCCCTGAGACAATCAGCAGAACAGCTGGGAATACCCATCGATGGCACTGCCCACCTCACCTCCATATACGCAGGCGATATCCTTCTCTATCTTCATGATTTGTCGGCCGCAGCCACACCCCTCCCCACTATTCTTTCCGACTTCGGAAAGATTTCAGGCCTCGTTATTAATTCAAGGAAATCACATGCCTTTTTCTTTCGGGAGGGGCCCCGCCCAGATGAGGTACAATTCGGTACCTATACTCTACCCGTAGCCCACACCACATTCAAATACTTAGGAATACAGGTATACAGATCACAGGCGGATCTGCTAGAAGGTAACCTCTTGAAGGCCATCACGGCACTACGCTCGAGTGTGGCTTTTTGGACATCCTTGCCCCTTTCGGTGATGGGACGAATTGCCATCTCTAAGATGGTAGTACTCCCTCGTTATTATATTTTTTCGTGAACCTGCCCATAGTGGTTCCTCAATCCATATTCCGCACCTTGACCACTATCTTGGTGGAGCTTATATGGGGTGCGGGTCGCCGAAGAGTGAGCCTTCAGAAACTACAACTAGAATCTCACAAGGGAGGTTTAGGGGTCCCCGACTTCAAGGCATACTACTATGCTTGTCAAATCCAATGGCTGTCCTATTGGACAGCGGGGAGGAATCTACAAGAAATCGGGTTTACGTCGAGGGATATTGACCGGGGTATGCTACATTCCCTGATCCTGCCTAAAGCTAAAATTCCCCTAGAGGGACCCCCATTGCTGAAGACTGCGCCACAATGCTGGAAGAAAGCGCTGCTGTACACATCAGATGTAACCCCTTACTCTGCCAATATCCCATTACTGGGTATTCCCACCCCGAGGGTAGGCTCACGAAGGCTAGAATACGCACCTGGACAGAGGCAGGGGTGGAGGAGGTTGGTGCTTTCTTTGGCGTTGGTAACCTTCTTGACCACGACACATTCGTACAGATTACTGGGGCACCGGAACGCCAGTATCTACTACACGCAATCATATCACATTATATCAGGAACACTTGGGCACCACAGCGCAGAGAGCCCCCGCAACATGATCTGGTCCATTTACTATACCATATGGGGACCGGAGGACACCTTGTCAAATGGTTATACACCAGTATCAGGGCGCATGCTGGCATCACACTCACAAATCTCAGGGCAAAATGGGCAGAGGACGCTGGCTTAGAACTAACTGACAAGGCCTGGGCGAGCATGCTAGAACATCCCAAGAGGGTATCCCGCAACGTTAAACTGAAATTTATCCAAACAATGGTCCTACATAGATTCTACCTAACCCCACAGAGAATACATCGGATGTTCCTGGATGCCCAACACTGCTGCCCCCGCTGCAAAGGCGACGAGGCAGACTTTATCCATATGCTATGGACCTGCCCGCGTATACTAGATTATTGGAATGGCGTTCGGCATTACCTGGGAGAAGTCAGACATATGACAGTTCAGGACAATGCCCTAGAGTGTCTTATGGGGCTCCGTAGATGCAATAAAGCACAGAAAGTTCAACGACGTTTTCTGGACCTTGCCCTTGTACTAGCCATTAGGGCCCTCACTATGAGATGGAAATCCCCTAGATGCCCGACATTGTCTAGTTGGCAAGATGATATGATACAATGGGGTGGTGCTGAGAGCACGGCGCTTCGTAGAGAGGAGGCAAGGGGGTTACGGAAACTGCCTATCTCTATGGAATGGGACATCATGTTAGAGGACTTCAAACAATTAGATCTAATCCCTGCACAACACACTCCCACGCAATAAGCTACTTTCACTCTTTCTGGAAACATAGCTAGACCCACACGGACCGCAGTCCACATACCACGGATCACAGATGGAGTAGGACACACGGTACCACGTTAATAACCGTGTCAGGCGACCATATGACTCGGGAACGGCAGACCAGGAGGGAGGGAGGGTCGGGAGGTGGGTGTGGACCAGTTAGTAAGTTAAAGTTAGTCTAAACATAAACATGCTTGGTATTATTGATCTCGATGTAATGTTATCGGCCGCTTCTATGAAAGTACCTCTCATGCCGCAACGGCGGACGACTGATGAACTACATTTGTAATTAGAAGTTATCTCATGGTCAAAGATGTATTATGTTTAAGATGGAAACAACAAAAACAAAATACCTTTTGTATCGCAAATGATCCTACTTTTACGCTGACGAGGGGATTCAATAAAGTATATTTCAAAAAAAAAAAACGAAAAAGAAAAAAAAACATGCATGTAAAAAAACTGATAGTCTGTTTCTCATCTCCTAACCTAGGCGCAGTGGTGGCTGGCTCGGAACGGTGGTGGTTGGGCGGGGGAGTGTGAAAAAAAATTAAAATAAACTTACCTTCGCATCTGCCGTTGCACTCCTCTCCTCCGTCTTCACTCTGCTGGCAGCACCGGAAGCACCCGGGCTCTCCCGGCCAATCGCGGCGCTGCATCAGCGGCGTCGTGGTTGGCCTGGGCGGCCTGGGAGCCTGGGCGTGTTCTCCACCGGGCTGTACAACGCGGCCGGGTGGAGAGTGTGCTAGGTGCGCATGGCTGTTTGGCCAGCCGTCATGCGCGCTTAGGGAGTGCAAACCACACCTGCTCCCTCTGAGGGGGGCGAGCGCAGCCCCGCCCTGCCCTAACATGACTTTGAGTGGCACCGAAAAATAAAATGATGATAACGTCTTGATATAATTTTCTTTTTCTTTTTTTGCACTGCTCAAAGAGCAGTGGGGGATGCTCCCCTGTCTTAGCGGAGGAGCCACCACTGCCTAGGCGACCAGAGATATGCTCTGAAGCCATGGATGATTGATGATCAAGTGTTTCGATCAAAAACACCAACAAACGAATCTTAAAAGCATGCTCATCATAGAACACTAGTCATTATTGAGTGTTGCTTTGTTATACTGAAATGAAGGTTCAGATGTTTTGATCTTTTTAGTGTTCGACTTTTGTGCCAAACAAAAAAAAATCTGTGATATGATTGTAGTATGATGTACTTTGCCTAATATTGCCGTGATATTGTCTCTCCAGCTGGAGGACGAACCTTACAGCTGTAACACTATTGCAGATGAGCATAATGACCTGGGAGTAACCACAAAAACAAATTCCCAGGAAGATCACAGGAGAATACAGAGTATTGTTGAAACCTTTTCAGATGAAAAAAACGTAGTTAAAATATTAATATTACATTATAATACATTGTCAAATTAAAAAATAAAATTTTAATCAAATTTAACAAATTATATCATGTTTGATGTTGATGTTTGTGCCATTTGTTTAAATTATTTAAATTTAACATGCAAATATCCATATTACTGCTGGGACAGCGAAATGTTCCTTGCATGCTTGTGAAGAATACCGAATATTGTTGGTACCTTTTTCAGATGAAAACATCTTTATTAAAACATGAATATTATATCATAAGTTGTCAAATTCAAACATACAATTTTAATAACATTTAGGAAATGTTATCATGTAAAAAAAAAAAAAAAAAAATCTACGTTTTTCCTGTGGACCCTTAAGGGGAAACACAGCATCACGATCAATTTTCTGGGCAATCCAGAACGGAATGTCCTCACGATTAGGTTATGTTATGTTATTGTTACTTCTAAAGCACGACTGTTACCCGAAGGTGTCCTGGTGCTATGGGCTTATGGTGTTATGGGCGTATGCCCATAACTGAATTAACAATAACTGGACTCATTACAAGACCTGGAGCTTGGTGTGCCTGAGCAGGCACACCATCCCTAGCTGCACCCGCTAGAAAGGCACAGGAAACAAATTGTATCAAGCATCTATATAAAAGAACAACCTGTTCCATATAACGCATGCATATCCACCAAATTTAGAGCAGCTAAATGCGGGTGAGATGTAAAGCCTGCAAGAGTAGGCCATGTGGCCCCATTAATACTTAAGGGACCAATACAAACAATGCCGTGGACGTGGGTAAGGGCGCCATTAAACCAAGTCTGGTGTTCCCAGACCGTAAGAGTAATTTCAAGAAGTGCATAAGGACAATAAGCATTCTGTGCTGCAGCAGCAGTATCAGTATGAAACATATTATCATTAGCTTTGACAGCCGGAAAGGTAACCCAGGAATAAAATACTTCAAAGCGGTATACTGCGTCTGCTTCAATCACAAAATATACAGAATCTCCAGCATTAGGGACTCCACGTGCAAGTAAGTGTTGATTAACAGCCGTGCGGCAATTAGCCATAATGGCTACATACAGCCATCATCTATGAGCAGAGGATTCAAATAGGCAGCACAAAAGTGGGTATAATCCCTTTAAAATTCAAGCTTGAAAAACCAACAGAACTAGGTGGATAAGTCCCAAACACCACGGACATCTCCGAAAGATGGTGCAAGGGTATTGTGGACAAGCACAAGCGCTACTCAGGGTTCCCGCTAATAAGTACCACACCAAACGTTGGCAGAGCCATGTTGCACGGATTCTGCTCAGGAACAGAACTATGCTTGGGACCATAGAACATCAGTTGATAGGGACTGAGTCACCATGCCACCTCAGTACCATGAGCCTGAGTCTGACTAGCTATAGTGTCTCACTTGCCCTCTTACTCATAAGCAGAGGAACAAGTGAATTGACACCCCAAAACATAACACTCCCGACCTTCTCAGGGATCGCAGTGACAGGACACCCCCTTTTGCTCACACACTCATACTCGCCCACAATAAGATATGAAAGATGAACGAAGGAAGTTTGAAATGCTTATTTAAACTATCGTGCTCTGAAATGCAGTATACGTGCCACCATTAGAAAACAACTGCCTAGCAAAAATACCATCAGCATTGTCAATAAACAGTATATTATGACAAGCCCTGCCATATTATAAGACAGTGTAGCCTAACCCCCTCCCCTTCTACAGAAGCAAAACTGATTATACAGCAAATATCTCTGGGTTTAGCAGCGGACCCCATACCTTAGCATACACAGATGTACGTTCTACATCTCAGAGACAGCCGTGATCTTCTATCAGGAAATATCTGTCTCTCTCTGTGTGTTACAGTGATGCGCATACCTCTATGACAAGGTTCACATGTTTATAAACAACAGCTGCATTTCTGTGTTGTGTCTAGGTGCGAGTGGCTGACCGGAACAAAATATCAAGGGACATTGCTGTTTGACCTTATCTGCTGTTCAGACTAAATCCCAGGAAAGAACAGAACTAGAAAACAACTGCAGGTTCTGTGTGGAAATCTAATGCGTCACAGTAACAAATGTGATTATGTAGTAACGTGTGCAAATCTAATGCAGCCTGTGTCGTGCACCATTACGCTAACATAGGGAAAACTACAGTAGGCCCTGTATAGAACACATGACAATGGTATTATAGGATGTTTTTCCCATACTTCATATTCGTTTTTCATCCCAGCATGACTTACAGCCATTCTGTAACAGCAAGCCAATGGTAAAGTATGGAAAATATTCAACGATGGCCATCACTTGGGTGTGCATGCACTGGTGGCCATCAGGGCCGGACTGGCCGTAGCGGGCACCAGGTGTTTCCCCGGTGGGCCGCTAGAGTGGGGGCCGGTTTTGGGCCCCTGGGGGCCGTTTTTGTTATTGGGGGTCGGCAATATCGGCCCCCTGTAACAAAATCGGCTGAAACCGGCCCTCGCAAACAGCTCGGCTGCACCCCCCCTACCCCCAGGGGGGGGGGGGCGGCCGAGCAGTTTGCCAGGGCCGGTTTTGGTCCCCAGTCCGGCCCTGGTGGCCATCATTGAATATTTTTTACATTTTGAAATCTTTCTTTATCATTCCAGCAAGACTGATGTATTACTTGCAAAAGCATTTATCATCATGTAATGGTAAAATATTTTCAAAACATTCATAGATGACACCCATGCTTGTGCATTCATGGGCAGTTACCTTCAAATATTTTATTTGCATATTTTATCATTTTTTATCTTTCCAGCTTAGCCAACTCATCGAATGCCTGTCAGGTTACATGACTATAGCTGTAATCACTATAGAAGAAGTGAGAGGAATACCACATCAATCACCCTCTATTTTGATAACTCAACACAGTCTATGATTGATGAGGAGCTGAAATGTGTTCCCATATGCCATTAAGGTCCCTTCTCTTTTGAGGCAATGTCCTCACCCACTGATCCTGGCATGCTTCATCATCGGGTATGCTTTAACAACCCTTGTGCATTCTTACGTACACAAGTTGGAATTCAGTTTTTCCTGAGGAGCTCAAGGTTATACTGAGGGATCTGGAACTTTGGTATTAAAACTGTCACTACATGACACCCATTTGTACGGAATGTATGTGTGAGTTCCTATGACGAATATATGATGTTACAACGCAAACAATTACAACGCATGCTTTTACAACGCAGTTTTTACATTGCAACTAACATTACATCGCATGATTTTACAACGCATGACATTACAACACATTTTTAAAAACTACCATTACAACGCATTCCATTACAACGCATACCTTTACAACGCATACCATTACAACGCATAATACTTTTAGGCCAACAGTAGGGTAAGTGTTGGATAGTGTAGGGGTAAAATTACTATTCCCACTCCAGTGAGTGCAACAGTAGGGTAAGTGTTGGATAGTGTAGGGGTAAAAATTACTATTCCCACTCCAGTGAGTGCAACAGTAGGGAAAGTGTTGGATAGTGTAGGGGTAAAAATTACTATTCCCATTTACCCCAAAACCCATACCAGCCTAAAACTAAAAAATCTCCATTACTTACCTTATAATGCGTTGTAATCGCATGCGTTGTAATGGTATGCATTGTAATGGCATGCGTTATATGGACATGCGTTGTAATGGCATGCCTTGTAATGGCATGCGATGTAAAGGCAGTTGCGTTGTAAAAGCAGTGCAATGTAATGACTGCGTTGTAATGAATGTTTCCCTGCTATGACAGGATTAAAAACAAGGCAAGTTTGAGGATCACAGGGTACTTAAAAATGCCCCTCTGGAACGTCCATGTGGGTTGGCAGCCTTCTTCAGGACTGGAAGATCCCTGCTCAATCCTTATTAGGGTGTCCATCTATACTAAAGTCGTAAGGCCATGTTAGTCACACAGGCAAAAATATATGAAGTACATGCTGCTTTTTTCAGCACTGGAAAATTAATCTGTAGGGGAATTAAAATGCTTAAAAAGAGGTCAATAGAAAGTATTGAGAACATCACATACAATTCCTTGTGTCGAGTATACATATATAATGTTAGTTTAAAAAATCATAAAAAGGGAAGCATAGCAAATCATAAAAAAATGCACACCGAGGTAAAGCACACAATTGAAGGATTTGAGTTTCACAGTCTGGGACCTATTTGTTACACCTACACAGTCATTACACTAATTGCTCTTAACCCGGTGTGTCACAGGATAACACCCTATAGTCAAACACTATGCAGAAAACATATATGTAAAAACTGTTATCCTAACATAGTGATGTGCTTCGTACTGTGAGCAAAAACCACAAACAATATCGAAGAAATATGAAGTTGTAATTGTCTGCAATCATTTATGTATCAGGGCCCTTCTTCAAGTCAAAATCTGAAATCCTGAATGTTTGGAGCTTAGAAGGCAAAGTACGTTTGAACAATTGCCTATAAGCCCATTTTGAACACAGATGGCTAACAAAAATTCATGATAAGGTGTATTCTATTCATGCAACAGAATATCTGGCTGTATCCAGTCCTTCCTAAATAAATAAATAAATATGTCTGAGTGTGGTCTATCTAGGAAGGTGTCCTACCTTCTTGGAACCAAACATAGATATTGGGCCACCTTATCTTATAAAGGTGTGCTCTGAAAATGGGATGGATTATACTATTTGTAATGAAGTGTACAGTGTGGTCCAAGTACAATGATTGTAGAGTATCACAGCACGGATCTCGGGAACAAGATTCTCTTAGGAGCAGGCTTACTTCCTCAAGGGCCCGATGCCGCCATGGATGACATATTACACCCTACGTTAATGGACCTGCTTCACAAAAGCAGCCATTAAATAGCTTTCGGCATCGGAACCATATTGTAAGACCCTGATGGGTTGACATTTTCCATCCACGTGATCACAAGTAGTTCACCAGACTCTAGATCGCTCATCCCTATTCAGAGAGCGCTAAAGCAGGTGACAAGGTGACACCATAACATCTAAGTAAGTAAAGACGCCAGATTGAGATTATCAACTAGACCACTAATCAAGTCTGTTAGCACACAGCCAAAGTATTAATACTGGAATGCTCCTGAGCATGTTAACATGGGCTATGATATAGTAAAGGCACTTGGCACCTCTATGAACGTTTTTTCCCACGGTGTAAACAAGCCAGTATTTTATATTTCATGGCTGTTAAAAGGCAAATATGTAATATACCAATTTCCCTGCTATTAGAATTATGATTGTCAATTCCGGAATTATTTTGAAAGGGTAGGGACCCAATTGGTTGATGTACTTGGACTAACACCATTTTTCAATGCTCATATGGAAGACCATATTTTATGGAAAGGCAAATCGTATATGTTCGTACGACAGGACACCCGATTGAGATTATCAACTAGATCGCTATTCGAGTTTCATGGGATACAGCTGAAATATTAATACTAGAATGTTCAGGAGCATGTTAACATGGGCTATGATATAGTAAAGGCACAGGGCAACTTTATGAACTTTTATCGTCACTGAGTAAACGAGTCAGTATTTAATAGGTGTTAAAGGGCAAATATGTAATATAACTATTTCCCTGGTATCAGACTTATGAGTGTCAATTGCTGATTCATTTTGTAAAGGTAGCAACCAATTTGTGGATAGACTTAGACTAACACCAATTTTGTCAATTCTCCTGTGGAAGACTATATTTTATACACCATTAAAATGATGGGTCCCTCAACGCAAGGATTCCCAGGGATGATGCTCTGCATGTTAAAACAGCTTCTTCATGGAGCCCCTTTTTGAGGTATAAGTGTTGCCATCGCCTAACCCTCTTCAAAGCCACAAAGAAGAAGGAAAAAACTCAGTCTGTTCATGTGCTCATAACCATAATACTAAAACAGGGGACGGACATATAGTCTAAATACCCCTAGTTTCAAATATAATCTGCCATATAGAAAATCATGGCTCCTGGTTTGATGTATTACCCTGTTGAGTTGAAAGCCTAAATGTTCACGTGGTGACAGGGGATGTCATCATTTAACCCTGTGAGATGTGCACTCAATCTGCAAATCCATCTTTGTTCTCATTTTAAGAGTAGATGTTTTACATTCTTGGAATATTGTGGTATCTCTGGTTTGTCGACTACCACCCATCACAGTACATTCTGCATGTGATTATTTTCCATAAAGTGAGTTGTTAGGTCATTGTCTTCTTGCAGTGGATGTTGCTTCTATGCTCTGAAATGCTGATGTAGTTTTTTTCTGGTGGGCATACCCCCATACCTAAAGCCACACTGGGCCATAATGAGGCAGATTACATTTTCGGAGCTGAATGTTGTGTGCTGATTGAGAACCCAGGGGTACCTCAAGCCAATGTCTTTGGTTTTTGTTATGCTGGTCAGGTGGCATACACTGCAAATTCCAGATGGGTACTGCCCTTTGACGGGTGGAAGTCCTCATAGTGTTGATTAGGAAGATAGCTTCTCGCTGGTGGCCTAGTATGCACCAGCATATTTGTTCTTAAAAGAATACATGTATTTTTGTAGTCATAGGCCAATAAAATATTAAAATTCATACTACACCAGTGCTTCTTTATAATCTTCCCCATGGCATTAGATGCTGTAGTGTAAACCGTGACACAGAACCGTTTATCTGTTTAGGGTTTTATCTATGTTTCAAATAGTACTTCCAGATGGTTGCTGTTTGCACTCTTGCAAGCTTTTTTCACAATAGATGTTGAGTAATCTCATTGCTTAAGTTTGTTACTTAATTTCTCTGCTTCAATTTCAAAATCACAGCATGATGTGTAATTTCTATGCAGCTGCAAAAATTGTCCAAAAGGAAGATTTTGTCCCATTGGTCACAGATGAAAACTCTTACAGGACAATAAACTGCTTTTATCAGTAAGTTTGTGATAGAGAGTGGTCCAATTGCTGGTTGGACATGTTGGATGTAAATCTTAGGAAGAGGTTTCTTGAGTTTATTAGCCATTCAATGAAGGCAGGGGCAGATGTTTTGTCCCATGCCATATCAATAGTACATCATCTATGTACCTGCACCACAGTCTGACCTTTAATTTAGAAGGATTGTGCTCCGCAAAAAGAATATCTGTTTCAAATTGGTAGATATATATACAGGGAGGGTGCAAAGGTATTACCCATAGATGTTGCACAGGTCTGTAAATGTAATGTATTATCAAACTGAAAGAACCTCTTAGTCATTGCCAATCTTGCTAAATCTAGTATAAAATATCATTGTGTTCTATAATTCCAAACTGTGTTGTACAAAATGTCTTCAATGATCCTTAGTGTTTCTTTCTGGGGAATGTTAGTATTTGACAATTCCATGTCTAGTCCTACCAGGATTTCAGAGTCATTGTCAAAGGGAAGTTTGTGAATCAGGTTTAACAACTCTTTTATGTCTTTCAAATATGAGGGCATATTTTCCATCAATGGTTGGAAAAATACCAAAAAATGGCAAAAGTGGTTTAACACAGACCGAATTCTCGATGCTATTCGGTGTTCCAGTGGCAGTCTCATTCCCTTGTGGATTTTCGGTAGCCTGTAGAAGTAAGGAATTATGGGGTTACTGTTACATAAAAAAGCCCCTGCATTTTTAGATATCAATTTCTTTCAACAGCTTCATCTTCTAGATGTTTAATTTATGTCGGCAGAATATGAGTAGGGACTTTATTATTTAATAGTTTCTCCTATCTGCTAGGAGACTAAGACGTTCGTTGATGTAACTCTCTTTTGATTGAAGGACAATTGTTCCCTCCTTATCTGTAGGCTTTATAATAAAATCTGGATTGGATTTCAAGGACTGCAAAGCTTGGTTTTTTTTCTGCTTAGATTTTGTAAACAGTTTAATGCACTGTTGTCCAAAGTTTCAATATCATGGATGACAGCTTGTCCAAAAGCTAAGACTTTGGGAGGCAGTTGAGTGCTGGGAGGTAAGAAAGTGGATTTAGATCTAAGCCCTTTGTCACCCTTATCGGTTGTCCCCACATTGCCATCAGAAAAAAAAGATTTTTAGTTTGATCCTTTGGAAGAATTCCATAATTCACACCTTTAGTGAAATTTATCAATTAGGTTATTAGGGACAAAACGTAGACCCTTAGTGAGTACCTTGATTTCATAGGTGGTTAGGACAGTATCTGTAAGATAGACAGTTTGATTGCTTCCTTGCTTTCTCCCTGTGGGATTTCCCTCGTCATGCTCCAGGTAACCCTCTGATTCAAGTCTTCCCACTGGTCTTTATGTTTTCCTGTGCCTCTACTCCGACCTTGTCCTAAAAAAGAATGTGAATTCACTTTGTATGGGAAACATTGTGCAGGTGGGTAGATGCCTGGCCAGCGAATATGTCCAAATTGTGGTGTTGCCATCACATTTGAAGAATGTTGTCATAGAACTGTTGTCTATTACCCTTAGGGCTACTCTCTTCCCCACTACTTTCATCACTGGAATTGGAAATCCAACTATACTTCCTAGCTTGGTTGTAGTTCTTTTTGTTGGTGAGTTTGGAATTCTGTTAGGACACATAATTTTCTGTTTTATAGGTATATACAGTTTTGTGTGAGAATTTCTTTAAGTCTTTTTGCAACTTATTGCACTTACATGAGCAATTTTTAAAACTCATTTACTTCTATATTCATTTCCTCTAATCTTTTTTATATGTACTAATCAATATTTCTGTTTTGAGATGGATTTCACTGGTCTGTATTTTAATTAGGAGGGCATCCAATAACCTTTTGGCAGTGTTGATAATTAGAATTAACCAGTCCCATGTGCACTTCCAGAAAATGAGGGACCAGTCCTTTCTAAATGCTGTATCTTCTAAAAAGATACATGATTCGATGGTCATGAACAAGTCTCTTGGTGTGGAGTTAGCTCACAAATATCAAATATTCCGGTAGTATTGCACCATGTAATACGATCTTTACCTGCGTTGTTTTTTAAGTTCAAGAATTTTCAATGTTGCTTCCCACTCTTCACCTTGCATCCACTTTTACGTTTTTTAAAAATACATTTTTTTTTAATACTCTATGCAATGAGTTGTATGTGGTGTTCTCAATACTTTCTATTGACATCCTTTGATGATTTTTAATTTCCCCACATATATTTATTTTCCACTGCTGAAAAAAACAGTGAGTACTTCATATATTTTTGTGTGTGTGACTTACATGACTTGACGACCTTAGTATAAATTAACACCATAATAAAAATTGAGTAGGGCGCCTCTTGTCCTGAAGAAGGCCGTCGACCCACAGGGGTGTTTTTTAAATGGCCGAAAAATGTTGACAAAACTCCAGGGAAGTAATCTGTGACCATCCAACAGCCTTGTTCTTAATCCTTTCATAGGAAACCACAAATAAATTCAGTACAAATGGATATCCTTCATAGACAGCTTTCATTCTAAAGTTCCAGATCCCAAGCATAATCTTCATCTACTCAGGATACACTGAGCTCCACCTTTTGTATGCCAGAATGCACACTGAGGGCAGTCCCGCCGAATCAAGGGCTGTGATAGGCTGTCCCCACAGTCTCTGGTGACTAGTTTTACCTGCTCTGGGTTGGTCTATGGGAATTGAGTATTAATGTGTAGACAGGGAAATGAGTCCAAGTGCTGGTCTTTTATTAGCTCCTTCATATCAGGTGCTACATTGATGTATCAGTGACAGTCCAGCAATGAGGCTGATGCATATATTGTCAGATATTTTCACCATGCCATCCAGGGTTTTAAGGAGACCAGGGGATAGAGCCAGCTAGCATGTGCATATACCACCCCATCCATGAGATGCTGATGAAGATACCAAAAGGCTCTCTAGGTTAGAGTTCCTTTTCTAGAAATGTAAGGACCGCTTAGCCCGTCAGGATGGTTAGTAGAGAGAGAAGATAGTCCTTAGTCCTTGATCTAGGCTTGTCTATGGTTATGCTCAATTTATTAGAGTGATCATACATGAAGACAGAGGGCACAGGTCACCAAACCATCACTGTTTCTACTTGTCAGGTCACACATGGACATCATGCTGAGCTTGAGGGCGTTTACCACCAGTTGCTTCTTGAGGAAGGTTCAGCACTCATAGGTTGTAGCTTCCATTCCTCCTGAGTCATTGGCTGTCAGATATTTTGAGGAGAGCAAGGGTGTAGTATGGATCATGGGTCCATTGTTGACATCTGCTAAGTTAGCATGAGCTTTGCTGCCATGTGGCTGCTTTTGCGCACGACACTGCATTCATAGATTTCGCAAGACTCTGTGCCCTTTAACATGAAAACTGTCAGCTTTTCGCGTTCCTTGCCATGCTCTGAGGTTTAGTCTGCACACGATGTACAAGGTCGATCAACAATGCCCCTTGTTATTCTGTTCTGGTCAGTCCCTCGAACCTAGACATAACATGACACACAGCTGCACTACTGAAAATCGTATGCTTTAATATTGCAAGCTAAACATGTTTTGCATGCACTTGGAGAGACTCCTTTCCAGAGAGAAGAGCTGTGCTTGTCCTGAGATGTAAACCCTTCATCTAGGCCTTGAGGTATGGGGTCTGCTGACAAAGCCCAGAGGTCTTCTTTTTTATAATAAACTATTTCTTACCATGGGGAGGGTGGTTAGGTATTGTAGCCCTTTTCCACTGTCTTTATAAAATGATATCCCTGTTTGTATTCTATGGAATTGTGACAATGCTGACTATATTGTGTTTATGCATTTTGCTGCTAGTAATGGCACGTGTACTGTACCATAGAGCGCGTTAGTTAAAATAAACATTTTAAACTATACCGTGACTCTGATTACTCGCATTGTGGACAAGTATGAATGAGTGAGCGAAAGAGTTGTCTGGCTCCCGCGATTCCTGAGGGAGTGTTGTGTTCTGGGTTGTCTAATCATTGGTACCTTCGCTGTTAGTCGGAGAACAAATGAGACACTATAGGCTAGTCGGTTTGGGATTTTGGGTACTAATGTGGTAGGTTGGTACACCCCTATTCACTGAGGTCCTGCTTTCCTGCGCATAGTTCTGTATATGTGCAGAATCCCTGCAACATGGCGCCGCCAACGTTTGGTCTGGTTCTTATCTGCAAGACGCTTGAGTAGTGCTTGTGCTTGTCCACAATACCCTCACTTTTGTCTCCGGAGACAGCTGTGACGGTGTAACCTCCTATATTGATGTTTTTATAGGTTCTTTCAAGCTTGAAGTTTAAATAAATGGTTTCTCTCTTTGTTCTTAACCCATTGTTGTGCTGCCAATTATTAAGTTGTTCTTCTTGGCTTTTCGAGATGGCGGTTAACATCCCGCCACCTAGCCGCACACCGCTCAGGGCTCATTTGACACTACATGGGGTGCCTGATGCGGGTGTTGCACTAATTTTTGTAGTAGAAGCGGATCCAGCATACCGCTTTGAAGTGTTTTACTCTTGGGTCACCTTTCCGGCCGTGGACGGTACAGATAATCTGTTTCATAGATACACTGCCACGGCTGTTCCTAATGAGTATCAGCCCTATCGGACTCTAGAGGTTCCGCTCACAGCTTGGCAACACAGAATTTGGTTTAATGGCGCCCCTCCTCACCCGCTCACGCCGGTCCGTTTAGGTCCTTTATCAATAGATGGGGCCACATGGCCCGTTTTGGCTGGATTTACCCCTCACCCACGTGGGCTTACAACAGCTACGCTGGCAGAACTTCGCGTGTTACATACGTCTTTAATATGCGTGCATAGAGCTGTTATTCAGTTCATGTCACGCAACTACCAGGTGGGACCTCCTGGCGTTGCTGCGCAGCCTGCTGGACCTGCTGGTATAACCATCAGTCCTCTCATGGTTAATTCCGTAATGGGCAAGCGCCCACAAAATAAGGATGATTCACCCTATTGGCTTGCTGAGAAATTTGGACAGCTTGAAGCTGTTTTTCCCAATACAAATCCTGTGAAGAAACACAGGATATTGACGATACGTTTGCCTAAAGACTTGCTTCCTGAGGTGGCTGACTGTAACACCTGGGGCAGGGTGTTTGCAGCCGTATATTCGAAGTGTTTCGGCACTCCCTCTATGACTGTACTCCCCGCCGTGATTAAACGTGTTCAAGATGAACACGGTGCTGAAGCGGCTGTAGAGCTGGGGATGAGACTGGTGGGGGTGTTCGATGTGGTTGCTGATCTGATCCGTGCCAATGTCAAGGGCGATGCAGTAAGCTTTCAAGTCGCTAACGGCTTGGAGGCTGTGCCGGATGCGGACAATCCACATCAATTACCGAAGATTATTGCAAAGGCTTATAAAACAATAGGCCGCAATAGTTTGGGAGTTAAGCCTTTTATCAAACACAAACACAATCTCAAACACAACAGAAAGCTCAGTCTGATAAAGACAGGTGTCCAGTCTTTCCTAAAAAGAACTGGAAAATTAAGAAACAGGGGCAGCAACAACAGAAGCAGGGTTCGCGTGCTGGTTCACCGACGCCTGACACTTCTGAGCGTACTTATGACATGCGCGACCGCGCTAAAATTAAAACTCTTGATAGATTTCAAGTCCCTGATCAGCGTTCTCCTCGTTCTTCACAGGACACATCTGGCTCTCAAGTCGGTGGTGGGGATCGCCAGGATCGTGGCAAGAGTCATCCTGCACCACAGGGACTTGATCAGTCTCGTCAGTTTGACATCGAGGGGAAACAGGAGGAGCAACCACGCTTCCGTGCCCCTTTTCAAAAGAAAAAGGTTGCCGCTTTGACAGCGAGATATGCCTCAGACGGTGAGAACCAGACTGCTGGATTGGACTTGGGCGGTGACTCTTCTCGACAGCGCAGCGGAAGTTACCATAGTGTGGGAGGCACTGCGTCCTTGTCTGGAGGCGACAGCAACTGAAACTTTCATTACAGTAAAGACAGCTGACACCCGGGTTGCCCCCCTGGATAGGCTGTATAACATAGTTTTTCAAATTGAAGGTGACATTGAACGTGTGGTCACAGGGATTTTTTGGGAGAATCTGACCGCTTCCTATGACATTTTGTTAGCAGAGGCAGATTGGCCCCCACCTTTTGTACTGGCCGCATCAAGAGGGGAGGACGTGATACTTCCGACTTTTTCGCGTTACGTCCCCAAGGAGCATGTAGAGGCTTTTGCAGCTGAGTGGGCTTTGGCCCTGGTGCCGGCAGTGTACCGTAATCAAGTGGGCTGGGATAAAGATTCTCCGCCACATGAAATTCCATTGCGTCCTATGCCTCAACCTCAACCCCAATATCCCATCCGGCGGGAAGCCAAAGGTCCTGTTTTTGATGTTCTAACTGAGTTGGAGTATCAAGGAGTGATTGAGATGTGTGTCACCGATGAATAATCCTCTTTTTACTGTGTCCAAACCCGATGGGTCTTACCGCATAGTTTTAGATTACTGGCATTTGAACTCTCATTGTCGTACTTGTGCGGTACAGAATACCCATAGCTCTGCTCTTGTGGACAGTATTGTTCATAAAAAATATAAAACGACTCTCGACATTTCCAATGGCTTTTACATTCATAACCTGGCCCCAGAATGTAGTCAATGGACCGCATTCACAAGTGGTGGAAAACAGAAAAAACTTTGGCGTTTACCTATGGGGTATAAGAATAGCCCCGGGGTTTTCGCCGCGTGTGTTGTCTCTTTGTTGGACAGCATAGACCCAGATGCATACTCGTATGTTGATGACATTTATCTCACAGACGACGAATTATGGCCGCATCTATGCCGTGTTGATCGCATCATCCTTGAGTTTGCGGACTACGGATACAAATGTAATTTTACTAAATCTCACATCGCTTGCTATGCGGTGCTTTTTTTGGGCTATGAGCTCAATAATGAAGGTCGGGGCTTGGCACCCCACTTTTTGGAGAAATGCGCACATTTGCAATATCCAACTACCCTGAAAAAACTTCAGTCTTTGCTGGGATTTTTAAATTTCGGGAGGTCTTACATTCCCGAGTATGCCCAGCGTATCAAGCCTCTTTATGCTTTGATACAACCTACCTTTTCAAAAGCCAGCTGGCTCCCGGAACATTCTGCTATTTTGCATTCTTTGCAGTCTGATTTGCTTGAATCTAAGTACTTGTTCACATGGGATAACCACACAAACCTGGTGATACGAATCGTGCCAGGCGCAGTGGGTTTCACTTACTTGACGTACAATGATGGTGACACGGTACCTATTGCACAGTACCTATTGCATACAAATCACATTTGTACACTTCAGCCGAAATGCAGTTTTCCGCTGTCGAAAAGGTTTTGACAGCTGTGCAGATGGCGGTCCTGAAGGAACGCGCACTGGCACAGGGAAACGCATTTTGGTGGTTACACCTTTCCCTGCTTTGGAAGCAGTAACTAAGGCGAGTGTGCCAAACTCTAAAGCATTACATCCCCGTTGGATACAATGGGCTACTTCTTTGACGTCTCCGGATGTCACGTTTATCTTTGACCCCTCTCTTCAGACGCAGGAGTTCTTGCAGTATGAACACGTTCATCCACCTCCTCTGTCTTTGTTTCCCTTAGAGGAGTACACATGTATCATCTACACCGATGGTTCGGCGCAACCGGCCACTGGTTCTAAACATGCTTATTCAGCAGCTTGCGCTATTGTGGCAGGTACAATGGTGAATGGAGAATTCAAGTCTAGTATAGTGCATACACAGGCGCTAGGGGACTGTACCGCCCAATTGGCCGAGCTGCGCGCTTTGGTTCTTGCTCTCGAGTTTGCAGATCCGAGTGTTTCTACACTCATTGTGTGCGATTCATACTACTGTGTTCAGTCTTTCAATGACAACTTATTCTTTTGGTCTCAAAATGATTATCGGGATTCCAAAGGCAGCACAATTAAGCATAAAACGCTTTGGGTTCGAGTGGCGGATCTTAAACAACGTCTGCCACTCACACATGTTATACATACTCTTGGCCATCAGCGTGTGGGAGCACACGCTCTTGGAAATTGTTTGGCTGATGAAGCAGCCAAATCTGCAGTAGCCACGTGTTCCGTAGCAGCCGTTACAAGGTCCATGACTAAAATTGATAATGACATTTTGGCAGCAATTGCTGCAACTGTGGAGGACTCTAATTATCCACGGGGTTTCCCTTCAAAGTATTCTTATCAGTTAACTCCAGAAAATGTTCCTTTTGCTAGAATACCTGACGTTGGAGATCGGCTGATTCCCAACGCGGACCGCAGACACACTTTAATCAAAACCGCACATGAAGGTATGGCTTCGGCCCATGCTGGAGTGTCCGCGCTTGTTTCTATCTTGCAGCAACGTTATTGGTGGCGTGGTTTATATAAACAGACCCGTACTTATGTGCTTTCTTTTGACATCTGTCAACAAATCAAGCCTTCTACGGTAACACGTCCACCACAAACACAGCTTTGCATTGCAGATCGCCCCTTTGCTTGTGTATATCTTGATCACTGCGGTCCGTTCTCTTCTGATACTGCATATAAATACATTTTGGTTGCAGTTGATTCGTGCACTAGATTCCTCTGGGTTTGGCCACAACGCAGTGCTGACGCTCGAAATGTCATCAGGGATTTGCGTATCTTTGTAGGGATCTTTGCCTGTGGCACCTTTCATTCAGGCCAAGGTCCAGCGTTCGCCTCTAAGGTGTACAAGGATGCGATTAAGTCTTTGGGGGTGCTGGTGCAGTTTTCGTCTCCGTACAGGCCTGAGGGCAATTCAATTATGGAGCGAATGAACCGTGACTTAAAGCAATCCTTGACAGCTAGAGTCTTAGGTACTGGCAGGAACTGGCTGGCCCACTTCTATGGGGTTCAACGTGCACTTAATAATCTCCCTATAAGACTTATGGGTGGGGGGACCCCATACGAGATGCTCTTTGGCATCAAAATGTTTGTGCCAGACCTTGATGATCTAGACGTTGCGGCTGCCGCCACGACCTTTGACGTAGATGATCATTCTACTATGTTACAGGACCTACAAGAGACCCGTGCCCGTCTTGCTACTGAACATTTGCCTTCGGCAACAGAAGCAGCACTGCTGATTCCGGTGGCCGGCTGGCTTCCGAAAGTTGGTGAACTGGTCCGAGAGAAGTTAGAGAACAAAAAAGAATTTGGTCCCTCTTATCGTGCACCGGTTCCAGTGCTTGGCTTGAAGGGTACTCGTACACTCATTTTACCACCGCTTCCTGGTCGCAAGGACAACAGATACATCTCAATTGACAATGTCAAGCTACAACATCTGGCCGATTCTGAATAGTGTGACGCCTGCTGTTTCTTGCCCCACAATTTCAAGAAATCCTGGGGTTAGTGCATCTTTCAGCTCACCTAATGACACTGTCATCGAGATGGACCCTGTTGTTGACCATTTACCTGTCCCTCCTGCTCCCTCCTGCAACGAGGAAGTTGAGTATACTTATCCCGCAAGTGAGTCTTTGCATGGCTTGCCCGAAAGTCATTTACACCATGGCAGCTTTTCTTCTGACTCATCTTCCACCACTTCAATTGGCCCTACCAAATTGTCTATTTTTGTTTCCTGGTTTAAACAGACTTATTTGGTCCCTCCTTGGACATACATCTGGTTAATAATGATCACGATTTTTCTTTTCATGTCAATTGGGTTTGTGACGGTGTTCTTCCTACTCATCAATGGTCACTATTTACCAGAATGCTCTGCTGTGAACTTGGTTGATGGTATTCTGGCCCCTCACTCATCTTCCCACATCATGAAGCGTGACCGATCTCTTGTTAACATTTCAGCATTTCCAGTTGCGGATGGCATCATCTGGGATAAAGTGGATTATCAGGTCCATGGGCCGACGGAAATTATTAACGTTCCATACGTGTTTCGTGTCTCCATGGGTGATGTGGTGTCTCAGGACATACGCTCAGACGACTGGGATGTGCATGCAATACAATCATTGTTTTCTGATTTGAAGTATTATGCTGCTTTTAATGCTGAAGATTTATATTTAAATTCTGCCAATTATGCTGATTTTTTCTGTTATTAACATTATGGGCATCATTTCCTACATAAGACTAATACATTACGCCCTGTTGTCAATTACACACAGTGGGAACATTGCCCAACACCATTAAAAGGTAGTTCGAAAACTGTTAGAAATAAATTTACATATTTTAAAGATTTTGATAGGTCAACACCCGAGTCTTATTATTTTAAATTAAATATTCCCTCAGTTCCCCAAGTAATGTTGACCCATACGAAATTAATTTATTCAAATTCTTTCAGACATGATCTGTCAGTCAGGGGTTATGATCACTTGAAGGCCACCATTGATTTGAAATCGATCTGGGGTTCTAAAACCTGGCAGGTGCGAGGCACTGAAGCCTTACATCGTGCCTGCCTCATCCCAACATGTGAGAAATTGGCCTGGTATATGCTGTCCACTAATAAGTGGGCACCTTGCACCAGTCCAAACAACCCTTATTGATGATTAGGTCAAAGATAACCTTTATGAAAGCTATCCTAGTGGTAGCTATGGAGAGCAGCCTTCAGGCTTAATCTTGAAGGAATGTAAAGCAGCTTGTTTTACCACAATATCACCTCCTGAATGACTAAATAAAAGGAGAACCACACAAGTGTTATATAAAAATATGTATTTATTACTAAAACACTCTCTACTAATCTCTACCCGAGATTAGAATATACAGTACACAATATTAAATCAATAGAACGACAGTAAATAGCACAATACACAGCGGACTCCAGGGGAGACCGAACCATATACTAAGAAAGTGGTATAACAACCACGACTTCAATAGACACAGTGCCTAGAGCACGTAGAATCGCTGGGACACCAAGGAACCACCCACAGGAGTGACACAGGGAGCCCACGGAGGACGGGTGCAGTGTGGGAACACAGACGCGAGCTCCGTACAACTCTATGGGAAAGTCGCGGTTGGAAAATCACAAGTTAAGGACACTTCGGAGAGGACTTCAGCAAACCCTTTGGAACATAGAAGGTTCTAAGGCCAGCACCCTTGTGAGTACCAAGGTACCCGTGTTACCTATCCCAGAGGAGCCGGGTGCATAGGGGTCAAGTGGTGTCGGAAACCCTCGTCGTTTTCAATGGCGTGATGCGAAGAAGTACTGCTGCCGGGAAGATAAGAAGTGTCCAGTGGAATCCAAGCCTGGATTCGGAGTAAGAAGAACCTGAAAGCAGAGGGGACAGAGTCTGGGTCACTTCACGTGACCAGGGGCTCGATAGATGAATGCCCACCTATGTCGGGTGCTTCAGGTGTGAAGATAGGATGCTTGACTCTGCAGCCACGGGGACCAGGAGACATTGACGATGACCAAAGTCTGGAGGTGAGCTGTCCCACGAAGGATGTCAAGTGCTGAGGGGTCAATGTCCGGGTTGAACACCAACAAGCCTTGGCAAACACAACCCACGCGGGCAGAGGAAACAAGTTACAGTATGGACCAGCAAGGTCCAGGAGACTCTCCAAGCTATAGGGAGTCAGGGCACGTCTGGAGCAACCAGGGAAGCTCAAAGAAAGTCAAATTGACCCTCGCCAGGACCCACAGGCCAACGGACCAGGGATCGTGAAGGGACCTCGAGCTAAATCACAAAGCACCAGCCCACAGAGCACTCGTGGAGTGGAGGCCGGAGATATTTGGTGGAAATGCTGCTCGGGACTACACGTAGTCCAAAGCAAAGCCTCAGGGATTTCCGAAAAGCATATGCTGCTGCAAAAGTACACGGTGCACAGGGGTTCGGGTTGCACGGTCCCCACGAGGGATACTGGTCTCAGGATTGCTGAGAGAGCAGATCGACCTCAGGGATGCTCGGGAACCCACCTCCTGTGTTGCAGAAATCTTCGGAGTCCTCAGAAGCTCGGGAGATGCAAACCGGTCAGATGCGTTTAGGTGCCTGCTACTGCAGGGGAGTAACTCCTTTACTCGAAGGGAGATTCTTCTGTCGTCCAGCAAAGTGTAGACCGTCGAAGTACTTGGTTTCTGCTTGCAGAGTTTAGTCCAGGTAAAATCTAAAGTCCTGTAGTCAGGTTTCCTACTTTATACCCAAGGAAGGGGTTGGACTAACTCTGGGGACCCACCTAGGGGAGGGTCAGGACAGAGGGGTGGCTACACCCATGTCCTTTGTCCAGTTTCGCGCCAGAGCAGGAGCCAATGGCTCTTGCAACCGGTTTGAGCTGGACTATGCACGGGGACACCAAATGTGCCCCCAGTGCAGACTTTCTGGCACTCTTAGAGTGCACCCACCCAGCCCCAATACACTAAAGCCTGTCTGGGAGGTGGTCACACCTCCCTGTGACAGGAAACCTATTGTCAGGCCTTCCTCTGCTCGAGATTGGCTCAGCAGGAGGAGGGCAGACTCGAGTCTGTGGCTGGCAGCATCAATTTTGTGCTGCCCAGGTCGAGAAAGCTGGTAACGGGTAGACCGGTGCCCCATAGTAGTGGTATTACAAGGGAGGAATCATACCTCCCACACCAGTTACTGGTGTGGAGGTATGAATCCAAGGTGTTTGACACCAAACACGACATGTTTCTAAGCAGCCGTTTTAAAGTTAGCATTTACCGCGATGTTATAATGCACTTAAGTATATATGGTTGGCTGCATCACAGACAACCCCGGAGAATTGATTCCGAAGGCTGCAGAGGGGCTCTGCTCATGCAGGGGCACCCTCTCACACAAAACCCAGCACCTTGCCTTCAGGATTGATAAGGCCTGCCATAGGGGTGACTGATAGGTTTATATGTGTAGTGATTTAGAATAGATATAGGTAACCTATATCTAAGTAAGGGGTGCATGCACCTCCTTACACAGGTTGCAGTAGCAGACCTGGGGTGTCATTTTGAATGGCCTCTCAGGGGTGGCACAATACATGTTTCAGCCCCTGATACATGGGACTGATAAGGGTACCCCAGGACCATATACTAGGGACTGATAAGGGTACCCCAGAATCCAATCTGGTGTGTACCTAAAGTATATGCAATCAATTTAGGGAAAAAGCAGATAGACTGGGGTCCTGAATAGCAGGATCCCAGTCAGACTAGTCAAAAACCAGCAAAACACCAGGAAAAAAGTAGGGGTAACCATGTAGTCAGATTCCACCTTCCTACATAAACCCCCCCCCAAACGAAAGGAGATAAGGCTAACCTTGTCCAGTTGAGACTTTATTGACTAAGTGGCCATATAAGGTCGATCCTGCACTGGCATGGATACACTCTGTCTTATGGTCCACTAAGTAGTCCCTACCCTTAGGGGTATTGGACTTCCTCCAAAATTTGGGATTACCACCTGTAGTGTGTTTTGGCAAAGTAAAAGGCTGGTGGGGTGCCTGAGTGGAGAAGTGAGGCCCTAATAAAGTTGGTCTCAGCTTCCTCAGAGCACTGGTCACCATGGATGCCTTTCTTTCCATGACTGAGTTATATCTGGCCCTAGGGGTCAACCTCTGGCTACCTACAGCTGGGGGTTGAGTCCCTTTGGTTGGAACACTGGAGGGACAAGGTAGGTTTGGAACCATCTGGTCCCAGGTTTGCCTTTGCCCAACAGAGTCCATCTGGGGGAGGTCACTACCCAAGGGTAAGAGGGCTCCCTCAGGGTGTTGAGGAATTGTCACCTGGCTAGTGCTACTAGACTGGGTGTCCCAATCTGTTGATGAGGGGGTTCCTCTGGACAGGGGGCCCTTTGGGGTCCACTGACCTCCCTGACCTTTGCAGCCCTAGGCTGACTGAGGTAGGGTAGAGAGGGGCAGGATACCTGCTCCAGACTGGGTACCACCTTGGAAGGGTCCCCTGCCATCAGAGGGGTTGTCAGGACAGGCCTGACCATCTCTGGGGCAGTTCCTCCATAAGGGGTAGGGTAAGTTCCCTTAGGAAGCTGACCCTTACCTGTTGTCTGGGGGGGAGAAGACTTTTCTTCATTCCCTTTGCTCTCTGGTGGAGTAGAGTTGGCCATTCTTTCAGGCTCCACCACTCCAAAATATCCCTGGGGTTGGACTGAGGCCCCAAGGGTCCCACCAACTTTCTCAGGGAGGCCTAACATTCTTAAATGGGCCTGGTATTCAACTTCAGCCAAGGCTGACATTTCTAGATCATTACCCAACAGGCAATCTACAGGCAAGTTTGGGGATACTGCCACTCTCTTTGGGCCAGTGACCCCTCCCCAGCTGAGATTGACTATAGCCATGGGATGATCTGTCCTGATACCATCAATGTTGGTCACCTGGTACTTAAACTCAGGTAAAAGCTGCTGAGGGGGTACTAGGTTCCCTGCCACCATGGTGACACTAGCCCCTGTGTCTCTAAAGGCCACAGCTTTCTGACCATTGATCAGTGGCTTCTGTCTGTACTTGCCCAAAGAATTAGGACTGACAGTAAAAGTGGCAAATCCCATGCCACCATCACAGACTAAGGAGGCCTGTGAGGATGACCTTGATAAGCTGGGGTCCACCTCAGTTCCCCATACCAACCCACCTAACCTTTTGGGTGCACTAGTACCACCTGCGGGATTACTACTGGTAGTACCAGGAGGAATGGTAGTAGTGCTTGGAGGAACATTTTCCTTATTGCTGACCTTTGGACAATTGGGATCATTTTTCCAGTGGCCTGGCTTTTTACAGACAAAGCAATAAGGTTTCTTTTCAGGGAGGAAGGAGTTTGGGACCCACCCCAGAAGAGGACTTTTGGGGCCCTGTAGTGGACTTGTCTTTTGACTTATCCCCACCTTTCTCTTGGGTCTTGGAAGAATCTTTCTTCTGGTCACCACCCTGGTTCTTTGGCTTCACCCTGGTTCTGACCCCATTTATCTGCCTTCTTTCCCAATTCTTGGGGAGAAGTCAGATCTGAGTCCACCAGGTACTGGTGCAAAAGCTTGTTTTGACAATTATTAAGGATCTGCTCCCTCACAATCAAATTGTACAATCCTAAATAGTCATGCACTTTGCTGCCATGTATCCAACCTTCCAGAGCCTTAGTAGCACAATCTACAAAGTCAACCCAGTCCTGAGTCTGTGCTTTCTGGGTGTCTCTGAACTTAATTCTGTATTGCTCAGTGGTTAAGCCAAACCCATCAATGAGAGCACTCTTCAAGACTGTGTAATTGTCTGCATTCTCTTCTCTAACAGTGAGGAGCTTATCTCTACCTTTGTCAGCAAAGGAGAGCCACAAGATAGCTGCCCACTGCTCCTGAGGGACCCTCTGTACTTTATAGGCCGCCCTCTCTAGTGCAGTTATCCATTTGTGGATGTCATCCCCACTCTGATAGGGAGGGACTATCTTGTTCAGGTTCCTATGATCATGAGAATACTGTCTAGTTCTAGGGACACTGTTGCTGCCACCATGGGACTCTAGTCCCAATCTTCAAGTTGCTCTCTGGAGCTCTAAGGATTCCCTGTCTATGGCCAATTGCTCTTTGTTGAGCCTGATCCTGAATCTCTCAAGTTCTAGTAATTGGCACTTCTTATCATAAGAGGATTCTCTCCTATGAGATACAGAGGTCCCTACAGAAGTACCTGAATGATTAGACTCCACAGAGGGAGTCCTGGATCTTCTAGGTAGACCCTGTACTCTTCCTGGTGGAGTAAAGAGAGGGCCACTGGGGCCTTCTCCTCCACCTGAAGGAAGAGTTGGATTTTCCAGGTTGAAATCATCTTGTTCCTCCTGGCCAGGGTGTGAGTCCAGATCAAAGAAGTGTTCACTTCCTGCTCTTTTCTCATCTCCTGTCCCACCCACTCTTTCTACTTCATCAGACCCTGGGGTCATCTAGGAGTAACATCTCTATAAGACGTTGGGTGTTTGCATTTCTCCCCGTCTTCAGCTTCCTAGAGGCACACATGGCTTTCAGATCCTGAAAGGTGAGCCCATTGTATCTAGTTGGCAGAGAGCCACTGGCTTCTCCTACAGAAGACATACTAGTGTGGTGTGGTGTGTGCACCTACCTACCCTAGTGGAGACTAAACTCTCTTGAGTTGGAGAAAGGGTATGCTAGACCCTTGACTTACCCAACTCCAAGTTCAGTATAACTTACTTATTCTAATCTTGATTATATGTACCTAGTACTTTTAGTGGTTTTCAGTTAATCACCCAATGAGATTTATCTGGTAAAACAATAGCAAGCTTGAATCCCAACCGCTGCACACCAATGTGAGAAGTTGGCCTGGTATATGCTGTCCACTAATTAAAGTGGGCACCTTGCACCAGTCCAAACGACCCTTATTGATGATTAGGTCAAAGATAACCTTTATGAAAGCTATCCTAGTGGTAGCTATGGAGAGCAGCCTTCAGGCTTAATCTTGAAGGAAGGTAAAGCAGCTTGTTTTACCACAATATCACCTCCTGAATGACTAAATAAAAGGAGAACCACACAAGTGTTATATCAAAATATGTATTTATTACTAAAACACTCTCTACTAATCTCTACCCGAGATTAGAATATACAGTACACAATATTAAATCAATAGAACGGCAGTAAATAGCACAATACACAGCGGGCTCCAGGGGGAGACCGAACCATATACTAAAAAAGTGGTATAACAACCACGTCTTCAATAGACACAGTGTCTAGAGCACGTAGAATCGCTGGGACCCCAAGGAACTACCCACAGGAGTGACACAGGGAGCCCACGGAGAACGGGTGCAGTGTGGGAACACAGACGCGAGCTCCGTACAACTCTATGGGAAAGTCGCAGTTGGAAAATCACAAGTTAAGGACACTTCGGAGAGGACTTCAAGCAAACCCTTTAGAACATAGAAGGTTATAAGGTTCTAAGGCCAGCACCCTTGTGAGTACCAAGGTACCCGGTTACCTATCCCAGAGGAGCCGGGTGCATAGGGGTCAAGTGGTGTCGGAAACCCTCGTCGTTTTCAATGGCATGATGCGAAGAAGTACTGCTGCCGGGAAGATGAAAAGTGTCCGGTGGAATCCAAGCCTGGATTCAGTGTAAGAAGAACCTGAAAGCAGAGGGGACAGAGTCTGGGTCACTTCACGTGACCAGGGGCTCGATAGATGAATGCCCACCGATGTCAGGTGCTTCAGGTGAGAAGATAGGATGCTTGACTCTGCAGCCACGGGGACCAGGAGATGTCGACGACAACCAAAGTCCGGAGGTGAGCTGTCCCACATAGGATGTCGAGTGCTGAGGGGTCAGTGTCCGGGTTGAACACCAACAAGCCTTGGCAAAGGCAACCCACGTGGGCAGAGGAAACAAGTTACAGTATGGACCAGCAAGGTCCAGGAGACTCTCCAAGCTATGGGGAGTCAGGGCACATCTGGAGCAATCAGGGAAGACCAAACAAAGTCAAAGTGACCCTCGCCAGGACCAGGGATCGCAAAGGGACCTCGAGCTGAATCACAAACCACCAGCCCATGGAGCACTCGTGGAGTGGAGGCCGGAGACCTTTGGTGGAAATGCTGCTCGAGATCGGGACTACACGTAGTCCAAAGCACAGCCTCAAGGATTGCCGAAAAGCATATGCTGCTGCAAAAGTACACAGTGCACAGGGGTTCGTGTTGCACGGTCCCCACGAGGGATACTGGTCTCAGGATTGCTGAGAGAGCAGATCAACCTCAAGGATGCTCGGGAACCCACCTCCTGTGTTGCATAACTCTTCGGAGTCCTCAGGAGCTCTGGAGATGCAAACCGGTCAGATGCGTTTAGGTGCCTGCTGCTTCAGGGGAGTAACTCCTTTACTCCAAGGGAGATTCTTCTGTCGCCAGCAAAGTGTAGACCGTCGAAGTACCTGGTTTCTGCTTGCAGAGTTTAGTCCAGGTAAAATCTAAAGTCCTGTAGTCAGGTTTCCTACTTTATACCCAAGGAAGGGGTTGGACTAACTCTGGGGACCCACCTAGGGGAGGGTCAGGACAGAGGGGTGGCTACACCCTTGTCCTTTGTCCAGTTTCACGCCAGAGCAGGAGCCAATGGCTCCTGCAACCGGTTTGAGCTGGACTATGCACGGGGACACCAAATGTGCCCCCAGTGCAGACTTTCTGGCACTCTTAGAGTGCACCCACCCAGCCCCAATACACTAAAGCCTGTCTGGGAGGTGGTCACACCTCCCTGTGACAGGAAACCTATTGTCAGGCCTTCCTCTGCTCGAGATTGGCTCAGCAGGAGGAGGGCAGACTCGAGGCTGTGGCTGGCAGCATCAATTTTGTGCTGCCCAGGTCGAGAAAGCTGGTACCGGGTAGACCGGTGCCCCATAGTAGTGGTATTACAAGGGAGGAATCATACCTCCACACCAGTTACTGGTGTGGAGGTATGAATCCAAGGTGTTTGACACCAAACACGACATGTTTTCTAAGCAGCCGTTTTAAAGTTAGCATTTACCGCGATGTTATAATGCACTTAAGTATATATGGTTGGCTGCATCACAGACAACCCCGGAGAGTTGATTCCGAAGGCTGCAGAGGGCTCTGCTCATGCAGAGGGCACCCTCTCACACAAAACCCAGCACCTTGCCTTCAGGATTGATAAGGCCTGCCATAGGGGTGACTGATAGGTTTATATGTGTAGTGATTTAGAATAGATATAGGTAACCTATATCTAAGTAAGGGGTGCATGCACCTCCTTACACAGGTTGCAGTAGCAGACCTGGGGTGTCATTTTGAATGGCCTCTCAGGGGTGCACAATACATGTTTCAGCCCCTGGGAGGCCTCTGGGGTACCTATGCCCTGGGTACATGATGTACCATATACTAGGGACTGATAAGGGTACCCCAGAATCCAATCTGGAGTGTACCTAAAGTACATGCAATCAATTTAGGGAAAACGCAGATAGACTGGGGTCCTGAATAGCAGGATCCCAGTCAGACTAGTCAAAAACCAGCAAAACACCAGGAAAAAATTGGGGGTAACCATGTAGTCAGATTCCACCTTCATACACAACGCAAATTTTGTTTTTAAATGAAACAGTTTACCAGACAACGTGCTTTGGTTTGGCAACTGCAAAAAAGTTGAACGCCCCTGCCATTCCCTCATTATCTGAGTATAATAATTGGCGCTTATACACAAATTATACCATTAATGCCTTACAATCTGTGTTTCAAAATAACACGTTTAATGTATCTCAAATGGATCCTTCAGGTTGGCTAGTTTGGCAGACGAATTTGAATGCCTGCCAACTCCGTTTTCATAACACCAGTACAGGTTATATACAAGACAGACCTGACCCGAGATTTCCAGAAACACATTCGGTAACAACCTATCCGGTTGGAAAATTATGTCAACAGTGGTTGCAGCACTCTACACTATCGTCCGTTAAACAACATTTATCGTTGTTGTCCAATAACATTAATTTGGCCAACTTTGTCTTGGGACCCAGGGTTCCTAGAACAAAGAGATTCTATTACGCAGCTTACAATGAAATATGGAAACTTTCACAGATTGAAGCGGCGTCACGTCTGCGGGAAATTGACCAGGCGAACTTAGAAAAGGTTCTAGCTGTTGTCGATAATAGTATTAACACACTATCTTCCCGCATTTATATATTGGATAATATTGTTTCTTCTGTTATTGATATTGTGCAAGAAGATGTGTCTCTGTTATATCATGGTCAAAATCAATTGCGTTCTGTAATGCAATTCCCATGGACTTTGCAAACTTTCAAAATGGGAAAAGTACCATGGGATTATTTAAATGCAACTGCTTTGTTTTTACCATTTAATTTGACTGACAAACAGCAGGTCATGTCCATGAAAGATGCAATTTACACTCTTCTACACATAGAAAAAATAGACCCTTTGCCTTTTTCTGTAGCGGAAACTGATACTGCTGTTTGGCTAATTCATGGGGTTATATCTTTGCCTTTCTCGCTGTTCCAATTCAGCTCATGTCTGAAACATTACCCACTAGGCCGCTTTGAACCCCGAGGTAGCGCTTTTCTGCATGAACTGTGGTCTTTGCCTTTTACCTACCGATGTTTGTGGGAAGAAACTGAAGTATACCTTATGGGGGAGGACTGTGATTCTACAATGGGTCATTCCCTTGTTTGCAAAAATATCAAATTGCATGGAGCATGTAATATGTCAGCTCCGAACCTTGCATGTGTCTTGAAAGGTAATCCGGTTCCCGCAATAATTCCCACGTCACTCTGCTTACTAACAGTAGTTACCTTATTCTAAATAACCAAGAATGCTGCGGCTTGCTGGCTGGCATACCATACATAGTAACGGTTTCACAGCGCGTAATTTGTTGTAAAAATGTGCTTTTTTCCTCCCCCGCATGGGCAGCTCGATAGTTCAATTTGGCCTTCCATATCAACTTTGAAAGCAGATTTCAGCAAGTTGAGCAAATTAAAGGCGCTTTTAACCCAACAAGAAGTCGCCCTTACTTCCGCACGAGAAACCTTCAACCTGCAGGTGGCTAGCGCTGCTAGCGAAATTCAAACACATTTAAACACTAACCTCCCACTGCATTTTGGGGAGCTAATACACCGCATATTTAATGCGTCTGATACAAGTGGCCTTGAACATTTTTTTAAAGCTGTCGGCTCTGGCCTTGTGACTACTTTTCAGACAATATTTGGTGTCATACCTGCATTCATTCATTCTATTTTTTCCAGCGTCTTTGGTGGATTCCCTTTAATACTGGCGTTAGCTTCTGGAATCCCTGCTTCTACTGTGTCTGCTGCGCAATGGCTGCTCCTCTTTTGGTGCGGCACAGACAAGACCGGCTGCGATTGCTTCGTGACCGCATGCATGAATGCTTCGGTACACTACCACTGGCAGCTCTCAGTGTGTTTTATGGGTTGTACTTCCGCTTTGCATACTTCACTTGCGTGCAACCTGTCTTTTCATGGCTAAAATGTCCGTTTACATGGTGTTGTAACGGAATAAAAGTCCGATCCAAGTGGTATCTTCAAGTAGTTTATTAGGCAAGATACAGGAAGAAAAGAGGTAGTGAAGTAAGGTACAATGAACGAACCCCAACAGGAGCAGCCTCCTTGCTGCTCAGCCCTACACTCAACTGACATTCACCCACGCATACAACACTCTATGACATCATCCACTCATACTAACATTCTACACACATCCACTGGCTGAGCAGCAAGCTGGAAGCAGATACCACACTTCTTCCCCTTTAATAACAACAGAAAGAAGAAGTAAGAATGAGCATAATAACACTACAATGAAAGACAAGCAACTACCACACTTCTTCCCCTTTAATAACAACAGAAAAGAAGAAGCAAGAATTGAGCATAAAAACAACACTACAATGAAAGACACAAGAAGACAACATGTAAATGACACTAGGTATCTAACTAAGAACATACCGTAATAATGTAGACATGCAATGAGAACATAAAGAAAATGAAGACCATGTACACATTGACAAAGAGTAAAACACACCCATCTTCCCCTTAAAAGAGAAAACACAGATTAATTGAAAAATAAAAATAATCAAGTGTAGGGAGTGCAGAGAAAGAAGAAAAGCAGGAAATAGTAACAAGATAAGGAGATACTAACAAAGTACGGAGATACTAACAAAGTAAGGAAAGACAACAATAGCGCATCAATAGTGACGTAACACACAGAAAAAAGAATTGACGCTCCAATATCACCACCAAAACATACCAGTTGGCCAGACCAGTAAGGAGATGGCAAGCAGAAACAGCAATAGAAAAAACAGACAGTGCAGATAAAAGACTAGAAAAAACACTCTCAAAATGTATAAGAGATGTGAAAGGAAAACTCATTAGGATTTAGAAAATACACATGAGAATACTAATTTGACACAAAGTAAAATCAACGTAACAGGTACCATGTAAGATTGAAAATACAGAGTGTCATAGATCCCAAGAACAGGAATTTGTATATAAGATATAATAATTATGAAACATAGGCTATTACAACACAATTACAAATATAACATATGCCCTAAAGGAAGGCACTGTAAGGTAGTGTAACGTAAAGTAATGTAAACCTCTAATGTATGTAAGACACATAGTGAATGACGAATCCACAAACGGAAGGATAAGGCACATGTAAAGTAAGGTAACATAATAGATAGCAGTGTAAGTGACCTGACAAGTCACGAAACATGGCAAAGTAACATACCAAGATACATAACAGTGTAGGTGACCTGACAAGTCACGTAAAATGGCACAGTAACGTACCGTAAAGATAACAGTATAAGTGATCTGAAAAATCACGTAACAGAAGCAAAATCGCTCGTAGATCTCAATAAGGAATTCATATGGAATTTTTAAATCAAGTAACGTTGCAACAAAACTATAATAGGAACAATGAAGATTCTCCTACAATAAGTTGAGAAGGAATCACTGTAAAGTAAAATATACAGCTAGAAAGCTATTGTAACAGATGTTTTAAGCAATGTAAATTCAGACACTCTAAAGTACTGAAACGTAATGTAAAATAACACTAACAATATGTTACAAATAAATGTCAGCGTAAAATGCAAGAACACAAAAGTGCAAGTCGTCAAAGTGGTTCATATGAGAAATGGTATCATTTTAAACTTGAAGCAAGATGGCAAGAAAATAAAAAGATAAAACAAATAAAGTGGTCACCGTAGTCATGGTAGAATGCAGCTGACGAATAAAGCGAAATGGAAAATACCTTGCGAAGTAACGGGTGACCTTTGCAGAAAAGTTAAAACACTGGAGGAAGTGTATTTAAAGTGCCAAGAACGAGTAGACTTTACTTCCATGTAGAGGTGCAGTGGAAGTGAATGACCGCTAGGTGGCACTAATTGGTCTACTTTCCGGTGAGCAAGATAAATCAGGTAATGAAATCTCGCTGTGGAGGCATTCAAAAGGAAATGGAGACAGGCATTGCTCCTTGTAGTATGCCACAGTTAATTACCCCAAAAGTCTGAACAAGAAATCGCACTCCGATTGCTCCATAAGCTGCAGCAAAGTCTGGAAAACACCCATCAGATCGAAAGATAACCATGGCGGTGTGTAGGACTTCCGCTTCCAGCAATGTCGTGGCCGAAATGAAAGTGAATGAAGAAGGACATCTTCAGAAGTAAACGCGGGGAAGTGAGAAAAAAAAAACGTGGTTGGCAAAACATGGATAAAGCATCGTGTAACTGTAGATGAAAACACGGAGACTCCAATCGTAAAATGGCGGCACGTTTCATACGTTGAGCAGGGTGGCTCACGGCGCAGAAAAGCGTGCTTCAGCAGCTCCAGCTGCGTGGAAACAACGACGAAAGAAACAGCTCCCTTGAAGACGTAGGAGGGTTCCAAACATCAGGTAAGGTCGCGTGCACTGAAACAGACACGCGCTGACTTTTTAAATTCAAAAGATTGCAATTGATCTGCCAGAAATAACGATGGCCGGCCGGAGCCCCACTTGGCATCAAAATCGGCAAAAATAAGCCCCGAGTCTATTGCCAAAACACCGCCACAAGTAAAAAGTGCAGGTAGTCCTCCCACTAGACGCTGCCCTGGACATGACTGGAGAAGGACAAGTGCAAGCTGTGCAGCGAAAACAGGCAGCACGCATGAAAAGCGGGTCATTCTCCGCACAGTTCCTCCCCCACAAAGTAGGTAGGCTGGGATGAAGGCCCACAACCGGAGAAGGACTCCGAACACAGCAGGGCAAGAAAATCAGCTCTCCAAAGGCAGCAGGGGAGGGAGAGGGCAAGTCCAAAGGCAGCAGCGCAGACGGTAGAATAACATCAGGCAGGCAGTAGGCAGGTAGACAGCAAGATAGCAAGCAGGCTGCAAGAAATGCAGGGACTGGCAGAGTAGGAAAGGCACACTTCCTCCAAGACAGGCAGGCAGTGAATAGGAAACGAAGCAGGGACTGGCACACTGGTGTTGAGGGCGACAGGTGGGAGGTCACTGTTGGGGTTCGTAGGGTGCCAGAAAGCTTGAAAGTACGTATGTTGGCAGGATGCCTTAAAGTTCATAAGTAGTTACAAGATCATACCTTGTAGTTGCTTCGTTTTTGAAAATTCAGAAGTCCTTGAGGAAACACATGTAGGTTCTTCAGATCGTCGCCAGTGTTGTAACGGAATAAAAGTCCGATCCAAGTGGTATCTTCAAGTAGTTTATTAGGCAAGATACAGGAAGAAAAGAGGTAGTGAAGTAAGGTACAATGAACGAACCCCAACAGGAGCAGCCTCCTTGCTGCTCAGCCCTACACTCAACTGACATTCACCCACGCATACAACACTCTATGACATCATCCACTCATACTAACATTCTACACACATCCACTGGCTGAGCAGCAAGCTGGAAGCAGATACCACACATGGGCATTGGATTTGTGCCTCTCCAATTCGTCATGTCCGGACCCGGATTTCGACCAGCTGGTGGGTCCCTTAGTGGCCCATGAGCGGGACTGTTCTGGGATTGGCTTAATGGCGCATGCGGCTGCACTTGGAATCTTGGCTCAATGGGATGTCTGTGAGGCTGCGCAGAATCTCCTACTTCAAAGTTACATCAAATATCACGCAAGTTGTCCGGAGATACTAATGGAGGCACCCGCATATGAGGAGCACACTTGTTTGTTCGATTTGATAAACTGGATGGCATCCCTTTTCTCTACCAATGACAATGATTTCCTTCTGGAGGGTGTTGCATTTTTTTGCTCCTACACTCTGATGGATTAAATTCACCAGCCCTTGGATTTTTGATGCCCTTAAACAAACTTACTTTTTTCCTAATAGGTTTTTTTCTTACACTCACACTTTTTGAACTCTGCTCTCACTTTTTGAACTCTGTTTTTGAACTATGTCTACATGCGATGGCCTTACCAGGGGGAGGGTGTAGTATGGATTATGGGTCCATTGTTGACATCTGCTAAGTTAGCATGAGCTTCGCTGCCATGAGGCTACTTTTGCGCACGACACTGCATGCATAGATTTAGCAAGACTCTGTTTGTGCACTTTCACATGAGAACTGTCTGCTTTTCGCGTTCTCTGCCGTGCTCTGAGGTTTAGTCAGCACACTATGTACAAGGTCGATCAACAATGCCCCTTGTTATTCTGTTCTGGTCAGTCCCTCGAACCTAGACATAACATGACACACAGCTGCACTACTGAAAATCATATGCTTTAATTTTAATATTGCAAGCTAAACATGTTGTGCACCACTTGGAGAGACTCCTTTCCAGAGAGAAGAGCTGTGCTTGTCCTGAGATGTAAACCCTTCATCTAGGCCTTGAGGTATGGGGTCTGCTGAGAAAGCCCAGAGGTCTTCTTTTTATAATAAACTATTTCTTACCACGGGGAGGGTGGTTAAGTATTGTAGCCCTTTTCCACTGTCTTTAAAAAATGATATCCCCGTTTGTATTCTATGGAATTGTGACAATGCTGACTATATTGTGTTTATGCATTTTGCTGCTAGTAATGGCATGTGTACTGTACCATAGAGCGCGTTAGTTAAAATAAACATTTTAAACTATACCGTGACTCTGATTACTCGCATTGCGGACAAGTATGAGTGAGTGAGCAAAAGAGTTGTCTGGCTCCCGCGATTCCAGAGGGAGTGTCGTGTTCTGGGTTGTCTAATCATTGGTAGCTTCGCTGTTAGTCGGAGAACAAATGAGACACTATAGCTAGTCGGTTTGGGATTTTGGGTACTAATGTGGTAGGTTGGTACACCCCTATTCACTGAGGTCCTGTTTTTCTGCGCATAGTTCTGTATATGTGCAGAATCCCTGCAACAAGGGATCATAGAGTCCTACACACAGGAGCTATAAGCTCTTCTTAATGGGGCATGCAGTGGAAGTAAGGATGCTGTTGTGTTAGGTCATTTCATCAAGCTTTATTCGATTATTTTCAGAATAATCATAAAAGCACAGATAAAACAGCGACAAATTTCATTATACAATTATTATCAATAAAATACACAGCAAAAATCTACAAGTGCCTTTGTTCATAATTACATCAATATGGTTTTTCTACATGTTAAAACACTCTTTAAAAACACTAAAACTAATTCGACTATATAATTTTCTCCTAATGATTGTAAAATCAATAATGCGGGGCGACATTGTGATAATCCAGTTTTTCTTAAAAAGGGAAGGATCCACATCTTCCTTTGTAAGGAATAAAATTTACAGAAAAATAAAATATGAATGGTTGATTGGCCAGAAACATTATCACATGGACAATTGGACAACACTCTTGACCAATCATTCTGAAACGGAAAAGAAGTTAATCTATGCACAATTCCCATTCTAAAACGTGTCAAGAGAAATATGTTGTAATCACCTATAATGAGTCCTATATAGGGTTGAATTTTATAGGTAGTCAAGATAAGGTGGTGTGCTTGAACGGTAACTTTATTCATCTCGTTGTTCCCTCTTCTTTCGTCCAAATGATGTAAACAATTTTCTTTTAGGTCTTTCCTTTGTACTGAACATAAACTTGTGGGGTCGGAAAAATACTCAGGATGGCCTAAACTAAACATAAAGTTTCTGACATACTCGAGCCATCTAATATGCACCGCCCCATCCAACCTGCAGCTATCTTCTAAAATCTGTCTGTTTAACAGGGTATAATCGGAATTCCAAATCCTGTGCCACAGGAGAACTGGTTGGATTTTACAGATGTCTGTAATATAGGGCATACCTAATTCAGAATGACAAATAAAAGTAGAAGTACTCTCAGGAACCATCAATAAGAACCTAAAGAACCTATTCTCAATGATTTGCAGGGATTTCACATCCTCATATCCCCAGATGCCTGCTCCATAGGTGGCTATGGTAATACACTTCGCCTTATAAATTTGCAGGAGTTCCTCAGGTGCCCATTTGCCTAACTTCCTGCTAAAATTAGATAAAGCAGCCACAGCTTTTAAAAACAGCAGCTTCCTTGCCCTGATCGCCTGAGTCCATGTCCCTCTTTATCAAATAAAATCCCGAGATAGGAAAAAGTGTCAGTGCATTCAATTTGTTTAGTACCTAAAAATAAAGGTCTACACTTCCTACTGCCGTTCCCACATTTCATCATAAAAGTCTTTGATATGTTAATGTCTAAACCCAAATTTAACATAAAAGTTGCAAAACTACTCACTAATTTCTGGATGCCCCTAGGAGTGCGGGCCATTAAAACTGCGTCATTGGCGTACATCAATGCTGGTATTGGGCGTTTTCCTACTAATGGGAGGTCCTGGCACTCATTCTCCAACGCTCTACCTAGATCGTTTATATATAACGTAAAGAGAAAAGGTGCCAGGACGCAGCCCTGCCTCACTCCTTTCATCACCCTAAAGTGTTTTGTACATTCCCCCCCCTCACCAAATCGTACCCTTGCTATTGCCCCGGCATATAACTGCCTTAAAAACAGTAATAAAGACGCATCCACCCCCATATTTTCTAAAATTCGCCATAATTTTTCGTGTATTACGCAGTCAAACGCCGCAGTTAAATCGACAAAAGTTAAAAAGAGCCTGCCCCCTTTAGCCTTCGTGTATTTCCCAATCAGCATATTTAAATTCAAACCTTGCTCCACAGTGCCTATACCCTTGCGAAAACCGAACTGCAAGTCACTGATGATTGAATGGTCCTCTGCCCAATCTTGTAATCTGGTTAGCAGCACTCTACCAATGATTTTCACTGTGGAATCGAGCAAGGATATAGGCCTGTAGCATGCTGGATTAGAGCGGTCCCCCTTTTTAAAAATCGGGACCAGTATAGATTCGAACCAAGTTGGCAGGAATTCGGTCCTACTACTGGCATTTAAAACTTGAGTCAACAAAGGCCCCCATAAAGCTATGTTATATTTGAAAAGGTCAACCGGGATGCCATCAGGCCCTGGGGCCTTCCCCCCTTTACTTGACATTATTGCCAAGTTTACCTCACTCAAATCGAATATTAAGTTGGATTGCTCAGTTAACTGTGAGTTTCCAAGCAATTCTTCCATTTCGCCTTCTTCAATAGGCGCCGAGGAAGGTTTGCTATATAACTTTGTATAATGCTCCACCCACTCCACCTCACTAATACCTGTCACGATTGACACTCTATCTCCATTTGCCAGAAAGGGATTATTAACCGCCTTCCAAAAGGCGGAAGAATCCTTTACCTTGGAAGCTGAATGTAGCGCCTGCCAAACTTCATCTTTTAACGCTCTTTTCCTTAAACTTAATGTCCTGTTATAATCCTTTCTGGCTGCTCTAATCTCATCGCAGTTTTTAATTGTTTTATGAAGAACAGTTTTGAGTTTGGTATACGCTTTAGTACACCTAGTATCGAACCATCCCTTTCTTTGCCCAACTTTTTTATTATCCCTCATTTGTAGATCATTTTTAATGGACTCGGCTATTAGCAAAAAACCTGCCATGATCTCATTATGTGAAGATTCGTCATTTAAACAGGCAGTAAATGCCTCATTACAGTTTGTAATGATCTTACTTGTAAATTTCTCTGGGTCTAATTTGTCCCATCTCAAGGCATAACCATTTTGCCTGCTCACATCTATATTCCCGATAGTTCGAATTGGGTAATCTCTTGTGCTCACCGTATTACATTTCATCATGACTGTCAGACTCTGAGGGAAATTATCACTCAATGAAATCTTGTGTGTCCTAAAGTCCACCAGCCTCGACGCATATCTAGCAGAAGCTAATATGAAATCTATAGTCGAAAATATACCCCGCCCATTGAAAGTAAAATTAAATGGAACTGGGATGGGACATAAACTATTAGCAAAGCCCAGGTCTGCTTCGAACATAATTTCATTTAAAATATCTCCATGGGGACAATGAGCAAAGTGTTGAAAAGACAAATTCTTGTCACTGGCAATCCAACAAGGCCCCTTATCCACAAACTTACATACAGTACAATTAAAATCCTCACCCCATATTGTACACAAATCTTTAGACAATGAGGCCTGAGTATTTTGTAAAGATGTACCTATTGCCTTCAATACACCCCCTAGCATGACATGAGGGACGTTATTGTAGAAGTTCACTAAAACAATACTTAGTGATTTATCAACGTCTAACAACAGGACCTGAGAGTATGAATCAGTGCTGATCATCCTAATTTTTGTCAAATTCAGGAGGTTGGACACAAAAATACATAAGCCCCCCTTCGCTCTTCCGTTGGACGATGCAATAGCTGGCGTATGGTACGTCCTAAAGCCATTTATGTAAATCGGGTCCTTGGCCCAGGTCTCCTGAATGCTCACTATTCCAAATTTTTTAACGAAATCACACCATACCTGATTGTTAACCTTACTTTTAATGCCAGCGACGTTCCAAAACAAGAACTGGCAATCATGCATCCTATTTACCCCCAATTCATTTTCTACTAGTCCCGCATTAAGACTTGTTGACATGGGCTGAGAAAGGTCTGAGGTCTCTAGCCTATTAAACAAAGTTGGTATAGTGGAACTTGCAGTAGGACCATTTCTACCCGTTGTCAAAGTAACAGGGGGATCAGCTTCTGAACCCTCCCCACTCCCGGGGGGATCATATTTTAGTGTCGGCCCCTCGTTAGGATATACACTGAATTTTTCCCCCCTTTGAATGCCTACACTTTTGACTAGGCGATTGGTCCCAAATATCTGCAGCATTACCTGTTCTAGGGGCAGTCAATCCACGGCTTCTAAATTGGGGAGGATGTCAAACCTATTATGAACTGGTATATTATACAGGTGATTATAGTTTGTTGGTTGGAAATCACAAAAGTCTGGGGGGCAAGAATTAGACAATGGTTGATAGAAATAACCCAAAGGAAGAATATTAATGGCAGTTCTTATAAGGATATGATTTCCAGCCCTATGCAGGATCATTTGTACAAAGTGTGGAGTTGTAAATGTCAGAACCACGCAATCACCACTAAACTTCTTCAACCCTCTCCCTATCCAGTTTGTCCTTCTTGCCATCTTAAACTCGGCAAATAATCTTTCCGTTTGACCTATTTTCGAACCCAGCCAGCATAAAGACTTATTCCTTAGGGAGTCCCAGGTCTCTTCAACCCCATTAGAAAGTCTAGGCACGTTTGCTAAGATAACCGTATATGGCGTAACAGCTGGGGGTAAGTCTAGTGTTATTAAAGTGGGAGGCTCATCTCGATTTGGCCGTGTAGCTTGATCTATTATATGTTTGTCCACCAAGTTTATTAAAGGTTGTGGCCCTACATTTATCCTCTCTACTGCCGGCACTATGTAGTTATCCTGGGAAACAGGAACTTTATTTAAGTTAGATTGGGACTGTGAGATTATACTAGCGGGATTAGACGGACCAATTAACTGGGCAACATTCAGAGTATGATCTTTCTTCTCCAGAATTTCCCTAGTAACTAATCCATTGCTCGATCTAGGTTCCCCGCTAATAGATTGTAGCTTAGGAAAGTTCCCTTCTATATCAATCCTGCCGTTATGCGATCTATTCATATTAGAAATGACTGAATGTTGTAACTCAAGACACTTTAATAGCGACTCCTCAATTTTGCCCATTCTGATATTCATATTTATCAAAGTATCTCTCATAAAGGAGTCCAGTGAATCCAATTTGAGTTGTAACTTATCTATTTCTATCAAGTTAGGCCGCTGTGCCCGCCCAGCTGTTTTAACTTTTATTTTTTCTTTAGTCATAAACCTATCTCTCTTAGGTGTTTTTTTTTTCAATGCCTTCTGCATGGTCTGATTTGACCCCGGCTCCTGCTCCGAGGTTGGGACTAAGGGGTGATCTACATTTCTTGAGCGCTTAATTGGTGGAGAAGATTGTGTATCACTTTCCTGATCGCTAACAGAAATTTGCTCAGGTACATCCACTATACACCCTTTGGATTTAGCCCTACTTCTTTGTGGGATAGCTTGCGACGAGGAGGGAATAGATGGGCCTGGCTCAGCTGCTTCTACAATTATATTTACCTCCGGACTGCGCTTGTCAGTATTTAAAACTTCTTCAACAGAGATAATTTGCTGCTCTATAGCCCCCATTGCCCCAGTCAGGTAGTTTAATAAGGTCTGCCGGGAACCTGTCTCCTGATTTTTCTTCTGTAAACTCAGATTTGTTCTCTTCCCCATTTAATCAAGACAATTCTCTACTTATGGAAACTTAATACCCACTACAAACAATCCAATAACCAATGCCTAAGTGTATTATTTCAAAACTACCATGTCCAATAAAACGTACTGGTATGTCAGTCCCAAAGTCCCAAAGGCAAATATTGTCCCAGCTCACCTTCTGTTGTGGGAACAGTTACATAAAGTGATTTCAAGCTTTGGAGACAGAAAAACAGAGGAGGGGCCCAGCCCAGCCTTTTCCGGGCTATGACGGGCTAAGACGGGCCCGTCTTGGCCCGGTCTTCGCCCGGGCCGCGCCCGGGCACGTCCCGCGAGCGTCCCGCGCTGCGGAACCTGCTCTCTCCTTTTAACTGCCCGCCCTCTTCCAGGGAGCGGATACAAAATGCAAAGTGCATCGATATCAGGAGGCAAAGGTCCGAGGGTAAAGTGCAGTCGTGCTTGGTTGTAGTGTCCCGCGCTGCGGAACCTGCTCTCTCCTTTTAACTGCCCGCCCTCTTCCAGGGAGCGGATACAAAATGCAAAGTGCGGCGATATCAGGAGGCAAAGGTCCGAGGGTAAAGTGCAGTCGTGCTTGGTTGTAGTGTCCCGCGCTGCGGAACCTGCTCTCTCCTTTTAACTGCCCGCCCTCTTCCAGGGAGCGGATACAAAATGCAAAGTGCGGCGATATCAGGAGGCAAAGGTCCGAGGGTAAAGTGCAGTCGTGCTTCGTTGTAGTGTCTCGCGCTGCGGAACCTGCTCTCTCCTTTTAACTGCCCGCCCTCTTCCAGGGGAGCGGATACAAAATGCAAAGTGCGGCAATATCAGGAGGCAAAGGTCCGAGGGTAAAGTGCAGTCGTGCTTGGTTGTAGTGTCCCGCGCTGCGGAACCTGCTCTCTCCTTTTAACTGCCCGCCCTCTTCCAGGGAGCGGATACAAAATGCAAAGTGCGGCGATATCAGGAGGCAAAGGTCCGAGGGTAAAGTGCAGTCGTGCTTGGTTGTAGTGTCCCGCGCTGCGGAACCTGCTCTCTCCTTTTAACTGCCCGCCCTCTTCCAGGGAGCAGATGCAAAATGCAAAGTGCGGCAATATCAGGAGGCAAAGGTCTGAGGGTAAAGTGCAGTCGTGCTTGGTTGTAGTGTCCCGCGCTGCGGAACCTGCTCTCTCCTTTTAACTGCCCGCCCTCTTCCAGGGAGCGGATACAAAATGCAAAGTGCGGCGATATCAGGAGGCAAAGGTCCGAGGGTAAAGTGCAGTTGTGCTTGGTTGTAGTGTTAGGTAATGATCTGGTTCCTGGCAGCCTCCTACAAAACTACTTATAGTTTAGGTGGAAACTTGCTCGCTTAATGTGGTGTGGTCTGCTTTCAATGCAGTCACTTGGTCAACGGGGGAGCCTCCTCCAGAGCCGTAGGGGTTAGATCTCTAACCCCATGGTGCTAGGCTTAGTCAATGCACCAGTATGCATAAAAAAAATCCAGTTGGACTGCAACCGATACACAATTGACTGAACCAAATGTTGAAGGAAGTGTTTACTGGCACTGATCAGTCCCACTAGATGAATTCATGGACACAGTGAAACTTCAAGTCAGCTATTCTCTATCATAGCTTTTTGGAGTGGAAAATAAACAGCGTGTTGCTAAAGGCCACTTCTTTTCACTGTTACTGATGTCACCTCCAACTGAGGCTGGTTGACGCTGCAAACCGGCAGTCTTCTAGTGTGATAGTCATAGCGTGAAGTCCCTCTATAGCTGGGGTTCGATACCTGAGTTTTTATTGAATCTTATTGGAGATTTTATCTTACATTATCAAAACAAATGTGGAACATGCCAGCATAAGACGAAATAATGATGGCGACAAATGCGTTATCTTGATTATTATATTTATTATAGGTAACCATCATTATAAACAACAAAAACATGTCATCTTAGACAGTAGGTGGACATAATGCATACATTAATATGCATGTCTTTCAAACTTCACAATTTCTATGAAGGATATGGAAGAGTCTGAAAATAGGCATAGAATAGAAACAGTAGAGTCTGATATTACCTAGTGAGGAAAATAGAAAAGCTAGAATGGGATTTGTCACAGTATTCAAAATATCCCTGGAATTCGAATTGAGATAGATGCATTTAAGACATTTAAACCTTATAAAAGTATATAACAACACTTATACCCAAACGTACTACATATAACAGACTATATAATACTATATGTGTATTGATAAACAACACTAATGCTGCTAGGTGCAAAAAGATATAAAAATGATACAAAGTTCAAACTGTCCTCTGACACTTTTCTCCATTTGTCTCTGAAATGCAGGACTATATTTCCATTTTCATAGTGGAAAGCAAACTTGAGTCAAGTTCATTTTTTTCAATTGGTATTGATGACATGAAAAGTCTGGGGTTTTCTTCATAGGAACTGAAGTACTTGAAGTGACAAAGAAATGATCAATGCGGTAACCTTTAATTTTTTGACTTAACAACTACTGGAGAGGGAGACATTGCATTACATATGCATTGCTACAGATCATGTAAGTCCAGGATGTCAAGAGATAAAAACATTTCTTGAGCATCGACTCCGTTTAGAACAGGTGGTTCAAGAGTTGTAGTTGTTGCTGGCTTGAACATTGGAGAGATTGATGTGACTTCATACTGAGCATGTGTCACCCACAGGCAACTGCAGTGCTTGACAATAGACTTGGCACAACTTTAGCGGTTGAAGCAGTTGTCAAACATTGATGGATGCCATTGGAGGCATTTCCACTTGATCTTCCAAGATTATTTCTTGCAAACAGTTTATGCATCAAAAGACTAGTCTTGTTGTCCCCCAAATACTTTCCTCAATAATATTTTCTTTTCAATACCTATGACCCTGTATAGCAAGATTTTCAACAAATGCTTTAGGATATATCCGTTAGTGAATGTTAATAACTTGTTTTGAAGATTCTTGTGTTTCTGGGAATAATAAAAAAGCTGCCAGGGTCTGATCTGTTGGCACTATTAAAGTAAGGGTATCTCTTTTCTGGTGACTAATTATGAGCAGAACCCGTAAGGGTTCCCATTGTGTAAAATGATATATTTCTCGAGGTCTACTGGTTGTATGAATGCAGTGACAGCCAAAATGGTGACAATATATTTCTTCATTATTAGGAGCATTAAAATAGTGGTCTTCATTATTCAAAGAAGCTTACACATGCAATTCTTTAGTGATTGTTTGAACAACTTTAACGTCCCACTGAGCTGAAAAGGAAGCTGGTGGTGTGGTGAATGAGGCAGAGAAACAGGCGATTTTTAGGTAGATCCTTATGTTTATTGGCAAGAAGAAATCCTGTGACAGTTTCTAGCCAGACACTAACCGTCTCCTTCTTCATCGGTCAGCAAGTATAGAACCTTGCATGCTCACATGCTTAACATTCTAAGAAAGAATCATAAGACTGGGCACGGGCTGGGCACAGCGAATCACTTAAAGCAACACACATCCCGTTTCCCTACCAGACAAAAAACACGGAGGGCACTTAATGAACACTTAAAGCAACACACATTGTACCCCCTCCCTGACCAATAACAAACATAAACATCCAAACCACAGACACAACAAGACTAAACATGCAACAGTGATTACAGAAGGTTTCGGCAGCATTTCCCTCCAGGCCACAACCAGGACCATGTACAATCCTGTGATCTGCCCAAGCGAGCCACAGGGTGGGGTGGGCCCCTAGACGGAGGTGCGACAGCAGACATGGGTGGTGTCCTGCTTCCTGCAAGAGCACGCAGACAAGCTGCTTTGGGCCCCTGCACTGTGAGTGCTGGTGTGTGGTGTGTAGGGACTTTAGGGACCTCCTCCTCCTACAACTGTCTCACGTGGTGTGCCCGGGGAAATGCCAGCCGGTATGTCCCACCTTGTCAGAGAGGATCCTGGCCCCTCCTGTCAGCATGGGGGCTCACTCGCTGTGGTGGGCACAATTAAGTCTTCCCTGGCACCTTACATGGATAACTAGGCAGAGGATGCCTGGGTACACCCTTCCCGTCCACTGCAGCTGCTGGTGGGCCCCTTCGTGGGGTGCGTGTGAACACTTCCTGGGACACCGTTGTGCACCGCTCCAGGATGTTCCTTGTGGACTGCAGACTGCTGGTGAGTCCCTGGTACACTTCCTTGTAAGGATTTTCAAATTTACTGCATCATCCATCGTGCGGGTGCCTACACCTGCAGACATGGTCAAGCAGTGCTGTCCAGGGGGGGGGGGTTGAAAAAAGGGGGGGCATCCCACCTCCTGTCTGATAGCTCGACTCTGAGATCTACAGCCATCACCGCTCCCTCTGGCATGCTGTTATGCAAGGACAGGTTTGATGAGCTTCTAGGAGCAGTTAGGGACGTCAAGGCCACGTTGGATCCGAAATTGGATGCCTTGACGGTGCAGATGAGCCTACTCAGAGACAATCAGGCTAAGCTAAGAGATAGGGTAGGGTCAAATGAATCTGTGCTGGCTGCACTGCTCCCCTCAACGGGGGACATACAATCCTAACTAAAGGCCCTCCAGGCAGAGGTGATACTGTTGTGGAGTCCCTGGTTGATTGCATTCCCTGGGCGCTTCACCTAAGTAGTGGTGGAGTGGCTCTTCAACTACCGGGACCACAGCCATATACTACAGGTTGCCCTTGCAAAGGCCCTTGGGTAGGTAGACAATAGCCCAGTGAACATCTATCCAGATTGTACGGCAAATGCATAGTACCAGAAAGGATCCTTTACACCAGTCAAATGCCAACTTTGACAAATGGGCCTGCGCTACACCCTGATGTTCCTGGCTAAGCTGTGAGTTGTGGACTCTGGAAACACTTGCTTCTTTGAGTCCCCGGCTCAAGCATGAGAGTGGCTGGAGTCCAAAGGAGTCACGCCAACACCGCAAATGGCACGACGAGCACCGGTGGTCGACGACAACAGCGACCCCATCAACAGCACCATGGCTCGCCCAAGGGCAGACCCACAGAGGAGCAGACTGCGAAGGAGTAGGCGCTGCCGAGTGCTGATGTAGAATCCCATCACAGCCAAACCATGGGTCTGCCTGCATTGTTTGCAAGCTCGCTGGATAGGGAGCAGGCCCACACCATGATTGACGTTTCTCCTGAACTGTGGGCTGGCACTGTCCTCACCCCAATGGCTGTGGACCAAGTGATTTGAATTGGGGCTCTATATCTTTTATTGTTGGTCTGTACATTGGATGGCTATATCTGTTTGTTGGTGGGGGCCTCTCATGGCTCCTGTGTGTCGGGTGGGCCAGATCTTCACAATCTCGCCACCAATGACATCCCGCTCCCCCAACCCTGGTGCACTTTGTTAGTTTTGCTTTGTGCTATAGTTTGAAACTGGTCTGGGGCTTGTTCTTGCTTTGACATGTGGAGGGGAAGGGAGTTGGTGTTTACATTCATGAATTTGATTCCTTTTCTTTTTCTACCTGTTGATGATCACTAGTGTGTCACTAAAGAGAGGGGGACAAGGGAGCATACAGCTAGGAGGCAGGTGGGTGCAGGACTACAGACATCACAATCAAGACTACATGCACAGCAGAGTTCTCAGCTTCATATAATTTTTTTATCCTAGAAAGTGCAGCGAATGTTGATACCCAGACTTTGCTTTCAGATGTGCTCTTATCTGAGGTGCAGGCAAATCCACATAGCCTATCTCCAAGAAAGGTACATGACTGCCTCAGAGCTGCTCCAATTACAGCGCTAATGGAGGAAGCAGATTGTGTGAACTGTCTATTTGGCATATGCTAGAGGAGTGCTGATATGTGTGGCATGTCCAATGCCACTTGTAATCATGCGCCAAATGGTTGACCCTGAGGGGCAGGGTGTGGCGGTGGAAGGGAGGTTAGGTGCCACACCTATCATCCTTCTAGCTATATATGCACCCAACACTGATCAGTCCCAATTCCTGGATACTCTAAACCCAGTGATGGCAAATTATCTTAATGCACAGAGCATATGGGAAGGGGACTTCAGTTGCGTACATGACACTCACATGGACAAGTCTAGTCCCCCACTCTGTAGCACGCTGGTCACCCGGACCACACATTCCTTTGTGGACTGGTTAGCTCACTGCTGGCTCCAAGACATCTGGCACTCCCTCCATCCTCTCATGCAAGACTATTCATACTTTTCCCAGATCCACTAGCTTCACACAAGAATTGACCTCTTCATCTGCAATCCCACTGTGACCCCGTTTGTCAGGTCCGCTGAATACTTCGGTCGTACATTGTCAGATCACAATCTCCTCTTGGTAACTCTACACTCCAATCCCCACAAGGAGGCTGCATACACAGGCACTCCTGGATAACATGTTTCGAAAGAAAATGAGCAACCATCTTCTCCAGGACTTCGAGTCCAACGAGGACACAGCAACTGAGAGAGAGGTGCAGTGGGATGCCTTCAAGGTGGTGACACAAGGTCTCTGTTTCAAGACTGGATATGGTGTGAAATGGCATTATGAAAGGTGTTAATAGACAAAGAAGCCACCATACATGAGGCAGAGATTTGGGTGTCAGAGGTGTGGGTTGGATAGATGAACCTACCACTCTCAGGACGGACTACAGAGCATAAGATGACAGACTTGAAAAGCTAGTCTATGCAGAATATGTAGCCAGACAGCATGCAGAGGGTGACAAAGTGGGGCGCATACTGTTGTGGTTGTTGCGTTTGAAGGTTGATAGACCTCTACTAACCGCAATTAGGTCCTTGACAGGTGACATACTCACTGTACAGCTGGGCTTCAGTGCAGCATTTTTTGATTCCTATAGCTCCCTTTATCAGGAGGACGATGGGTCTGGGAAGATCAACTTATCAGCTTCCCTTGATAGCTTACCCGTCCCCAGCCTAACCCCCCTCCAACCCTGTGTTCACTGATGAGCCATTATCGATTGCAGAGGTTCCCCTGATGATAGACCAGATGGCACATAATTAAAACCCCCAAGGACTGACGGACTCCCTTGAGAATTTTATTTGGCCACAGGGCAAAGCTCACTCCGAGGCTGCTTCAGTTGTTTCAAACCGCCAAAGATAAAGGCACTCTCCCGCATCCATGAGAGAGGCATTGATTGTGGTCTTTCAAGCTGTACAGAAACCCATTAGAGGTCCGCCCATACCAACCGATCTCTCTCCTCAACACAGACTCTAAGGTCCTTGGGAAGGTAATAGTGAATCAGTTATTGCCGTATGTCACTGCATGGGTTCATCCCTGGGAGAAACACATTCCTCAACCTCAGACACTTGTTTTGCCTTGTAGATTACCATACCTCTGAGTCGGGCTGCTCTGGCAATACAACACCTTCCACTCTCTTGGGGTGAATGTATATTACACAGAGTGGGATCTGATTGAGGGTAACCTAGATAAGGCCATGTCAGGTGTACATCGCTCTCTGACATTCTGGAACTCCTTATCACTCTCCCTAATGAGTAGAGTCTCAATTGCAAAAATGCTGATACTGCCCCGGTTGCTTTATCATTTCCCAGCCTTGCTTGTCTTCCTCCCCAAATGATCTTTCTGGGAACTGAATATGCTCTTCTTTGAGTTGATATGGAGTGTGGGGAGGAAAAGAGTGGCTTTGCACAAGTTATTCACCCCACTGTAGAATGGGGGACTGGGGTCTCCTCATTACGAGCTGTATTACATTGTCGCCCAGCTACAGTGGCCCATGCAGTGGCTGAAGACGGCTGCTATTCCTCAGCGGTCATTCATCATCAGTGGCTGCACCATCCTAGACTGGCTTATTCAACACTGATGAGATGCCTTGAAGGTGGGACGCCTCACTAAAATAGCCATGCTTAATTGGGTCAAGTATGTGATTCAGCTGAGTGGTCCTGTGCCATTTGCTCCCACTCTGATACTGTGGGCACCCCCAGCACTCCACAAGGTAGCAGACCATCACAATATCCTTGCAGTGGGCAACCTGTATGAACATAAACTCCTCATGTCCTTCCAGGACCTCAGAGAGCACTATGACATTCATGAGGGCCAGTTCTTGACCTACAATGCTCTGACAGCAGCGTTCATTCTCCTAAAGTGCTGCATAGCAATGGCCTGGAAGTCTGCAGTGGCACCCTCACTGTCACTTTGGCTGAAAGATCTTCTTAAATGGGCCTCTGTTGAGACAACCCTGTGGCGTTCACTTCTCCTGTGGCAAGGAGAATCAACTCCATTGGATGCATGGGATGCATAACTCGGCAGTCTGCCTGCAAGAACTGATGAGAGACCACCCTGAAACTAGGTATTCACTGATTGATACTTCTTAATACGCTGGGGGACCCTCGTTGGAGGCTTCCTTCCGAAGGCTGACAACACATCCCTTGGTCATATCCTCGCCCCAGCTGCCCCTCCCACACACTTACCAATGGAACACTTGGGTCGTTCTCCCTGTGGGTCCACTTTCAGGGCTAGATGACAGTCTTCCTTCCCTAATCACAAAGTAGTTGAGAGACACATATTTAAGGCACCCCTGCATGTGATGCCAATGGTCAGTTTTTACTCCACAGACATTACCAGTTTCACTCAAGTTTGGGAATTGTTCTCATGCTTTTCCTTTATTTCGTTCTCACGACTCCCTATAGTAGGCCTGCACAAACACTCTACATGGACGCCCCACACTATGTTTGTCTGGGGGCTGGACTGGTTCTGGTCCTGGGACAGTCCAACTGGGCTCCTGTATAAAGGTGGGAAGTGCATCACACTATGATGTATGTAGGGGCCGGAGTTCTGTTGTGCCACAATATGCAATTTAGACTGGTCATCTAATTTTGATGCCAACGTCTACCTGCTGTTTGTTTACTATGCATAAAACTTTAACAAAGAGATGCTATGGAAAAAAAATTAAGCACAAAACTCTAATCAGCATGATGATCTACATTAGGAAGAAAAACACAACTGTAGCCATCCAGAAATAGTAGCATGGTGGTATCAGATATCAATCTCAGAACCAATGATAAACAGAAAGCCATTGCTGATTTTGAACAACTATTTAGCATGCTGGCACGTCATTTAGTTCAAAATCTGAGTCAGAATTATTTTCATACAATGTAAGTGTTTGAAGTGATAAAATGCTAATGTATGTTGACTCAGGGGGGAGCTCGTAATACTCTACAGCAGTTGTTGAGATGGTTGGGACTACTGAAATCACAGCATCAGGTTCCTGCGGAATCTAGCACTTGGTGTGAATCTGAAGTCACAGCACGATCTATAGTCCCCGAAATGGGACTCAAACCCTCAGAATGACTACTCTTCTAGGGGTTTCTCTTTCAAAGTAGGGAAAGGCTGTGAGGGTATATTCAAAAGGCATTTTTTGGTCAAGGGTCTGTTGAACAGAATAGGCCACATATTGCTTTTTAAAGTGCTTGATGGAAACCTTCCTGTTTTACTTTAAACTAGGTAGAGGAGGTAAGATTATAGCTTGTGTGCCTCCTAACCTAAGAACTGGAATGGGTGGTCTGTAAGATGGCCCAAACAATTACTTATCAGGGATCGGTCTTGAACTTGCCCTCCTACTCTGTGGTGCAACCCATCAGCAGTTTCAAGAACCTTATCTTCACCAATTGGCAGAGTCAGAATCTTTTTAATTAGATAGTTTGTCTCTGACCTCTTGGGCCTTCTGCAAGACAGTTAAAAGGTTGTCCAGGTCAACCTTTTTCTCTTTTGCCACATTACCAGGACTATCAAGATCAGGTTAATACACAGGTTCTCCAAAGGGCATCTCATAGAATGCAACCACTTAATACTCCTCTACGCAAATTATTTAGCTCTCTGAACTTCATACAAATTATGTAGCCAACTCAATCCTGTATTTAATATCCTAGTGGTCAAGGCTTGCTTAAGAATACATTGTGGCGCACTCTCTTAACCCGTTGTTCTCCTGGGAAAATTGGTGGAAGTATTGCAACCATACTCCCAGAGCAGACATATCATCCCTAATCACCGCAGTGGCAAACGCAGGACCATTGTCTCAATGAAAGGTATGAACTGCTCCCATTGCTACTAAACACTGCAAGTCTTTTATGAATGTTCAATCATCCGTATTTCTTTTTTGGTCAAACCAGCAGGAATCTGGAGTATGAATCAACAGCAATCAATATCTGCTGATACCAGTTTACTGACATCATTGGCCCGATATGATTGAGAAACATTACATGGAGTGGACAATTGGAGATAGTGACGGAAGTCAGCTCTAGTTTTGAAATAGTAGAATATTTTATTTATTGACAAAGGTTACAATGTCTCTCATAGTTTTTAGTTTGTTAAGGTAAATACAGCCACCAGCATCTTTGCTGTAATATGGCTACTGTGGCACTCATGCCATGATGGACACACACTAAGGGGCCGATTCCGATTCGGGCCGGAAATCTCTCCGACCGAGCCGGACTCGGAGAGATTTCCGACCGAATCGGACTCTAGCAGTCCGACCGAACGAGTACGATGCGCACGTATGCTATCGGACTCGATTCGGTCGGACTCCCATTGAAGTCAATGGGAGCCAGTCGTACGACGCGTACACGGGCTCCCATTGACTCAATGGGCATGACGCGAACAAGGGCGCCCCTACAGCGTGTTCGCGTCGATGCGGGTCGCACCGTACATGCACGTGTAGGGGGACCCATGGCTCCCCCTGTGTGCGACTCGCATGCCTACGCTTCCAGGGGGGTCCGACACGGACCCCCAAAGTGCGGCTCCGACAGCTCCTTGGAGCAGGACTGCGCGAGTCGGTCGGAGCGGTCGCGATGCGCATCGTACTTACCCGGCCGGGGAACGTCTCCATAGCGCGGTGCGAGTCGTCCCTGTGCGAGTCGGTCGGAGTGGGCGGGTCCTACGAACGAGTCGGTCGGAGATTTCGCGAGCGCACGCATCGTACTCGCTCGCCCGGATGCACGTACGAATCGGTCGGGAAATAGGGCTCCGAATCGGATCCGGTAAAGCTGAATCCGATTCGGAGCCCTACCGGCCGAGATCGGAATCGGCCCCTAAGCCTTCATGAGCTGCTTTGATTAGATTTAATCTAGCCTGCTCAGTAGGAAAATGCCTATCTCCCACTTTAGGTTTAGCCACCACTGGAGTGTTATCTTGAGTGAAGGTGTAAGAGTACTTGAAAGGAAAGCCGTCGAGAGGCTTTTCTCCATTAGCAGCTGCTTGAATGGCTGTCAATATATTTTTGTCAATCTTGGGTTGAGATCTTGTTACTACTGCCACCACTAAGGTATGTACAAATGATTGTGTGGCCAGATCAGACTCACAATTCCCTTCAGCCTGAATTCCTTCACTTTTGTGGGCCATGGTGTGTTGGATATGGACCAATGGAAGCTTGTAGTGTAAGACAGCCACCTTTCCCCCAAGCTGTTTATTTTTTATTTTTTTTCCTTATGATTCCCTGAATCTATTCAGGTGCCAATAAGCTAAATCAACATTATAAACGTGCACAGAAAATAATTAATTAGACTCTATTGGTGTGGGAACAGACGGATCAGCCTTCTGTTGCCCCAGTAACAAGGCATTTATTTGTGCAAGCTCTGCTGTACAGTCACCTATGGTTTTAGTATGTGTATGAAACTGCTTGAATTTGCCACCCTTAAAAGTTCCCTGCAGTGCAGCACAAGCCGCAGAGTATTGTTGTTTGGTACCAACCAAAGGCTGTGCAGAGCCATCCATATAGAACACGCTCTTGTAGTCCTCAATGGGTAAAATATTAGGAGTCTGTGGTACATTTTATGCATATTGTAGGAATTCTTGCATGCGGAGATTCGAATCGCACTCCAATTTTACACATACAGCACTTAACAAGGCAGCCCACTACACCCAATGCAGGTGTAGAGAATGAGCATTAGGAATACTTGCTTTTTCCCCTGATTCTAGTGTTGAGCTGGGAGAGACTATAAGTTTCCTCTAACCAACAGGCGTTCTTTCAATATAGCCATCCGCACACCCCAATAAGAATTTTCTCAATGGGAGAGAAACGCACTTTGGTTGTGAAATACAAATGTGATTTGTAACCTATGGGAGTTGTCTGCCTTTCATTGTAAACTACATTTATGTAGCCTGATTAGCTGGGAACAATTCTAATCTAAAATATTTGCTTTGTTATACCCAGTCTATATTTAATCTCTAACATGACTGCATGCAGTCCATATGAGATTGCTGTGTGTTTTTCCATCAAATGTTTTTCAGAAAATGCAGGAGTAATCAGATTGTACAAGGGTTTCACTCTTTCTACATAAAGCAGCAAAGAAGTCCTACCAACATTAAGAAATCCCATCAGAGCTTATACCTTTCTTAACATATTTGGAGGTTGTAAGGTGGCACACATCTGCAGAAAGGCTGAGGCCAGACCCTTACCCTCGCTGGATAAATCACAGGAAATTCTCAGAAGCAATGTTGGACTTTTTAAAATAAATTTAATAAAAATTGTTACTATCTGGTCCATTCTATTCAGGTGTACATCTAAATTATCACTGTAATATACATGTCATCGATATAAGATATCGCCTCTCAATCATGTTTTAAGATCTCCATAATCCATACTGCAAATAAATAAGCACTACTTTTATAGTCCATAGGCAATCATTTAAAATATAATTGAAATCCGTTAAAAGGGAACGCTGTTAGATATGCACTTGCAGAATCTATATTCTGACTGAAAAATCAATTGGTAGTGCCTGTGCTATCTTGTATTTCATCCACACCAGACTTGTTCTGTGCTATGAGATTTTGTACCACATAAGTATGGGTGTGTGATTTCAAATTTCTATAATCTAAAAATATTCTATATGATCTGTCAGGTTTTAAAACCAGAAAAAGAGGGGCGATCATTGTATAACTACAAATTGCTATAATTCCTTGATATTGTAACTGATATAAGATTCCTTTTATGTCGCTTTTGGCTTCTGGCTTCAGAGAATATTGAGCCTGTATGTGGGGCTCACTCCTTAGGGGCATGATGAGCAGAACAGAACCTTTATCCTACCCCAATTGGTTCCCATATAATGCTGGAGCCTTTTCAAAGCCCACTTGCTTGCATATCTTTCCCAGTGGACTTCAGGTACTGCAGAGGAAAATGGTAGCATTATTACCTCCTCACCTTGGGGTGCATCCCTTATGAGGACTAGCCGACAGTCATCCTCTGCAAACATAGTACTATAAACTATACCCCCCCAATTTCAAGTTCAGCCTTATAAATTCCATCTGGAGGGTTTACATGTCCATTCGGTGTTTCAACCTGTATATGTTCATCAGTTTGATTCATTACCAGAAGCTCTTGATGAGCCTGCTGAACTAGCTTTGTGTTTGCTGTGCTGTGTAGAAGTGTGAATGCCGGATCACTGACATATTATCGATGACAACAATATCGACCTACCAGAATATCGTGTCAAGAATATAGATGAACAGAATATCGACATCCTATCTCCACAAAGGTAAGTACAAAAATATCGAAACCAAAATATCATTGTTTAAAATATCGTTGTTCAAAATATCTTTTTTTTTTTAATGTCTTAAAAATAATATAAAATAAATTTAAAAATAAATATAATTAATAAAAACAGTTAGAATTATTTAAAATTTTTAAAAATTATAAATAATAAATATAATATAAAAATAAATTAAACATACATATTTAAAAAAAATGATATCTATATTTACTTAATAATAATAATGAATAATAATTTTATTAAATTATAAAACATTAGAAACATAATAAAAATTATAAATACATATATATATATATATAAAACTGTAAGATAAATATAAAAATAAATTATATATATAATAAAATAAAATATTAAAATAAATATTTATCTTTAAAACAACATTTTACACTACATTAACTGAAAAAGTAGGGAAAATGTTGGATAGCATAGGGGATAAAATTACTATTCCCACTCCAGGGAGTGCAACAGTAGGGAAAGTGTTGTTTAGCGGAGAGGAATAATTTACTATTCCCACTCCAGTAAGTGCAACAGTAGGGAAAGTGTTGGATAGCGGAGGGGAATAATTTACTATTCCCACTGCACGGGGTGCAACAGTAGGGAAAATGTTGGTTAGCGGAGAAGATAAAATTACTATTCCCACTGCAGCAAGTGCAACAGTAGGGAAAATGTTGGATAGCGGAGGGGAATAATTTACTATTCCCACTCCAGTCAGTCTTACAGTAGGGAAAGTGTGGGCTAGCGGATGGGAATAATTTACTATTCCCACTCCAGGGAGTGCAACAGTAGGGAAAGTGTTTGATAGTGGAGGGGAATAATTTAGTATACTCACTCCAGCAACTGCAAAAGTAGGCAAAGTGTTGGATAGCGGAGGGGAATAATTTACTATTCCCACTCCAGGGAATGCAACAGTAGGGAAAGTGTTGGATAGCGGAGGGTTATAACTTACTATTCCCACTCCAGGGAATGCAACAGTAGGGAAAGTGTTGTATAGCAGAGGGGAATAATTTACTATTCCCTCTCCAGCAAGTGCAACAGTAGGGAAAGTGTTGGATAGCAAAGGGGAATAATTTACTATACCCACTCCAGCAACTGCAACAGTAGGGAAAGTGTTGGATAGCGGAGGGGAATAATTTACTATTCCCACTCCAGGGAATGCAACAGTAGGGAAAGTGTTGGATAGCGGAGGGGAATAATTTACTATTCCCACTCCAGGGAATGCAACAGTAGGGAAAGTGTTGTATAGCAGAGGGGAATAATTTACTATTCCCTCTCCAGCAAGTGCAACAGTAGGGAAAGTGTTGGATAGCAAAGGGGAATAATTTACTATTCCCACCTCAGCAACTGCAACAGTAGGGAAAGTGTTGGATAGCGGAGAGGAATAATTTACTATTCCCACTCCGCGGAGTGCAACAGTAGGGAAAGTGTTGGATAGCGTAGGGGATAAAATTACTATTCCCACTCCAACGAATGCAACAGTATGGAAAGTGTTGGATAGCGGAGGGGATAAAAATACTATTCCCACTCCAGCAAGTGCAACAGTAGGGAAAGTGTTGGATAGCGGAGGGGAATAATTTACTATTCCAACTCCACGGAGTGCAACAGTAGGGAAAGTATTGGATAGCGGAGAGGATAACATTTCTATTCCCACTCCAACAATTGCAACAGTAGGAAAAGTGTTGGATAGTGGAGGGGAATAATTTACTATTCCCACTCCAGCAAGTGCAACAGTAGTGAAAGTGTTGGATAGCGGAGGGGAATAATTTACTATTCCCACTCCACAGAGTGCAACAGTAAAGAAAGTGTTGGATAGCGTAGGGGATAAAATTACTATTCCCACTCCAACAAGTGCAACAGTAGGGAAAGTGTTGTTTAGCGGAGAGGAATAATTTACTATTCCCACTCCACGGAGTGCAACAGTAGGGAAAGTGTTGGTCAGCGGAGGAGATAAAATTACTATTCCTACTCCAGCAAGTGCAACAGTAGGGAAAGTGTTGGATAGCGGAGGGGAATAATTTACTATTCCCACTCCAGTAAGTGTAACAGTAGGGAAAGTAAGGCATTGCGGATGGGAATAATTTACTATTCCCACTCCAGGGAGTGCAACAGTAGGGAAAGTGTTTGATAGCGGAGGGGAATAATTTACTATTCCCACTCCAGCAACTGCAACAGTAGGGAAAGTGTTGGATAGCGGAGGGGAATAATTTACTATTCCCACTCCAGGGACTGCAACAGTAGGGAAAGTGTTGTATAGCAGAGGGGAATAATTTACTATTCCCTCTCCAGCAAGTGCAACAGTAGGGAAAGTGTTGGATAGCAAAGGGGAATAATTTACTATTCCCACTCCAGCAACTGCAACAGTAGGGAAAGTGTTGGATAGCGGAGAGGAATAATTTACTATTCACACTCCGCGGAGTGCAACAGTAGGGAAAGTGTTGGATAGCGTACAGGATAAAATTACTATTCCGACTCCAACGGATGCAACAGTAGGGAAAGTGTTGGACAGCGGGGGGGATACAATTACTATTCCCACTCCAGCAAGTGCAACAGTAGGGAAAGTGTTGGATGGCGTAGGGGAATAATTTACTATTCCAACTCCAGGGAGTGCAACAGTAGGGAAAGTATTGGATAGCGGAGGGGATAACATTTCTATTCCCACTCCAACAATTGCAACAGTAGGGAAAGTGTTGGATAGCGGAGGGGAATAATTTACTATTCCTACTCCAGCAAGTGCAACAGTAGTGAAAGTGTTGGATAGCGGAGGGGAATAATTTACTATTCCCACTCCACAGAGTGCAACAGTAAAGAAAGTGTTGGATAGCGTAGGGGATACAATTACTATTCCCACTCCAACAAGTGCAACAGTAGGGAAATTATTGGATAGCGGAGGGGATAAAATTACTATTCCCACTCCAACAATTGCAACAGTAGGAAAAGTGTTGGATAGCGGAGGGGAATAATTTACTATTCCCACTCCACAGAGTGCAGCAGTAGGGAAAGTGTTGGATAGCGTAGGGAATAAAATTACTATTCCCACTCCAACGAATGCAACAGTAGGGAAAGTGTTGGATAGCAGAGGGGATAAAATTACTATTCCCACTCCAGCAAGTGCAACAGTAGGGAAATTGTTGGATTGCGGAGGGGAATAATTTACTATTCCCACTCCAGCAAGTGCAACAGTAGGGAAAAGGTTGGATAGCGGAGGGGAATAATTTACTATTCCCACTCCACAGAGTGCAACAGTAGGGAAAGTGTTGGATAGTGGAGGGGATAAAATTACTATTCCCACGCCAACAATTGCAACAGTAGGGAAAGTGTTGGATAGCTGAGATGAATAATTTACTATTCCCACTCCAGCAAAATAATAAACATTAATTAACAAATACTTAAATAATAAAAAATAATTTACCTCTCACCAAATACCCCTATAAATAACACCACCACTATTGTAAAACATGACACAATTAACAATTGCTTAACAATTAAATAATTAACTAATAACAATGAACAATAAAATTAAAACCAATGAGTAATAAATTAATTCATACTATTAAGACTGTAAAATGACAATAATTAAATATTATATAAAAAATAAAAATTATATTAATTTTTAATTACTTGCCATACTACTCCCCTCTGAATGCACAACTCGCTCACAAAAAATTAACTCAATTTACATATTCACCAATTAATTATTAATAATTAATAACCAATTAATAATTAATTAATAAAAAATTATTTAACACAATTAACAATATGAAATATTAAATACACAAAGATTAATTAATAAAAATGATTAATTAATGGATTATAATTAAATTACTTCCCACCCTACTCCCCTATAAACCCACAACCCGCTCTTAAAAAAATAACACAATTAAGATATTACCAATTAATAATTAATAATTAATATCCAATTAATAAATAATTAATAACAAAATATTTAACAACAATATTAAATATTAAATACATAAATATTAATTAGTAAAATTATTTATTAATTAATTATAATTAAATTACTTCCCACCCTACTCCCGATAAACCCACAACCCACTCCTAAAAAATAACACAATTAACATATTTACCAATTAATTATTAATAATTAACCAATTAATAACTAATTAATAATAAATTAATTAACACAATTAACAATATAAATTATTCAATACAAAAATATTAATTAATTACAATTATTAATTAATTAATTTTAATTAAATTTCTTCCCACCCTATTCCCCTGTAAACCCACAACCCGCTACGGAACTATAACGCAATATTTAATTTCTTAAAAAATTAATAATTTCTAAAAATGTATTAATAAATATATTATAATTAAATTACTTCCCACCCTATTCCCCTATAAACTCACAACCCGCTCCTAAAAAAATAACACAATTAACATATTTACCAAATAATTATTAATAATTAATAACCAATTAATAACTAATTAATAACAAATTAAATAGCACAATTACCAATATAAATTATTCAATACAAAAATATTAATTAATTACAATTATTAATTAATTAATTTTAATTAAATTTCTTCCCACCCTATTCCCCTGTAAACCCACAACCCGCTACGGAACTATAACGCAATATTTAATTTCTTAAAAATTAATTATTTCTAAAAATGTATTAATTAATAAATATATTATAATTAAATTACTTCCCACCCTATTCCCCTATAAACCCACAGCCCGCTATGGAACTAAAATACGCAAAAATTACTTAACATAAAATTCATTACTTCTAAAAATTTCAAACATACATTAAAAAAATAAGCTATACTTTTAACACATATACTAAAATACAGAACACTAAAATAAATTTCGATATTATTAACAACGATATTTTGACTAACGATATTACTAACTTCGATATTAACAAAAACGATATTTATTACCTGCATGTCGATATTCTGGTCGACGATATTCTTGAAGGTCTATATTATGTCACATCGATATTTAAACATCAATATTATGGCATATCGATATTTAAACATCGATATTATGACTCTATACCGTGAATGCCCAATTACCATTCTGTAGAAGTATTCATAGTTTGCAGGACACTTTTTTTGTTAGTCCGACCACTTTCTAAAGTGTGTCTTAGAGTCAGGACCTTTCTCTTTTTTTCTTTACACTAACTTCAACTTCATGTTAATTCACTTTTCTGCTTGACATACTCATCATTTTACAATACTCAGTTCATCCAGTTTTCTCTGCTTTTTTACTATCGGAGCCTTGAAATGAATGGAAAGAATGGTTATCAGTATACTGATACCGATCAGGCTTTATAATTTTATCACAGTCCCTCAAATTGTCACCACCCTTGCTGGACTCCTGAGTCAATGGAGATTCAGTCCTTTGTTTCTGTCTCACTTTCTGCTTCTTCCTAGTCTCTGGCCCAGCATTTTTCTTACAGGAACCCTCAATCTCACTTTTTTTGTTTAGATGTGGTTTTGCAGGTCACGATCTAAAGGGACCATGGCCCAAAAGTGCATACATTTTTGAAATTATCTTTGATAGCTCCCGATCACGATCCTGAACAGGAACTGCTGTAATTCTCTGGCCTTAACTCACAGAGAAATCTCAGAAGCAATTTTGGACTTGTTAAAGTTAATTTACGAAAAATGAGTGGCCCTTATTGTCACTATCTAGTCCTCTATAGTCAGCTTGAAAAGAATGGAAAGAAGAGTTGTGACTTTTCCATGAATGTTACTCTGAATGATTGAGGAAACTGTTTCATAAATGTTCTATTAGTTTCATTCCTAAGTCAAGGGCCAGTGCAGCTCTGTGTAAATTTTGTACTCGTTTTAATACATCGGGTAGTGAAGCCAATGAGGCTGTGCCATGCATTGTAGTATAGATATTCACAAAGACACTGCCCCCGGTGTTGCATTCTTCTACGGGTGGCACCATTCCAAGGCAAGATACACAGTCAATATTCTATGCTTGTATTTTGGTGTTGTACGAGAATAGACCGCTTTCAGCTGGTTTGTCTTGTGAGAAATCCATAATGGAATTTCTTCGTGTTGTACGGGCATTTTGCATATTGTAGCGTTTATGTTCTGTGGACTGATGGCATGTATAGCAACCTGGACTTGTGGTACAGGTCGCTATTGGAGCTGCTCTGGCAACGGGCATCATTAGTAGCCCCCCAGAAACACCAGCCAGCCCACCATCTCCAACTGGACACCGATCACGGCCGAAGACACCGCCACAACCATGAAAAGCATCCACTCGGGTGCCCCCACTGACCCTTGCCCCCCTCACATCTACCACAGAGCCGCGGCCGCCATCGCACCCAAACTACAATGCACCATCAACATCACCTTCAAAACAGGCACCTTCCCAGACGACTGGAAGTGCGCAGAAGTCAGACCCCTGCTCAAGAAGCCCACAGTTGACCCCACCGACCTCAAGAACTATCGACCCATCTCGCTCCTCCCCTTCGCAGCCAAAGTTGCAGAGAAAACAGTCAACAGGAAACTGACACGATTCATTGAAGAGAACGCCATCCGCGAACCGTCCCAATCCGGATTCCGAAGCAACCACAGCACAGAGACCGCCCTACTCGCCGCCACAGACGACATCCGCACCCTCCTGGACCAAGGCCACTCTGCAGCCCTCATCCCACTAGACCTATCAGCGGCCTTCGACACCATCTCCCACCGCACACTAGTCACCAGACTACACGACGCAGGCATACAAGGAACAGCCCAGGACTGGATCCGATCATTCCTCACCGGAAGAAGCCAAAGGATCAGACTCCCACCCTTCCTCTCCAACCCCCACGAAAATCACCTGCGGAGTCCCACAGGGTTCATCACTGAGCCCCACCCTCTTCAACATCTACATGGCCCCCCTCACAGCCATCAACCGACAACACGCCCTCAACATCGTATCCTACGCCGACGACACCCAGCTCATCCTCTCCCTCACCAAAGACCCCACCACTGCCAAACTCAACTTCCAGAAAGGAATGCAAGACGTCGCAGTCTGGATGACCAACAGCTGCCTGAAGCTCAACGCCGAGAAGACAGAAGTCCTCGTCCTCGGTACCACCCCTTCTGCATGGAACAGCACCTGGTGGCCGACCGCCCTCGGAAGCCCACCTACCCCCTCAGACCACACCAAGAACCTCGGCATCGTACTCGACTCATCACTCACCATGAACCGACAGGTCAACGCCGTCACCTCCAGCTGCTTCAACACCCTCCGCATCCTCCGCAAGACCTTCAAGTGGATCCCCCCTGAGTCAAGGAAGACAGTCACCCACGCACTCATCACCAGCAGACTGGACTATGGAAACGCACTCTACGCTGGCATCAACAAGTCCCTACTCCGCAAACTCCAGACAATACAGAACACTGCCGCCAGACTCGTCCTCGGCATCCCCCGACACGAACACATCAACCAACACCTACGAAGTCTCCACTGGCTCCCCGTGGAGAAAAGAGTCACTTTCAAAATCCTCACTCACGCCTACAAATGCCTACACAACAACGGACCCAAATACCTCAATGACAGAATCAACTTCCACGTACCCAAAAGAAACCTCCGATCTTCCAACCTCGCACTGGCCGAAACCCCGCGCATCCACAGAGCCAGAGCAGGCGGAAGATCCTTCTCTCACATTGCAGCCAAGACCTGGAACGAGCTACTGGCAGACATCAGACGCGCCCCCCTCCCTGAACACCTTCAGGAAGACCCTCAAGACCTGGCTCTTCGGCTAAACAGATCTGCGGACCCCCCCCCCTCAGCGCCTTGAGACCTTCACGGGTGAGTAGTGCGCTTACAATTCCCTGATTGATTGATTGATTAGTATATGTTGTCTAAGCCACCTGTAGATTGTTACTAACTAGTATAATAATCTTCCTACATCACCAACGAAACAATTTACTTGATTAGTATAATGAATTAAATTAAATGAAATTAAATGAAATTGGGATTTATAACACGCGCTAATACCCGGAGGTGTCTAGGCGCGGCGGCTCGAATCTGAAGTGTGAGCCTGCACGGGGGAACTAAAAAGAAGGGCCACTACACGTTAAACAGCAGTGTTTTTAGGGATTTGCAGAAAACCAGGAGGTTATTTTCTGTCTTCAGTCCTATTGGGAGTGAGTTCCACAGCTTCACTGTCCCTGCCACGAAACTTCTCCCCCCTCCAAGATGCCATTTTGATTTTAGGGACTGCAAGATTGGCGGAAGTTGCCGAGCGAAACTCCCTACCAGGGAGATACCACTGAAATTTGTTTGTCAGGAAAACCGGTCCGAGTCCATGGAGTGCCTTGAAGGCAGTACAGAGGGCCTTGAATTCGATCCTTCTTTTTACCGGTAGCCAGTGCAAGGAGGGTAGGGCATGTGCTACTGATTGCTGTTTGGGGATATTGTGCAGCAGATGAGCTGCTGCATTTTGTAGGGCCTGCATTTTATTGAGGAGATGGGAACGTATGTTCAGGAACAGTCCGTTGCAATAGTCCAGTCTGGACAGTATGAGTGCTGTCACCACTGTTTCTCGAGCTCTAGCGGAATGAAGGGAAGTATCTTTCTGATGGTTTTAATCAAAAAGAAACATGAGAAGGTAATAGCGTTAATTTGCCCCTCAAAGGATAGTTTGGACTCAAAAATGACTCCGAGGTTTTTCACTTTATTGGTCGGAGTGGGAATTTCGGCCATTTCCTGTGGCCACCATTTGGGTCCCCAGAAAGAGGTATCGTTTCCAAAAAGAAGGACCTCGGTTTTTCCTGCGTTCAATTTGAGGCAGTTTTGGGCCATCCACTGCCCAACCTTGCGCAGGCATTCTTGAAATCTTAGGGCATCATTACGATGGCGGGCGGACAAAGTCTGCCCGCCACCGCAACGGAATGCGGGACCGTCCGCAAGGGGTGCGGCGGTCCCGCACCTGATATTAGGATGCCACTGCCACCGTGACGGTGGCAAGCCCTATTCCCAGCATTGTGGCGGGCGGTGCTCACAGCACCGCCCGCCACAATGCTGGGAATAGACGTCGTGCATTGGCATGCACAAGGTGACAGGCACTGCGCGGTGCCTGCCACTCTGTCCATGCCAATGCAGGGAGGTACCATAGGTACCCCCCATGTGCACCCCCCACCCCCCCAACTATATGGGGGCCCACTACGGGCCCCCAAAGGCAAAGACCACATGCCTTTCCATGGCGGCAATGCCGCCATGGGAAGGCACATCTCCGCCTGCATCCTAATATGGATGGCGGTGTCTTGCAGACACCGCCACCATGTTAGAGCCCTTTTCCGTTCGGTCGACGAGTCGACCGGCGGAAAAGTGGCGGACGGCCTTTCCGTCCGCCTGGGTCCCAACCGCCATCATAATATGGCGGGGGGAAATGTTATGCGGGCGGACGAGAATGGCGGGCGGATCGCCACCGCCATACGGGCGGCGGCGATCCGCCAGACATCATAATGACCCTCTTAGAGCGGTGTCTGTATGGTCTCCAGCGAAAGACGCCACAATTTGTGTGTCATCGGCGTATGACACTGTTTTGAAGCCAAAGGATTTTATGAGCAAGCAGAGGGGGGTAAGATATAAATTAAAAAGTGTTGGACTCAGTGAGGAGCCCTGTGGCACTCCGCAGGGCAGGGTAAACCAAGCTACACAGTGTTAACTTGGCTAATATTGGCAGGTGGCCTCATCACTAATTCAGAGACCCAGTCTGACATTCAGTGGTGTATGGGGTAACTGACCCCCAAATCAATTTAAATTTTCTTGGTAGGTCAATGGGACTTTCAAGTCATGATAAACTTGGTATTATTAAGGCAGTACTGCATGTGAATATGTATGAAAAATGCAAAAGCAACAATTGATGGACAGAATGCAGAACAATGTCATACATTCACCCCAGTACAGAGATCTGGGCCTAAATCCATCGTTTTTTTGCTCACCATGTCATTCCAGTTTGAACCCAGCCATATGCAAATCAGTCTTGACCCTGTGCCCAATGGGAACAGTCCAGTCCGAACTGCCAGGCCAGCTCCTCCCTGGACTGGAAACAAGCATCCTAGGACCGGTTTTGGAGTTTCACCCCTCATCAGCCAGGATAGCTTGACTCCAGTGGAATGGAGAGCACGGGATCCACGTCTGGGCATACCCGTCCCACTCGGGGTGGCAAAAACAACAATTGATGAACAGAATGCAGAACAATGTCATACATTCATGCCAGTACAGAGATCTGGGCCTAAATCTATCGTTTTTTTGCTCACCATGCTATTACAGTTTGAACCCAGCCATATGCAAATCAGTCTTGACCCTGTGCCCAATGGGAACAGTCCAGTCCGAACTGCCAGGCCAGGTCCTCCCTGGACTGGAAACAAGCATCCTAGGACCGGTTTCGGAGTTTCACCCCTCATCAGCCCGGATAGCTTGACTCCAGTGGCATGGAGAGCACGGGATCCACGTCTGGGCATACCCGTCCCACTCGGGGTGACAAATGCAAAAACAACAATTGATGGACAGAATGCAGAACAATCTCATACATTCACCCTAGTACAGAGTTCTGGGCCTAAATCCATCGTTTTTTTGCTCACCATGCCATTCCAGTTTGAACCCAGCCATATGCAAATCAGTCTTGACCCTGTGCCCAATGGGAACAGTCCAGTCCGAACTGCCAGGCCAGGTCCTCCCTGGACTGGAAACAAGCATCCTAGGACTGGTTTCGGAGTTTCACCCCTCATCAGCCAGGATAGCTTGACTCCAGTGGAATGGAGAGCACGGGATCCACGTCTGGGCATACCGTCCCACTCGGGGTGACAAATGCAAAAACAACAATTGATGGACAGATTGCAGAACAATGTCATACATTCACCCCAGTACAGATATCTGGGCCTAAATCCATCGTATTTTTGCTCACCATGCCATTACAGTTTGAACCCAGCCATATGCAAATCAGTCTTGACCCTGTGCCCAATGGGAACAGTCCAGTCCGAACTGCCAGGCCAGGTCCTCCATGGACTGGAAAAAAGCATCCTAGGACCGGTTTCGGAGTTTCACCCCTCATCAGCCAGGATAGCTTGACTCCAGTGGCATGGAGAGCACGGGACCCACGTCTGGGCATACCCGTCCCACTCGGAGTGACAAATGCAAAAACAACAATTGATGGACAGAATGCAGAACAATGTCATACATTCACCCCAGTACAGAGATCTGGGCCTAAATCCATCGTTTTTTTGCTCACCATGCCATTACAGTTTGAACCCAGCCATATGCAAATCAGTCTTGACCCTGTGCCCAATGGGAACAGTCCAGTCCGAACTGCCAGGCCAGGTCCTCCCTGGACTGGAAACAAGCATCCTAGGACCGGTTTCGAAGTTTCACCACTCATCAGCCAGGATAGCTTGACTCCAGTGGCATGGAGAGCACGGGACCCACGTCTGGGCATACCCGTCCCACTCGGGGTGACAAATGCAAAAACAACAATTGATGGCCAGAATGCAGAACAATGTCATACATTCACCCCAGTACAGAGATCTGGGCCTAAATCCATCGGTTTTTTGCTCACCATGCCATTCCAGTTTGAACCCAGCCATATGCAAATCAGTCTTGACCCTGTGCCCAATGGGAACAGTCCAGTCCGAACTGCCAGCCAGGTCCTCCCTGGACTGGAAACAAGCCTCCTAGGACCGGTTTCGGAGTTTCACCCCTCATCAGCCAGTCCATTGGCGTTATCTACAGCATCAAACGTCACGCAGATTAAACAAATGGCTATGGCATATGCTGAATATGCATTTAAAACAAATGTATGCATCCCTGTGTTAAGAACACCTCTATCTATATGATGTTGTGTAACTGCTGTCCTGAATTTTACTCCTATCACAGAAAGAGCAGGTGGAGCCATTCTTAGTAAATTGATTCAATTAACATGAGAAACAAAATGAAGAAACAAAACCACAGGAGATGGAATGCCCCTCTGCTTCGTAAACCTACAGAAAATAGGGATTTCTTATTCAACGGGAAGGAGGTAACCAATATTTCAACTGCTATCTATGTATTTTTGCGATAATTGTTTTTTTAAGAATGTCATCATAAACTACTCCAAGATTCAAATAATTCGAGCCCCACTAGGGGTGCAAAAAAAATTAATCTGGGAGGCCCCATGGAGCCACAGGGGTCAAAATTCTAACTCCCTTGTGCAAGGACAATATGAATTAGAAATCCAATTGAACTCCAACCCATACACAACCCACCGAAGCATACTGTGCAGGAAGTGTTTATTGGTAGTATGAGTGCCCACTGATGAATTCAGGGTCACAATGGAACTCCAAGACTTTTTCAAAATTGAGTCACAAACTCAAAATTGCACTAAAAAAAAGGAAATGTATTTTGAAACTTTCTTTTAAAATCGTAATCTAGTACTTAAAATATGAATGGTGACCACACAGAATGCAAAAACAAATGCTACTAAGCATGTTATGGTCAGCGACAAAAGCAAGAACATTTCTAACATGTTCATTGATTTCTTAGCATCGTAACACCTATAACTATTTCCATGTGATATCCTTAGTTTTAGCTAAAGTAGTAAATTGCAATACTGTGCTCATGTTCCTCAAGCTGAATCATGCAGCATTCATGTGATTTCGGTATGCAAGAGCAAATAAACTATTCATAATCACAGCTAGTTTGGGGCTGGAAAATAAACAGTAGTAGGCTGAAGGCCAGTTCTGTTTCTTTGGTCTTCGATGTCGCCTCTGACTGAGGCTGGTTGGACCTTCAAACTGGCAGGTCCTCTGATGTAATAGTCCTAGTGTGACATCCCACTCTAACTATGGTTCAATACCCGAGTTTTTATAATATCTGGTTGCTGATGTCATCTTATTTTATGAAAACAAATGTGGAACTTGCAGACACAAGACTAAACAATAATGGCAAAAAATGCATCGTCTAGATTATCATATGATTATAGGTAATCAGCATTATAAACAACAAAAACATGTTACCGCAGACAGTAGGCAGACATAGTGCAAATAGTTCTGTGCGTGTCTTTAAAATTTCACACTTTTTGTGCAGGGGATAGAAAGTCTGAAAATAGGTACAGAATAGAAATAGTAGAGTCTAATATCTAAGCATGGGCAACAGAAAAGCGGGAATGGAACTGCCACAGTGTTCACGGTAATTTAGGAACCAAGAGGTCATCTAAATCCGCACCAAGCTTGCTCCTAAACTACCTCCTCACATAGAATCCCCTAACCTGGTAGAAGCTGCTGTCTTAGAGTCAACAAAGTGAATGTGTGAGCCTGTAAGACCTTTATTTTGATGTCCTATTATGTTATAAGAAGCCCCTAGAGGGAGAGCTTAATTCTGTATGGTGGATATGACATCCAACCTGGAAAGGATTGAGCCACCTTAATAAAGTTGAGGAAAACTGCCAGTTATGTTAAACTAGTTAAAATTGAGTTAATATACAAAGACCAAGTTAATAAGAGCTTTATGTGAGTTGTTTTTTACAGGTGTGTCGAGACAGCTGCCCTATTTGAACTTTGTGAACCTGTAAAAAATCTGGGAAGGCAGACCATTGTTTTACTTTTCTATTGCTGAAGACACTTCGGTTATTTTCACCCAGATCTCTATTTCCATTAAAGAATCTGGGGGCATATTACTAAGGTCCGGCGATAATTATCGCTCAGCGCGCTTAGCGCGAGGATAATTATCGCCGGACTAACGCTGAATTTTATCACTGAGATAGCGTGCTATCAGCAACGCTCATCTCAACAGTGATAAAATTGCAAGCGCTAACTGCCAAATGTGCGATTATCGCTGGAAATCCAGCGATAATCACACAACTTTTGGCGATAGCTTGCTGATAGGGCAGGACAGACTCAGCCATGATATCCACCTTCCATTGGATATCATGGCTAAGTCATACTGAGAGCAGGCGTTAGAAAAGTAGCGCTAACCGCGGTTAGCGCTACTTTTCTAATCGCTCTGCATGTTCGCCTGCAGCTTGATAATAGGAGATATGTCGGTTAGCGACATTTCTCCGGTTATCCTGGGAAGGAACGCCCACTTTGCATCTCATTAGAGATGCAGAGCGAGGCGTAGGGAAAACGGGTGCTAACATGCGTTAATGCATGTTAGCACCCGCCTTGGTAATAGGGCGGTAATATTATCTCCGCTTTTTTGGCTCTTAAAAGCCAGAAAAGCGGAGATAATGGCCCTTGCTAATATGCCCCCTGGAGTACTCTTGCACGTAGAAGCTACAATTTGGTTGAGAAACTCTCAAAAACTCAGGGGCATATTAGCAAGACCCACGATAAAATTATCGCCGTTTTAGCGGCAGGAAACTGCCGCTAAAACGGCGATAATTGGCTTGCTAATAAGCGTTATAGAATTCCAATAGAAGCCCAGGTTAGATGTGCAGGACGTCTAACCTGGGCTTCTATTGGAATTCCATAACGCATATTAGCAAGCCATTATCGCCGCTTTAGCGGCAGTTTCCTGCCGCTAAAACGGCGATAATTTTATCGTGGGTCTTGCTAATATGCCCCTCAATCTTTGCCCCCAAGGTTCTTCGCACAAGTGTACTCAGAGTTAACCATTGTTAAATATACAGCCATTCAGTAGAAGAACAGCAGAGATTTCCCGGTTTACTTATCATCTATCAGCTAATGTGAAAGACTCATCCACCAGGGAATACTCAAATCACGGACACATTGTCAACCGACGTTTTGAGGACCCGCATCCAAGACAAAGGGAGTCTTCTTATAGGATGCAAGCAATGTGCACTGATAGACCCAGATTCTATGGGTATGGAGGGCCCTCCCGGGTGGATGAGATTTAGGAGACTCTTTACTGGTCACTCTGCTGACCAAGTGTACTTTCTATTGCTGGTGTATATAGTCGTTTTGTATATTCTAAGCAGTCACTTCTTGAAGGTGCCGGAAACTATTTTATGTTTAATTAGCATTCTGCTGGCAGGATTGGTCTGCTCGCATGTTATTTGCTCCTAAATAAATTGTGCTATTGTGAGAGAGCTGAATGCTTTCTTGAGCTTTGTAGGTGACCTACACTGACTCTATCACAGGTTCCACCATCTCTATTCATGACTTTTTTCCGCCCGTTGAGACTCAATTACCAGTCACAATGCTGAAGGTACATTTACCCCATTCTCCTATCTGCAGTCTGAGCTCTGGTAATCTCACCCTCTCTGAGACAATCAGCTCAACAGAGTCAATCAAAGTGGGATCCTGTTCACTGAATAAGAAGTCTCTCGTTTTTATTCATAAATGTTTATTGTAGAAAAGTGCTTTCCTATTGTCAATGTCTGCAGCATAACAGACATAGCTGTGATACCAGCCATGTCCTACAGAGTTTGGTAACAGCGGGATTATTTGTTTTTTCAATGAATCTTTTTGTCATCTTTTTTTCTCAAAACTGTAGCTTTTCCAGTCCTTTTATAATTCCATTTACTGACAGTAAAGAACGGCACTCAAAAAAAATTCTTTAATATTGCAGCAGCTGAGAAAAGCCGTGATTCACACAGTATGGAACGTGGTTCGGTCATACAATATGGAGCTTGATGCAGTTGATACTTAATGCAAATGCTTACCCTTATTTTCTCATTTTCTGATAACTTTATAACTTGGGTGCAAATTGAGTCGTTTTTCATTGCAGCAGCTGACTAATTGCTTCCATTTAGTTGGTTAAGGGCTGGGGCCTTCTCTGCTGTATGTTCTGCTGAGTATCCATGGCAGTTCTACTCCGTACCTTTTCTTTATTTCGCAGAATGGCTGGTAGCAGTGCTGGAATTGGAAAAAAAAATATCTGAGAACCCATAAGTTGGGGGTCAAGGTTTGGCAGACGAAAGGGGATTGTGAGAAGTTGGCCTGGTATATGCTGTCCACTAATTAAAGTGGGCACCCTGTACCAGTCCAAACAACCCTTATGGTGATTTAAGAGGTCAAAGATAACCTTAGAAAGCTATCCAAGTGATAGCTGTGGAGAGCAGCCTTCAGGCTTAGTCTTAAAGGAATGTTAAGCAGCTTGTATTACCAGAAGGTAACCTTATAGTATTGGTTAAATGAAAGAAGAACCACACAGTAGTTATAAAAATATGTATTTATTGATATAACACTCTTTAAGCACGACACAGTATCTTCTACATGAAGATACTCTCAAAGCACACAATACTGTAGCACAGAAACAATCGTAAGTAGCACTAATACACAGTGGGCTCCATGGGGAGACCAAACCATATACTAAAATAGTGTTATAAGAACCACAACTCGAGTCAAGACAGTGTCTAGAGGATGTAGAATCGCTGGGACCCCAAGGAACCACCTAAGGTGAGTAAGTAGGGACCCCACGGAGGACGGGTGCAGTGTGAGAACACGACTGCGTGCGCCGCACAATTCTATGGGAGAGTCGCGGTTGCAGTTTTAAAGTTTAAGGACCCTTCTAAGTGGACTTCGAAGAAACCCAGTGGAAGTTAGGGGGTTAGAGAGCCACCCCACTCGTGGATGCCATAGTACCAGAGTTACCTATCCCAAGGAAGACGGGTGCATAGGTCTGAAGTGACGTCGGAAACCGCTGTCGATCTATATGGAGGACTTCGAAGAAGAGCCACTGCTGGGAAGAAGAAAAGTGTCCGTAGGAATCCAAAGGTGGATTCTTGATGAAGAGTACCTGAAAGCAGAGGGGACAGAGTCTGGGTCACTCAGGAGGGACCAGGGGCTCGGTAGACGAATGCCCACCGATGTCGGGTGCTTCAGGTGCGTTGAGGGGGTTCTTGACTCTGCAGCCACCAGGACCAGGAGATGTCAAGGACAACCAGGAGCCAGATACGAGCTGTCCCACAAAGTATGTCGAAAACTGAGGGGTCGGTGTCCGGCTGGAGCACCAACAAGCCTTGGCAGCGGCAACCCACGAAGACGGTCAAGAAAGGTTACGGTTACAGCAAGGTCCAGGAGACTCACCAAACACAGGGGAGTCAGGGCAAACCTGGAGCAACCAGGGGAGTCCAAGAAAAGCAGTGTTGACCCTCAAGAGGACCCACAGGCTGGAGGCACAGTGGTCACGAGGGGACCTCAAGCAGTTTCACAAAGCAACAGCCCACGAGGCACTCGATGTGAGGAGGCTGGAGTTCTTTGGTGGAAATGGTACCAGGGGACGGGGCTACTTGGAGCCCAGTGCACTTGTTTTGGGAATGCCAACAAGCATATGCACTTCCAAAAATACACGGGGCACATGGGTACAGGTAATGCAGCCCCCACGAGGGATTCTGACCTCAAACTTGGTAAAAGGGCAGCTCAGACCTCAAGAGAATTGGAAACTCACCTCCTGTGTTGCTGGAGCCTTCGGAGTCCGTAGGAGCTCAGGAGCAGCAGACCGGTCAGTTAAGATGTGGTGCCTGCAGTTGCAGGGGAGTGACTCCTTCACTCCAAGGGAGATACCTTCAGTTGTCCTTGATGCTCCACAGGTCCTGCATGGAGCCTCTATGGTGCACAGGCACAGACGATGCTTTGGACAGAGAGGGAGACGTAATCGGGCCCAAACGAAGTCCAGCGAAGTCCAGAGTGTCCAGACGGTCGAAGTTCAGTGGTTTCTGGTTCAGAATCTTGTCCACATCGAATCCAGGGACCTACAGTCAGGTAAGCCCTTTTGTACCCACAGGAGAGGGTTAGACAGATTCAGGGGACCTTCCCAGCGGAGGGTCTGGACAGTGGGGAGGTTACTCCCATGTCCTTTGTCCAGTTTCGCGCCAGAGCGGGAGCCAACGTCTCCCAGGACTGGTTTAAACTGGACTATGCACAGGGACACCAAATGTGCCCCTCATGCAGACTTTCGGTCACTGGCAAGCGCACCCACCCAGGCTTAATACACTAAATCCTGTCTGGGAGGTGGTCACACCTCCCTGTGACATGATGCCTATTGTTCTGCCTTCCCCTGCTCGAGCTTGGCTCAGCAGCAGGAGGGTACAAATGTGTCCCTGGCCGGAAGCAACCCTTTTGGGCTGCCCGGGACAAGAAGGCTGGTGCCGGGAACACCAGGGACCTCACAAAGCTCGTTTCAGAGGTGTGGAATCATACCTCCCACACCGGTTACCAGTGTGGGAGGTATGATTCCACGATGTTTGACACCAAACATGATATGGTTACTTTCAGCCGTTTTAGAGTTGGTCATCACGCACTCGCATAATGCCACTCTATATGTCGTAAATGGCTGCAGCACTAACAACCCAGGAGAATGGACTCCGTAGGCTGCAGGGGTGTTCTGCTCATGTAGTGGCAGCCTCTCACTTAGAACCAAGCACCCTGCCTTCTGGATTGTCAAGGCCTGCTATAGGGGTGACTTATAGGTTGTAAGTGTAGTGACCCTTAGATATAATAAACCTATATCTTAAGTAAGTGGTGCATGCACCCACCTACACAGGCTGCAATGGCAGGAAGGTATATCCATTTTGCATGGCCTCTCATGGGTGGCATAATACATTCTTCAGCCCATGGGAGGCCTCTGGGGTGCCTATGCCCTGGGTACATGGGTACCATATACTAGGGAATGACAAGGGTACCCCAGTATCCAATCTGAAGTGTACCTAAGTACATAACATAACATTTTAGGGAGAAAGCAGACACACTGGGGTCCTGATTAGCAGCATCACAGTCAGACTAGTCAAACACAATATAACATAACGCAAAAAGTGGGGGTAACCATAAGAAGCAGATCTTACTTTCCTACAGGGGTGGACTCACAAGGGGTGGCATTTGAAAGCAGAGTCTCTAACAGTCAATGTATACCTTTACTTCAAAAAAATATGCTGTAAAGAAATTGGCAACAAGGACATATGTAAATCTGTTCCAGCTTGCTTCACCACCAAGAGGCTGCATTTTGAAATATTTTAAGGGTTAAAATACCAACTGCAGGGGGCGTGGTCTGGCTACGAATGAAGATGGCTGCCTGAACGGAGAGCTTCGCTCCGAGGGAGTATGCGAGTGAGGACAGCGGCATACCTGAGGCCGTTGGGGACCCACACCACGATGCCCCTATGTCGGCTGACATCCCAGCTGGCCCCAGGTTTTGATTTGCGGCTGGCGCACACCTCATCGGAAAGAACAGACTCTGGGGACAAGGTGAGAGCGCTGGGCCTTGAGGCATGACCGAAGCCTCAGCCCTTGCGTCGCAGCCCGAACCCGCTCTTCACCACCTTGTCCGGCTGATCCTGCCCTTCACAACCCGCTGGGTGCCTGCCGCATTCCCATGACCCGCCCGCGAGCACGAGGGGGACTGTCCCACCCCTTTGGGGCCAAACGCAGGAACCTCCTGGAGCCCTCCTCAACTCTGCGCTCCCATTGAAGCAGGACTGTAGACTGCTCCACTCCAGCCCTCCATCCTCAGCTGGCAGATCCTCTGATTATAGAGCTCCCACCCACTACCACTGCTAGGGTGCCACCACACAGGCGCGGGGAAAGCAGCACCCCTCTGCTCAGAGAAGAGCTCCTGCCATTCTTCTCTTCCCACACAGTGACAGGGCACCAGCCCAGGCACACGACTGGACCGCACTCCTGGCTACTTGGAAGACCGCTGGCCGCTGTGAGAAGGCCGAAACTCCTGGGGGCCTCACTGCTCATCAACACGTACCATGACCCACGGGGCATAGCGGAGAGTGGGGACCACCCAAGGGGCAATACAGTGCAAGGTGGGCCGCCCCCCCATCCTCCCTCCTCTGGACTAGAGAAGGTACGCATGGGGATATAACCAGGCAGCGGACCTTAGGGGGAATGAGCCATATGCAGCCCCCCCGGACCACAGGGTCATTTCCTGCACCATGTCTCAATGCGCGCTGACCAGCCGGCCTCCCTTTTTCCTTGGGCGCTTCCCCCCTACCAAGACTGACCTCTGTGTGAAGCTGAGTTCATGGGGGGGTGCATAATGCTAATCACCCTTCCCCCACTCCTTCCTCTCAGCGCCCCCAGCAGGAGCAACCCACCACCGACAACGTAGCAGGTCGAAGATTAGACCAGAGGAACCCCTCGACTGGCATCCCCGGGACTCACCCCGCATTCTACAGCCTGGGCAGTACATTCAGAGCGGCGGGCCCTTCTAGGCTCATCCAGGGGCACCTTAAGAGATACCTTCCAGCGATGCTGCGGCGGGGAGGGTGCCCTCCTGCAACCCTCAACCACGGACCATTGAGGAGCAACCGCCCTGGATACTCCACTCACTAGACCCTCCTTGCCCGCCATTGGCCTCGTTCTCCAGTCATCAGGTAATTTGGCACTGCAGTACTGAGCCTCGCCCTGAGACCAGGAGCGAATGTCCACTGCTAAGCACGGAAGTAAGTCCTCCAGGCAGCTCCTATTTAAAGAGGCGCTCAAACAACCACGCACCATAACCATGAAGGGGTACGCCCCTCCCGCAAGCGGCTCCTCTACAACTCCAACAGCCGCTGCAACAGGCAAGACCATGGACCACATCTTACAGGAAATCTCCACAGTAAGGCGACAGCTGGAAGGAATTGACTCCAACATCTCCAAGCTAGGGGGCAATGCGAAATCGATACAAGTGGACATAGCGGGGGTTCCACGCACCAACTGAAGGGCTGAACCAGAGATTAACGGCAGTGGAGGGCAGTCTCGACACCGTGCAGGGTAGGGATCAAGAACTTCTCTTCCTCCGTAGCAAACTGATCGACCTGGAAGGCCACAGTCGAAGGGACAATGTCTGCTTTTTTGTCTTTCCAGAGTCAGTTGAAGGCCCAAATGCCAGTATCTTCTTGAAAGAGACCCTTCCAAAACTTATAGGGTTGCCTTTGGCCCTCCATTGGAGATACAACGCGCTCTTCGTATTGGCCCCCCACGCAAGGACTCTAACACAAGACCCTGCCCGCTTATTGCCTGTTTCCTACGCTACGAGCAGACAAGGCAGATACTGGCTGTGGCGCGTGCCCAGGGGTGGTTCACCTACAATGGGCATAGTATTCGGATGGCCGCTGATTTCTCCAAAGTGTCTAATAAGGGCCGCAAGACTTTTCTCTCCCTGAGGCCTAGGCTACGTCATATGAACATCAAATATGGCCTCTTTTAACCCACACAATTCCGCATAACTAGAGATGGTGACTCCAAGGATTTCTGTGATCGAGAAGCCCTACGCCGTTTCCTGGATGCCATAGAAACGCAGGATATGGTTGCTCAACATGAGGCTCCTGAACAATCCCATAATAGTGTTCCCTCTCAAGCATCGGACAACAGGAGGCGGATCACCAGCGGATCATGGAACCGTGGAAGAGACCATGGCAGTGTAACCCGCACCCATGAGGACAAGGCCTTCGCCCTCCAAAATGTGGCTGCCTCCATACATGATCAACAGAGAGACAAATCCCTCTCCCCTCTGAAGCCCACATCGGAGGCTGACTGAGGGAAGAGGGGGCCTGGAGAAGGCACCCCCGGCTAGAGACATCCTAATGAACATGTACCTGCATGAACAAGGGGCCGGACGCCAGACGTCGGACAGCTGAGTATTGTTTACACTGTATTGGCTAGTAAAGTGTTGTACAAGTTATAAGTTATACTTGTTGTATAAGCCACTTATCAGCGATGTTATAACTGTTTTTGCTATTGTCTTTGTAACTATGACTAGCACCAACACCTGTCTTTCCTCAGCTAAACGCTCACATTCTTCCCTCCCCCCACACCGGCCCTGCTCCTGATTCTGATCCTGATACTATTCGCCTTGGGAATATTTAGCACACCACCATGTTCACAAGGGTGGTCTTCTGAACCTCTCCCTCGCCTGCTGCCACTGTTCCCCCCAGACCGCCTCATTTCCTCATCTTCGTGAGCCATCCTGTGCAGTGCCCCGCCCCCTCGGCAGACTGGACTCACTCTCGAAGCGGTGCACCGACGAGTTTAGACCCGCAGTAGGAAGTTTAGTGTCCCCTACGCTACCTAGTATTGGGTAGCTCACCCCCCCCTTATTAGTCTTCTTTCTTTCCTCACCTCCCCCCAACCCCTCCTGTTTGGACACAGCACGCCTCCCACTGCGCCGACCCTACTCCCCCACTTCTCAATTTTGATTGTGCAGTACACCCTCCAGAACAGGACCCCCCTTGACTACCACAGGTCTTGACTGCCCCACAGAGCCCTACCCCACCCGTACAGTGCCAGGAGGTTACCCGACATCAGTACCCCTCCCTCTCCCCCGCACTATCCCTCCCTGAGCCTGCGCTTCTCTTCACTACATAATCCTCACACCATTCCACTCTCTCTTTCTCTTCCTCTGCATCGGTCTCTTATCTCCTTTCCCCCTCCACTTTTGCGGGCCTTCGTACTTCTCTCCTCCAGACTCACCACCCCCCTACCCTCCATCGCCCCTGCTGGCTCCCTGCAGCTGGGGTCTTTCCCGGCGATATCTCATCACACTTCTCCCCCTGCAGGAGTCCTTGACACACACCACAGGGGCCCCTCACCCCCCACTCAACGCTACTTACCATCATGAGCCCCACTCACCCCTTATGCGCTATAACCTGGAACGTGCACGGCCTCATGCATTATATCAAATGAAAAAAAATAAACATGTGGATGTTGCACTACTGCAGGAGACACATCTTGACGCTCTGAAATCAGACAAGCTCCCCAGACAATGGGTGGGGAAAGTGATCCATAGTAGTGTACAGGGTGGAGACATCCGGGACACAGGCCCACACGAAAATGCGGTGTGGCGATCCTCCTCTGGAAATCCCTTCTGGTGACAGTGAGTAAAACATGGACAGACCCTGATGGGCGATATGCATTTGTAAAGGCTGGGTGACTGCGAGGAAGTTTCAGTGATTGTGATTGACAGCTGGTTGTAACAACGTCTTGGATCATGTCTTGTGTTCCTCTGCAGGCTCTTTTTCTGTGTTAAGTGAATCTATGAAGAGAATGGCTGGCCTGACTCTTACAGCTGGAAGCAGAATTGCTAGATTGTTGACTGACTTTTCAGTCCTGCCCATATTCAGTTGGCGGCAAATGCCAGTTGCCTTTTTTTGGTCTCGCTCGAGATGGCGCCTGCAATGTCTCTTGCTAAACATTGTTTACTTACAGGGGGCTTGGAGCCCGCCCATTGCTTACCATTGGTTGACTTCATCATATGGCACTGCACACATTGTTCTGTTTTGTTAATCGTGTGCTGCAGCCCTGTGCATTACCTGGACTCTCGGGTTTATCCGCGCCTAACATGGCTGGCCCTTTGTTTCACTGTCTGGCTTCTTTGATGCACGGTAATGTGCTTGGTGTCAATGGTTTGTAACCAGGTAAAACCTTGAATATGGGATGAGCAGGGCGGCTGGGAAAGCACATTGCAGAGTGTTAAGTATGACATCTGGTTTCTCATAAAATGTCTGCCTCTCATGCTCATAGTTGTGTTGAATTGCATATTTGTTAAACTTCGAGTTTTAACAATAGAAGTTTCTCTTATAGCTTAAAACAATGTACACTGACAAGCACCAAAATAAGCTTTCAAGGCTTAGGATGAGTGTTACTGTTCAGAAATTCTGTGTCAAAGAATTTGGCAACAAGAACCACGTGACAGTAAAATGTGTTCTGGATTAATTAATTGGTCACTTGTTTTGAGGTACCATCAGTGCTGTTCTGAAATGTTGTTCATTGTGGTTTGATAGTCTGTGCTGTTTTATCTCGAATAACTTTATCAGGGTATCCTTTACTCACAAACTATCAGTTGTGAATATGAGAAGGAATTTTAATGAGTGATTGCATCCAGTGTTCTTGTTTACAGAGTAAAGGGATCATAGTTTACTATGTTTGATAGCTTAGGCATTCTAAGATTTAGCTGGGTGTCGTCTGCATATTGATAAATGAAGATGGTATTTTCTTGAAGGAGTTTTGTAGGAGGTTCCATATAGAAGTTGCATAGGTGAGCTGATGGGATGGGATGGATTCTTGTGCTGCTCCGTATTTCACTGGAAGCGAGAAGGATTCCAGAGTCAAGTTTTGTGAGCTGGGGTCTTGAAGAGAGGAATGATTCAGACCTGGTCAGACCGTTTGGTCACACTGTTCACTACATTTCCATTCTAGAGATGGGAATTTGAATAAGTTATTCAAGTTGACTATGTATGCGCTCGCCTCCAAGCTAGACATTAATTGACTTGTGATTAATTTAACTGGCAGTGACAATAAAAGTTAAAAAGATTATGAATCGAAACCAGTCTTTGAAATAGAAGATCGTCATAAGCTATAAGAGAATGTTTGAGCATTATGAAATATCTTGATAAATTCAGAACTAAGATGATTACAAAAAAATCATTGTTGTGGTGGCATTGGCTATGACATGTACGACCCTTGTACAAAGCTTTTTACTTGCCACAGGCCGACAATTTAACACCCCTGGTCCTTGGCACCAGGTGCATTAATGTTCAGATAAATGAGATTTACATATGTTTGATTCTGCTGTCAGATGAAATTTGTATGTGATCTTTGGTAAGGTGTTTACATGTGCTGTAGGAATGGATGTTGCTGTAGAGGAAATAGAATTTAATTAGGGGTGGGTGATGTTTGATTCTGTTACAAATGCTTTCTTCTTAGATGTCGCTTCACTGTGAATTTACCATATCAAAATTAGTTATTAGGAGAAAATTAACTATAATCTAGGATAAGTGCTTGCCAACTATTTACATCTCAAAACAAAGAAGGGCATGAGGACAAATAACTTGTCAGAATTTTTTTATAACGGATATTCTATCTACAAGTCCTCCATCTTGTGAGTTGCAGCCTACCTGTGCCCAGATTGCAGTGAGCAGAGTCCAGGAAGTGGTAAGGAGGCAGACTAGTGCTGTCTCTCTCCTAAAAAAGTTTAAAAAACGATTTTCCCCACCTGTAATTGCATCATCTTATTTTTTTCTTTTTTTTAAATTTCTTAACCTGTCTTTGCCTGTGGTTGTTACAGTTTAAAATTGTAGTTTTAGCCTGCCAGTGATTGCATAATTTATCCCATGTTTTTGTGTTTAAACTTGTGGTTTTTCCTGCCCGTGACTGCTTCCATTTAACCTGTTGAATTGTGGGATTTGCAGTCCAAACTCTGTAGTTTTTCCCTCTCATTCCCCGTGACTAACAGTTTTTCCCTCCAAATGTCTCCTTTGCTCTGTGCTAAGACCTGTATGTTAAGCAGGGCACCCCCAGCGACCATTTTGTGTTAACAAGTCAGTGAAACCAGCCCCCCCCCCTTCCCCCCTGATACAGCAGTAATCTGCTGTAAGCTGTTTAAACTGTGTTTAATAGGGACTGTGGACTTTGTTTTTTGGCCAGGAGAGGGAGTAAAGCTTTAGACAAATAGTGTTGTTAGAGGACAAGTTTGTTAGGGCCTTACCAAAGTGTGGATTGAGCCTGTCTGTCTCCTAGGAGATCTGTGAATAGAGCAGCTCCCCAGTCCCAGCCCCACCCCCAGGCCAGCAGATCTAGGACTGCTATTGGGTTTCCCCAGCTCCAAGCAAATCTGAGCCCTCCTCTCACACCTGCCCAGGCCCCTTAAGGCTTTGCTGGGTGCACCCCAAATCATTCTCCTCCATCTTGTGAGTTGCAGCCTACCTGTCCCCAGATTGCAGTGAGCAGAGTCCAGGAAGTGGTAAGGAGGCAGACTAGTGCTGTCTCTTTCCTAAAAAAGTAAAAAAACGATTTTCCCCACCTGTGATTGCATCATCTTATTTTTTTCTTTTTTTAAATTTTTTTACCTGTCTTTGCCTGTGGTTGTTACAGTTTAAAATTGTAGTTTTAGCCTGCCAGTGATTGCATAATTTATCCCATGTTTTTGTGTTTAAACTTGTGGTTTTTCCTGCCCGTGACTGCTTCCATTTAACATGTTGAATTGTGGGATTTGCAGTCCAAACTCTGTAGTTCTTCCCTCTCATTCCCCGCGACTATCAGTTTTTCCCTCCAAATGTCTCCTTTGCTCTGTGCTAAGACCTGTATGTTAAGCAGTGCACCCCCAGCGACCATTTTGTGTTAACAGGTCAGTGAAACCAGCCCCCCCTTCCCCCCTGAGACAGCAGTAATCTGCTGTAAACTGTTTAATCTGTTTTTAATAGGGACTGTGCACTTCGTTTTTTGGCCAGGAGAGGGAGTAAAGCTTTATGCAAATAGTGTTGTTAGAGGACAAGTTTGTTAGGGCCTTACCTGCAGAAGTCCAAAGTGTGGATTGAGCCTGTCTGTCTCCTAGGAGATTTCTGACTAGAGGAGCAGCTTCCAACTTCCTGGCCAGCAAACCTTGTCTGAGGTAGCTGGGACCTTATATAGTCTGATATTGTTTGGTACATGTGTACACTTATTGGTGGTTGTATCTGATGTTTCTATTGGATTAGGGTTAGTGTCCTCATTGTATTTGAGGGTTCTGATTGGTTTCTGGGTCTGTGATTCAATCAATGTAGGGTTGGGACTAGGGCTAGGGTTAGGATTTCTATTGGAAGTAGGGACTAGGGCTTCCTGTGTTATTGGTTGTTGGGACTAGGGTGGGGCTAGGGTTAGGATTTCTATTGGAAGTAGCGATTAGGGCTTCTGGTGTTATTGGTTGCTGGACTAGGTGTGGGATTAAGAGTAGGGTTAGGCTTTCTATTGGAAGTAGGGACTAGGGCTTCCTGTGCCATTGGTTGCTTGGACTAGTGTTGGGACTACTGTTAGGGATAGGGCCTCTATTGGACGTAGAGATCAGGGTTTTAGAAACTAATTGGGTGCTTGGACTAGGGCTAAGATTGGCTGTAAGGTCCTGGTCTCCTATTGGTTCTAGCTTTTAGGGCTAGTGTTGTGATTGGATAGTGTTAGGGCTAGGGTTCCCATTGGCTGAAGGGTCACCTGACTACTAGGGCTATAAACGGCCAAGGCTTAGGGCATCTCAGCCTGGGCGTCGAGGCTAAGGGTGGAGAGGACAAGGGTGAGTGCCTGTTTGAGCCTGTTCGAGACTGGTCGGGACCTGGGCCAGAAATGCTGCCCATTTTCCCATTCATTAATACCCACCTATGTATGTGTCCCTCTGTATATAAGCATTTATTTTCACTATAGATATGTACCTATCTTTGTGCATTGCTTTGTATAAACATGTAAAATAATTATGTTGTTATATGAAGAAAAAAAAATCATCTTTGGTCTACATGTACTTGCTTCCATTGTGCATCTATGTACCTCCATGTACTTGGATCTGTGTGTCTGTTACTTTTCTCCTGAAAAAGCATATCCAATGCACTAACCTATTTCTCATCCTGTACCTCTATCAATATCTTTAATCTGCGTATACTTACCTCCTTTATGCATCTATATACTTTCAATGTACTTATGGATCTATATATTTATCACTTTCTTCTAATTTAGCGTTTCCAATGAACTACCCTATTTCTCAGCCTATACTTCTCTCACTATATCTTCTAGCCCAACTTTCTGACTCATCTCAAACTTCTTTCTACTACTCTTTCCAATGCACTACCCTATCTCTCACCCTATACATCTATCATTATATCCTCTACACCCACTCTCTCATTTATCCCAAACCCCATAACACTACTATGTTCCCCAAAATAACCCTTTCTTGACTCTCTCCTACTCTACCCCTCCTTGCATCATCTGACACCTCTTTTACTATACCGATCCCCCAAAACAAACCTTTCTAAACTCTTCCCTCTGACTCTTCCCCTCCAAAAACCCTTTTACTCATCCAAAGCCTCCTCCTACTGCTATGACCTAAAAAAGAAATCCTTCACTCTTCTATCCCTCCACTATCCCTTTCAATCAAAATAACAGACTAACATGTTCACTTCTCTAATTCCATATTCCACTATACTAATTCACCACTAATCCTTTATGGGTTCCAGAGTAGCGTGCTACTCGCCAACAAAGCGTTTCAACACCTCATCAGGGTTACAAACGCTATATAAATGCAAACCTTTTTCCCTTTTTTACCCCTCCCCAACCCTTCTCAATCCAAATAAACATATCCACCACTCAAATTACTTCATATTTCACTATACTAATTTTCAACACTAATCCTTTATGGGTTCCGGAGTAGCCTGCTACTCGCAGAAAAGCGCTTCAACACCCCATCAGGGGTAACAGGCGCTATATGAATGCAAACCTTTCTTTCCCTTCTATCCCTCCGCTATCCTTCTCACTCCAAATAACTGACTAATATCCACCACTCAAATTACTTTCATATTTCACCATACTAATTCACCACTAATCCTTTATGGGTTTCCGGAGTAGCGTGCTACTCACCAAAAAAGCGCTTCAAACCCCATCAGGGGTAAGAAGCGCTATATAAATACAAACCTTTTTTCCTCTTCTATCCTTCTGCTATCCTTCCGAATCCAAATAACTGACTAACATATCCACCACTTAAAATTTACTTGCATGTTTCACTATACTAATTCAACACTAATCCTCAATGGGTCCCAGAGTAGCGTGCTACTGCCGCAAGCAGCTTCGACGCCTCGTCAGGGGTAGTAAGCGCTATACAAATGCAATTACAATACAATACAATATATGCGTAGGGTCGGTTTACGCTCCAACAGGGGTGAAATAAACATTTCTCCTACAGCTCAATCATGTTTTGGTGGAAATAGGCACCTCACAATATCTTATTGGCGGAGATTGGAACCTTGCGAGAGATCCGGTTCTGGACAGAATGGGATCCCTTGATAAGAGTAATGCAGCGGACAGGGCCCTGATGAACGATGTGCTGCTGGACAACGGCCTGGTTGACCACTGGCATCTGAGCCACCGCACAGACACAGAATATACCTTCACCTCTCCAACACACGGCACGCTGTCCAGACTAGATTACTTTCTCATCTCTCACAGGGTAGTACAGCTCACCCGGGAATCACAAATCCTAGAGGCAGCACTCTCCGACCACTCCCCGGTTCTTCTCTCACTGGAATTAGTGCTGGCCAGTCCGGGACGCAAGTACTGGCGAATGAATATCCAGCGCCTTCGGACCCCTGCCGGCAAATCCCAATTACAGGCGCACCTCAAAGACTATCTTTCTGACAACCGTGGATCTGTGGACTCTGGCAGGACTCTCTGAACCGCAGAGAAGGCCACCATCAGGGGCCAAATAATGCGAGACGCAGCACAGGCCAACAGACAAAATATTGCCTGACAAAAGGAGATGGAAAACAACATTAGGACATACACCCACCTGTACTCTACACATCCCACCCTACAGCATCGCAAATCTCTGGAGCAGGCCCGGATGGCCTTAAACAGCCTCTTCACCTCCAAAGCAGAGTACGCCCTGCAGAGGATGAAGGTAAGGCACTACGAGCAGGGAGAGAAAGCAGGGAGGCTGTTGGCGGCACAGCTCCGTCAGCGTGAAGCGGCCATGGCCATACCAGCCATAACATCGGCATCGGGCGAGACCCTCACCCGCCCCCGGGACATCGTGAATGAATTCGCCTCATTTTATGAGGCCCTCTATTCCCCAGGGGAACTTGCTGTGGCAAACAAACTGACCACTTTTCTACAGGAGGCGAATCTCCCTCGTCTCTCGGATTAGGGCAGGGAGCTACTAGAGGGTTCAGCAAAGAAGAGATAGAATCAGCAATAGCCAAACTACCCAATCTCAAGGCCCCTAGAGAAGACGGCTTCCCAGCAGAATTCTATCGCTTGGCAGGAGAGGAGGTGGTTGGTACACTGCAGGCGGCATTCCACGAAGCAGAGTAGGCGTCCTCCGTGGGCCCCCTTTCCAATAGAGCTGTGATAGCTGTCTTACCTAAACCTGGGAGGGACCCTCTGCTGTGTGGCAGCTACCGGCCCATTTCGCTGCTCAATTGCGACATTAAAATCCTGGCCAGTGTCTTGGCATCCTGCCTTCAAAAAGTCCTCTCCTCACTGGTGCACGCCTCGCAAGTAGGATTCGTGCTGGGTCGTTCCTCTAGAAACTACCTACGCACCCTAACACACACGCCCTGGACTGCCAAAGAGCTTACCTCGGATGTGCTTGCCCTCTCACTTGACTCAGAAAGGCATTTGATCGTATCGAATGGGACTACTTATTTCAAGTGAGGGAAAATCTCAGCTTAGGTGACCAATTCATTGCCAAAGTGCGCTTGCTATACGACAACCCTATCGCACAGGTGAACTGCTCGTGCTTCCTATCGGACCCGTTTCCAATCCATAGAGGAACACGCCTGGGGTGTCCCCTCTCCCCTTCCTCCTGGCCATGGAACCCCTGGCAGTCACCATACGTAACGCGGCCAACATCACGGGCATACGCCTCCCGGTTGGCGATTCCAAACTATACATCAACGCGGACGACATCCTGCTAACCCTTACGGACCTGCGTCGATCCCTGCCGTCCCTGCTCCAAATGATTGAAGATTTTTCATCCTTCTGGCTATAAAATCAATTGGGATAAGAGCGAAGCACTCCCCATTTCAAACGGGACCATGAAGGCAGCTATCCATGGTTTCCCCTTCCACTGGCAACACTCGCACCTTAAATACCTTGGTATCCTGGTGAACAAGGGCCTGGCAGGAATGGTCTCAGACAATCTAAACCCATTGATCACCCAGATGCAGCGTGACTTCGAGAAATGGACGGTGCTGGGGCTTTTCATGTGGGGTAGAGTGCAGGCTGTCCACATGGTCACACACCCGCCCTTTAACTATGTCCTTGGGAGGCTTCCCATGCAGATGCCCCTCCCATACAGATACTCCCTATATGGGACGGGGTCCCATACACGAGACCCCACCCACCCGATATTATCCGCCATGTGCAGGGCCTGGCACCGAGCGCACCGCCTACTGGGCTTGCATCCTCGACTGCATGGGAAAGCCCCCCATGGGGGAATGCCGCTATATGCATAGGCGGACGAGAACTGTCATGGCCTTCATGGAAGGCAGCGGGCATACATACACTTGACCAGCTCCTCTGCGACGGCGCCCTGAAACCGCTGGCGCAGTTGGGAGAGGAGTTTGGCCTCCCCGTGACACAACACTGGAAATATACCCAACTGCAGCATTGCCTGAGGAAGTGCCTAGGCCCACGTCCTTGGTCCCTGGCCACATCACTGGTAGTGCTATACCTCTCATCATAACACAAAACAACCTCAGGTCTATGTTAGCACACAAGAAACTCACATCAGACAGTGTACATACAAGGTAGAAGGACTGGAGTCACTCATAATCTCCCCTATAAAGGAGGGGGAAGAAATCCCTTTAAGGACGAAAACCCTCACCCACCATAGGTGGCATGCTTCATCATATGGGTTTCTCCTCTCAGTAGGAAACCTAGTCCTACTGAGGGCTACAACTCCCTCATTGTGAGGTAGGAGCTCAGGGATGTTTTGATAAGATGTTCAAAAACTATCTAGGATGCTAAAATCCCATATGTGAATTATGAATGTGATGAGAGTGCAGCGCAATAAAACGTAATGGTGAAAGTGTACCGTGGTGAGGTAAAACTACCTAATGATTGCAAAAAACTTTTATTAACTTGCTATCACTGGTAGGATTAAAAATACAGAGAGTAGTATTAATTTGAAACTACTCAATGAATATAGAGTCGACATGTTTCAGCCTTCAAATGATCAATAGTATATCCAGGCTTTCTTCAGGACCAAGATGAACAAATATTACGGCTGCTAAAACAAAAATAGTGAAAAAGATAATACAACACCAGTAATCCTATATGTTGATGTCAGGTATCACTGGGAATATCCATATGGTTAGGATAAGTAACCACACCTCTACCTGGCAACAGCTCAGGGGAAGGGGGCCCCGCTCTCTCCGTCGGTACCCCGTCGCGGTACAGAAGCTGCGACCGGAGGTCCCTTGGACCCTCCCCCATCTTGTTTGTGTTCTAGTGCTATACCTCTCTACATGGGGGAAGCACAAAGGGGTAATGTCTGGACTGTACGGGTGCTCTCCTCCCATCTCTTCTCGCAACCTCTGTTGCGAACCCTTTGTGCCAGATGGCAATCATGGCTATCAGTCTCATATGAGGAGGATGAATGGGCGGATACTCTAGAAGCACTTGACAAGGGCACCAGGGAGGCGTGGTTGAAATTCTGTCTCTTCAAGGTCCTGCACGATTGGTACTGGACGCCAATGAAATTGCACAGAGCGGGCCTACTCCCGCATACCAACTGCTGGAGGTGCACGAATACCTGTTGCGACAAAGCACATGTTATATGTGAATGCCCCTCAGTGCAGCACTTCTGGCTGTATGTGGGCCAGACCCTGAGTATCTCTATGCCCCTCCAGCTGCCACTTACCCCCTCTGCGATTCTTTTGCATGATCTGCGACAATCGCCAGAATGATCAAAGCTCCAACGCCGCCTCTTCCACATGGCAATGGCCACAGCCAAACTATGTATCCTACGACAATGGAGGGTGCTGGCCCCACCAACGCAGGAGTCCTGGCTAGTAGCCATGATTGATACTGCCTCCCACGAACGAGTCATCTACAACCTGCAAGACCAATCTGACCTGTTCTTGCAGACATGGGGACCCTTCCTGCGCACAGAGGAGAACGCTGGAGGCACTTACCACATTGGGGAACAGGAGCCTCCCCCTCTTACACATCCAGTGCCTACGTCACAGCCACCACCCACAGCTACCATCTAAGACACAGCATGTAAGATAACCCACCTCGCTGCAGCTCTCCCACTCTCCCCCTCCCAGGTTGCCCCCTACAGTGCCCCCGCAGAGCAGCAGGCCTCCATCTCTTCTTCCCCCCACGTATTGTATTCGATGTTGTCGGATGCTCTGTCATTTTTTGTCAACCCCCCCTCTCCAATCCATCTACTATTTTCTCTTCCCCCTTTTCTTTCCCCTCTCTCTTCTCTCCCCTCTCTTACTCCCATTATCCCTGACTCTTACCCCCTCCCTCTCTCTCCCCTCACCCTTCCCGAGCTCCCCTCCCCCTCCCCCTGGCACCCTGACAGGGCAACACGGGGTCCCCATGCCGTGGAACACTGGACGACGGCCCACCTATTCACATCCATCTACAGGAATTAATGACGGCTGCTAGGGGTCTGAGAGAATAGTATAGCACCTGTAAACCCCCTGTGCCTGCCGCTCCCCCCCTCATCACCATACCCTGTACACATTTTGGCAGATACCCGTGCCCACAAAGGACGAGGAGGGCAAGGCGGAGGCAAAGAGGGCCACTCTCCCCCATCCTCGGTCCCCGGCGGCTCCCCTTCCCCAAGGACAAGAATTGCCTCAGCCTATTACCTGTGCACCTAGTCTCTCACGCACTAGTATGAACTTGGACCTGTTCCCAGCAGTATTATTACCGCACACACAACACCACACCCACGCCCACCCACTTAAACGCAAACCCATCTCTGGACATTCTCCCCTTTCCCCCAGACCCCGCACAGGGAACAGGCCATTCTTAGGGACTCCACCGTGATTACTGCACTCGAAGGGACACCCCTGCCCCTAGGGGACCACACTGCTCACGATACGCAACCCTCTGTCTACAGAGGCCAACCCCACAGACACAGGAGCGACACTGCACTGCACAGAGTCTACTAAGACACTCCACCCACCGCCCCTTATATGCTGGCACCCCCCAATCCACTGACCGGGTTCCCTCCTCTTGCCCCCTACCCCTTCCCCCATTCCCCCCACTACTAGATAAATATTGTCTCTGCTAATACGATGCAACTGCCAGTCATCCATGCCTCCTTTTCACTGATGTATATTGAATATGTTGTAATGATGACAGATGTTACCTTCTAACATGTACCCATTTCCAAGGTGTTTACCCTGTGAAACTTTAATAAAGAATTGCAACACATAAAAAAAGATACCTACTGCAGAGATGTTTGTGTGCCCATCAATTTTAAGGGTATTATAATAATACTGGTAAGATAATTCTATTTGTTAACATAGTTCTGGGAGTGTTCTATGATTTCTCCAGTCACAGTTTTGGCTCAAAGTATACCATTGAGTGTTAATGTACCTGCTGCAGAGCACATTGAGTAACATGCAGATCACATATTTGTCTTTTATGTAGATAGGTAAATCAGTCCTGCTTTTGACATTGCGATCATTTTGTTACTTCCAGTTTATAAGTTGCAATCTTTGTAATATAGCACAGTGATCTAATTAACGACATAAAAGACCTCCATGCAAACTGTACGTCTTGGTTTTATATCCTTACCGTTTGTTTTTCTCCATCAGTTGTTATTGTAAGATTGCATAGAAGGGTTCTTTTGGGAAGCAATAAGGTGTTGTCAGTACAGACAGACACAATCACTGCGTTACGTTCTATATCCAGACTGTGTTTCTCCCAACCATTCACTCTTAACATATAATGTCTACAAGTATGAACAGTATGTGATTCCTACCCCATGTAACCCTCATTGTCTTTTGTAATATTTCCTGCACATTGATTTACACACTTGTATGATCTATTGTGCCTCTGTGTGCGATATAAAGTGCTCAGACATCCAACACTGGAATGAGTCGTGCTGTTAAAAAATGAAATTTAAAAAAATAGTAAGGTCCACAAAGGCGATAATGACCCTTATGCAACATTATGGAAGAGTGTCAAGCTTCACTATCAATGTATCTAAATCTGAAATATTGGGGTTCAGAATGCCTAGACACTTCAGGTCAGAAATCGAGGAGGCTCGATGTTTTAAATGGATGATGTAGGCCATTAAGTATCTGGAACTAAAGGTAACCCCCACCCACCAAGACCTCTATAGACTGAATTATATCCCACTATTTGATGAAATTAAATGTAACCTTGCCAGATAGGGCCCTTTGTTCATCTCCTGGATAAGCAGGATTAACACCCTAAAAATGGATATTGCCCACATCTTCTGTACCTCTTTCAGGCGATAGCAGCACTCATCACCAAACAAGACCTGCAACAGTTACAGAAAACTTGTGACAACTTTGTTTGGCAAAAAAGGGAAACCAAGAGGGGCTAAAAAGGTACTGTAGTGATATAGGGAGAGTTGGCGACTAGGACTGCCAGATATATACGCCTAACATGCCCCTGCCCAGCTTTGGGTGGCGTTCGAATGCTCATTGGTGAGACAGAGAAACATTGGGCAGTAATGGAAATGCATTTGCTGGGGTGCCCTCTATGAGATGTCCTGTGGCTACCCAAGCAAGCCAGGCCCAAAGTTGCATACGTCTCTGATGTCATAAGGACCATGCTGTCAGTATGGGATGAGGTAACGAGACGCCATGCTGTTACGATGTTCCCCTTCACGCCATTACTGAATAACCCTGACTTCACAACTGCCCTGAACATGACCAAATATGACACATGATGTAAGGGTGATTGTACAAAGTTGAAGGAGCTCTTTCAGGGACAGACGATTCAGTAATATACCCAGTTCAAGATGGAGTTCAACATTACGAAATACGATAAGCCATTGTTGCTTCAATGTCAACAAGGAGGTGGGGACGAGAAAACAAATTTTGAAAAGCTATTCACACACTATAAGACCATGAGGGGTTTCATATCAGTAATTTATACTGCTTTAAAACCACTACTGGAGGGACATTGATGGCCCCATATAAGTAGATGGGAGAAAACACTGGAAGGGGAGATATCTCGGAAGTAGTGGTCTAGGTTTTGGGGTGACATACCAAAAATTGTTCACAACATCCTGGGCAGTGAAACCTAGTACAAGAATGTTTATGATTTGTATAGAACCCCTTCCAAATTGAAGCAAATGTTCCTTAACACTGATGGTAAATGCTGGAAGGGATGTGAAACGAAAGGATGGCACACCAGACTTGGTGGGACTGCGGGGAACTTAATCCTTTTTGGAAAGAAGTCTTAAGTCACATCAAGAAGGTTACAAGCTTACCACTGCTGCACTATACACTGTTTGTGATATTGGGTATACGCCCGCATGGATGGACCGGACTGGGCAGGGGGAACTGGACGGTGATATCCCACATGCTGCCGGCTGTCAAACAAGAGATGGAAGCACATTGGAAGAAGGAAAACCCCCCGGACTAGGCCACTTGGATACGTCAAATGTGGCTACTACTGGCTATGGAGATGCTCACATATGACCTAAACGACTAACGCCGCAAATTTAAAGTTGTCTGTAGCCACTCCTGGACTAACTAAGGGAGGGGAACCGCTAAACCACAATTTTCGTCAGGATAAAACACAAGCAAACACCAAATTATTCAGTGCTCAACCCTCTGGTCGCTTGGAACAAAAGCAGTCAGGCTTAACTTAGAAGTAGTGTGTAAAGTATTTATGCAACACTTCAAACAGTAATAAAGTGAAAACACAAAACAAGGAGAATTCCACACCAATTTAGAAAAATAGAGTAAAATTGAATAAATTAGTTAAGCTCAAACTGACAAAAAGCAAATTAATAGAACCGGAGATATGCAATTTTAAAGGTTTTGTAAAAAATCAAGTGCTAAGAAGCAGAAAGCGCTGACCGCAGGTATCTGGCCATGGTAGATTAGGTCCCAGTCACAAGTTCAACAATGAGCACAAACCAACGGCGGACCACAATAGCCGCACCTCACAGCTCTGTTCCTCTTATTGCTGTTTAAAGTAGTGATTAGAGATGGTGTGCACATACAACTCCTGCACCTGCCGCTGTTGGGTGCAAACTGCAAAGCAGATTAGAAACTGTACAAAATGTGGAGCGGTGCACTCCCAGAATGTCTTTTCATAATAACAAAAAGACTGACCAATTCCTTTTCGTAAGGCAATCCTTTATTTCAAATGTCATCAGAAAATATGAGCTTCAGCCAACGCGTTTCGTTCAATGGGGATTGAACTTCATCAGGGCTCAAAGTAAGTGGAAATAATGGAAATCCAAAATCGATAATTCCCCAATTTCAAAATTGATGGTAAGGCGCGAAGTGCGCGGATATCCTATGTTGTCATAGATGAGGAAGGATAACAGCTAAGGTCATTGCACTGTGTCCCATATGAGCCTCCCTGATAAGGGCCCCGTTTATGAACCTTAAGAGCAGTCTGTCAAGACGTCTTCCTCCTGGATCCAAGGTCACGCCTTACCATCAATTTTGAAATTGGGGAATTATCGATTTTGGATTTCCATTATTTCCACTTACTTTGAGCTCTGATGAAGTTCAATCCCCATTGAACGAAACGTGTTGGCTGAAGCTCATATTTTCTGATGACATTTGAAATAAAGGATTGTCTTACGAAAAGGAATTGTTCAGTCTTTTTGTTATTATGAAAAGACATTCTGGGAGTGCACCGCTCCACATTTTGCCCAGTCACAAGTTCAGGCCAACTGCGATGGAATGTGGGCTGGATACAGGACTGAGTTCAGTCAGCCGAGAAAGTACCTTGTGGGTCTGGTCGTCGAGATGGGAAGTCCTGTATCAAGATGCACAGGGCAGCGTCGAGGAGCCATCGACGAGGAGCTGCGCTGCAAGGTCCGGTGTCAAGATGCATCGCTTAGCGGTGGAGTCAATGACCATCAACGAGGAGCTGCCATTCAAAGTCCTGCATCATTGCCGAGGAATTCAGTGAAGGTTACGGAGACTTGAGCTGTGATGCGTTGGCACAGGGGACGTGATGAGTCATGCCGGGCCAGTGTTGGCATTGGACTGTGTTGAAGAAGTTGCTGCTGAGTTGATGGTGGGCTGATCCGTGCTGAGTCGAGATGCGTAGAAATGCGTCAATGAAACCTGTCATGTCCCTGTGTCTTTGAACTGAGGGCCAGCCAACTGACCTTTGGATATGTACTGGAGTTCTGGGTCCACACAGTCAGTCTGGATTCTGCAGGGCAGTTTACAGCACATAAGAGTCCTGGTGCAGTAACAGCAGGGCTTATCAGAAAAGCAGTCCTTGGTCAGCAAGCAGTTCAGCAGGGGAAACTTCACAGATGGACAGTCCTCCTTCCTGGCAGAGTCCATAGGTCCAGAAGTGATATGAAGAGTTGGGTCTGAGGGTCCAATATTTATACCTGGTGCCAGCTTTGAAGTTGGAGAAGGTTCTGGAGGTTTCCAACCCCAGAGGTGTTTGAAATTTACTGTCTCCCTGCACTGGCCCCAGCTTGTCTGGGGACACAAAAGACTAGTGTGAAACCTTTTGTGAGTGCGCTGAGACAGAGACTTCGTGATGTGCAAGTGTGGTAGGTGACAACTCTGCCCCCCTATTAAGTCAGAGATGGCCCATCCTGCCAACATCCTGGTCCATCCCCCTTTGTCTCACTGTCTGGGAGCAATACACAAAGACCAATTGCGAGCTACACCTAGTCATGTGACCCAGGATACAGACTGCAGGCATCAAATGGTTAGGACATGAAAATGCAAACTTTCTAAAAGTGGCATTATCAGAATTGTGACTTAAAATCCGACTTTATCATTAAAGAGGGTTATAAAATTCTTTGGACAACAAAATTGACATTTCTACCCGCTACCAAGTGAAGTTATCACCTATTAAATGTAATAAGGTAACCCAATGTTATTCTATAGGAGAGCTAGGCCTTGCAGTAGAGAAAAACGAATTTAAGAGCTTTTCATTACCAAGACATGTAAAAGTTAAAAGTGCATGTCCAACCTTTTAAATACACTGCACCCTGCCTATGGGCTGTTCAGGGCTTACACTAGGGGTGACTTATATGTATGAAAAGGAAGGTTTAGGTCTGACAAAAGGTTTATTTTGCCAGGTTGAAATGGCAGTTTAGGCTGCACACACACAGGCTACAATTGACAGGCATGAGATGTTTTAAAAGGCTACTTAAGTGGGTGCCACAATCAGTTCTGCCGGCCCACCAGTAGCATTTTATTTACAGGCCATGCTACATGCAGTACCACTTTACTAGGGACTCACAAGTAAATTGAATGTGCCAATTTGGTGTAATCCAATTTTACCATGTTTAAAGAGCGAGCACAAGCTCTATCTCACTGGTTAACAGTGGTAAACTGCGTAGAGTCCTACAAGCCAACAAAAACGGATTTAGAAAACAGGAGTGTGAAGACAAAACATTTGTGGATGACTCAGCAGAGAGGGCCAAGTCCAACACACACACATAAATCTTGCATTCTTACAGTGCATGCACATGTCGAAGTCATAGTTTCTCTAAAGCTCTTCTGATGTGATAAGCTTTGTGGCTTTGTTTCCTTCTATTGCATTGGCATCTATGTAATAGGTGCCAGAAACTCCCAGATACAGTGATACTTGAACAAAAGAAGCTTGGTGGCCGTTGAAGTCAGGCCTCTGTTTTGGTCCTTCCGAATATTAAAATAAGAAAGCCTCCTCATTCCCTGCAGGTTGCTTCACCGAATGGATGCAGACCACGCGCAAGCGCTCCTGAATTATGTCCTGGTGCTGTCAAATGTCACCAGGACTAATCAGCACATTTCCCTATGACGAAAATAGCTGGCGGAACCGTCATCTGCTGGGATCCCCCTACTTTCCAGCACTGGCTGGCACATTTTACTCTATGTCATTTTGGGACTGTAAGCATGGTTCTTTCATCCATCGCTCCATAAAACTGTTTCATTTCTTATCTATGTGGCTTTGTTGTTTTCACATTGCACCTTCAGTCATTTGATCATGTTACCTGAATGGTTAGTGTAGTCTTTAAATGCTATGTGCTGCATTTTGATGCGTTTACAGTTCATTGCCACTTGTGATTCGGGCATTCTAAGATTTGTTTTCTGGCATTGCCCATATTCTTTACATAAATTACTATATATCCTCTCAGCCTCCCAGTGTTTTCTGGAGGGAGTGTCAAACTAGTCCTACATTGACAATTTGAGTTTGTTTGTCCTGAAGGACTGCTGTATTTTGATTGCTAGGACCTCTTTGGAGGGAAATATTTGTGGACTCTATCATGACTGTATTGCATACCTGAAACTTTGCTGACATGTGTCAGGAGGAGATTTAACTGAGACTTTTAAGTTCAGGACCTTACCACCAGAGGATATCCAAAACCTCCAAAATCTTTCCTTTGGGCCTGTGAAAAGCAGTGAACGTGAAATTTCCTTATGCAATATTTAATATTGTTCTGTTTGTATGTAAATTACACCTACGGGATCTCAGCATCTATAATTGCAAGAAATGATTGACTGTCAGTGTGTTTTTGTTTGTCCCACAGAGCAACTGAACATCTACCAGGCCACAGTAACTAGAATAACTTACATACATCCAAACCTGCACAGATGCCTAACTAAATGCACTGAAATCAGCCCGTTGCACAACTGTCAATGAGAACTCCCAGAACCTACACACAAAAATGAAGCACAGATATGCATCAGAAATTCAACAATAACTGTCCATGTTGACCCTGATCAATGACAACTCTCAGAATACGCCTTTCATCCATCTTCAAAAATATTCATTAGGCACAATCTGTGGCAACACCACACTCACAATACTCCTCCAAGTCTTACGGTTGGAGAAGCATTTCCACCTCCACAACACCCTCATATCAAGTTATATTCTTCTTTCACTTTCCACCAAAAATACACATTAGACTCAACCACTGGGACCTTCATGCTCAGAACATGGCTGTATACCATATAGTTGACTAAGCCTTTCCATCTCAGCATCACACCCATATCAAGTTGCATTCATATGTTTACCCACACCACCAATACACATTGGAGAAAACTTGAGACCATAATGAGCACAGCACAGCCCCATACCAAGAAATCAATATCAAGATATAGTCGCATATTGGGGTGGCGTGGTCTAGCCGCTAATGGAGTGAGCAGAGCTTTTGTGTGGCTCCTGGGATCAGCACCGCACCTACCTGTGATCTTGCAACTGCCAGGGAACACGACACACAGACTGGACCCCCCCAAACCCCTTCCGCCCGGGTGGAGTTTGTCCTGGGTGGGTGGGTGATACTTCCACTCAGCCAGTGGGTTGATGAGTACTGACCACTTACTTCTTCCCCTGTGTTCTGCTGAGGCAGGAAGCAAGGTGGCAGCCATGCTCTCAGCAGAGATATAGCTGCACAGCTGCTATCCTGAGGTGGGGGTGCCAGGCCCACGGTGGAGCAAAGGGTTGCAGTTGAGACAGGACACCAGTGCAGGAGCTGAATGGTGGATTGCAGCTTCCACCTTCTCTCTCCTGCACCATACGGAGCCGTGCCCTGTGCAAGCTGGTGCTGCTTGGAGGCTGTTAGTGAGAGTACCTGCCAGAGGCGGCTCCTCCACTAGGGCAGAGGAGCGTCGCTCCACAGCTTTCTCGCAGTGCGAGAAGCAGAAACATAAATGGTAATAACTACCATTTTATGTTTCTGCTTCTCGCACTGTGAGAAAGCAAAAGGGTTTGGTTGCTGGTGGGCGGGTGAGCAGGGTGCTCTGCGAGCCAGTCTATGTAGGGGCGGAGTGTTGTGCCCACTCCTGAGTGCGCATGACTGGTTTGGTCAGCCTTCTGGGGCCAACCAAACTAGTCATGTGCACTCTGCCCTTCTCCATGCAGGCTGCAATGCAACCTACATGGAGAACATGGCCGGGCCATTATCCCCTGGCTGGGCGGCCTCCCGACCAATCACAACGCTGCTTGAGGCATTGTGATTGGCTTAGGGGTGGGAGCCTGGCTGCCTGCTTCCTGTTCCTGCTGGAGTCAAGAGAGCAGGAGAGGAGGTCAGGAGCAGAGACGACGCAGGACCCGGCTGGCTGGAAGGTAAGTTTTTATTTTTTTATTATTAAATTAACCCCAGCACGACCCCCCTCCCCGCCTGACCCCCCTCACCCCACCCGCGAGTCATGCCGGCAGCGACTGGCACCTGCATAGGGATGTACTGGACCCAGAAATCAGCCTTTGCCTCTACTGAACACTCCAGAATCAGGGTGCACCATTTTGGTTAGAGGTCTGTCATTTACCCTGACCTTGATCCTGGTCAGACATACTCAATGCTGGAGGAGATTGAGGACTTCCAGAGGGCATAGATGGTCAGCACCCAGAACCTTATCTCAAGAAATGGCTGACCTCTGAAGTGTACAATGGTCACCGCACTAATTTACTGCAAGGAAATGCCTCTTTTTGTATGATCCCCCACAAAGTTTTTGACTGATGCTGCTGGTGTTTTGACTCTGAGAGTGCACTGAGGCCTGCTAACCAGACATCAGTGCCAGAACTTTGATCCTTAAAATTGTATGTTTAATTGGCTTATAACCGAATGGGACTTAGGTAACTTAATTATAGGTCTCTAATATACGGTAACATGGGTACGCAGTGCCTGCAAGTTAAAGTATCCCTCGTGGGCTGATGCACGTATTGTGCCACCATGAGTGTGGCAAAGTAAAACACCTGCAGAATGGTAAAGCAGTTTTAAACTGCTAACTCAACTTTGCCATTTAAACTAATGTCAAAGTCTTGACCTTCCCTTTTAATATATAAATCTCCCCTAAGGTAGGCTGCACATTAAAAAGTAGGACATGTATTTTTCTATGTCCCAACAGTAAAAACACAAATTGTCATTTTTACTGTACAGAGGATGATAGCCCCATTGGCAAATACAGTGTTACACTATGACAACTCAGCTGTGCTAACTTCAGAATGGGAGTACTAAAGTTGGTATTTTGAGGTATCAAAAGAATCATTACATTATACCCGACATGGTGCCCAAGCCGAGTTTAACTTAACTTTTGAGTATAGGCAAATTCAGAAAGTTACCACTCTGTTTCCCAAGTTTTCCGGTGACCATTTACAGATGCTGGACATGAGTTAGCCTTCTACCCTACTAGGGAGAGGTGGGAACAACTCCCAGGAAAGGGCACATTAGAGGCCTGCCATTGGTAGAGCTGCTACCTCTCCCTGGCAGGAAACCAAAAGGTGAGCTTCCAAGTGGAAGTCGCCTTCAAATGGCAAATGGTGGACATACACGAAAGGGGTTTCTCTTTTGTTCTGGTAGACAAGTTGGCATCTGGGACAGAAAGGGGGAAACATTGGTCAAACCAGTTTTCCCATGGGCGTGTAGACCTCAGGTATCCACACTCTAGGGTGGGCTACCAAGCTCCACACACCGAGAGAAGGGATCTGCCATCTTGGAAGTGGGTAGAATATTACACTCTGTGATAGCTAGATGCCACACATTGCAGGAATAGAAAACTACAGTGGTTCTGTCGGGGAGAATAATCACTTTACATGAGAAGAATAAATCAAAGTCACCCTACTGTTTTAGTGGATCGAGGGGTGGCCCCAGGAAGATCCCCATCGACAGACTCAGCATCCTGTATCCCTTGCATCAGGACCACTCCATTGATGTCTATGGCTGTTTGCCCAAAGAGCCTGGAACTGGACTGGAGACAGCTTTGACTGCAAGGTAACTGTCCTGATAAGACTTACTGGCCTCTCTGACTTGCTGCCTGATGGAGTTGTTTATCCAAAGTGGACCAGAGTTCTCGAACACAAATTAAAGTTTTCTAAAATATTCAAAGTAAATACTAACCGAGTGAAAAGCAGTGATTTTCGATTTGCTTAATAATTTTTATCTCCGGAGGATTTTGTTCATATTGGTGACTAAAAATTCATTAAAACCAGATCCATTTTTAAATTGGAGTTGGATTTCCTTTGCATTACATTTCTTTCTTATTCAATTGTTTTGGTACTTCTAAATGCTTTCCACTTCTTCCTTTGTTTAAGCCTGACAGGTCAAAGCTACAGGTAGCCAGGGTTGAGTTAAGGTTATACAAATGCGCCTGACTGAATCCAAGATGGGTCTGTGAGTTTATTACACAGTGAGGTTCACACAACTGCCCTATATTATGAACTGCAATTCCTCACAATTACTCTCAGTCATTGAAGATGGTCTGAGTTCAGGTTCCCTGGCGGGATACCCACAAAAGAGCAGGCAGTGACGAAACAAGCCCAGGTCATCAAACAGTTGGCACACCAACAATCCACTAAAAACCCAGCAGATACAGATATCTCAACAAATATGAGCGAGGAAGGCGAGAGTGCAGAACTGGAAGACATTGGCATTAAACCTGGTCCAGCACTTGTCCCAAGATCTGCAGATGATGTCTTTTGATAATGGATGTATCACTGACCTTCTTTGTGAGTGCATTATTCATTGATTAACTCACCTCTCAGTACCTACAGATGCTATTTGCTTGTGGACCCTTTGATCCAATGCTATTATTTATTTATCATGTATTACACAGTTCCAGTTTACCAAATAGGCAAAGTAGGCACCTCCTATGAGCCCCACTCCTTTTAGGGACCCTGCAACAACGAATCAAAATATTATTGGTTTGATCTTGAAAGAAAATTACAATTAAGCTTTCTTAAATATTGTTTCCAAAAGATAGAAAAAAATGAATCACCCCAAAGAAACAAAAAGTGTACATAAAGACTCAATAGAGAAAATACTGTATTAATGTAATGTACCCATTAACAACTTAAAGTACATAAGCGAGAGACATCATATTCACATAACAGTTTGTCTCTTAAAAGCTCATCTTCTAGCAGCTATCAGTTTGTAAAAAAATCAAGTGCATTGGGTATTAGGAGATAATTTGCGAGGGGGGGCCTGAAATTTCGACTGCCTAGGGGCCTCCACAGGGTTTAATCTGGCACTGCTTTTACAGGGCTTTGTACTATTGGGGGGGGGTCAATTCATATGTCCCTCTGTCATGCTATATGTTTCTTCCTCCTTTATCCTGCCCACAAAGGTGGTGCGAGCCTAGGTAGCCCCTGGGTGGTCTACATGTTTCCCCTACTAAACACAAGATGCAAAGACTGTCCAGATGGAGACACTTTGTTTTATAGTTTGTGTTTTATGTTCTTGTGTTTCTGCTGTTAATTTGAGTGGTCAAATAAAGGCCGGGATGGGTTTTGCTCTGGACTCAGAAAGTGTCATTGGTTGTGGGGAGGGGCGACAACAAAAGATAGGACGTAGAGACTTCAGTTGCCACAATGGCCCATGTGCAGTGGGGTATGAATGCTTAGGTTGGGACTGTCTACAAACCCCTGCAGTGTGTATGTTCCTGAGGGGGCAACTATTTGCTAGCCCTCATGGTTCTGCATAACCTACAGTGCCTCAGAACATGATGGGCCTGGGGTCCCCGGCTAAGAGATATTGTATCTTTTCATTTCTGAAGAGACGTAACATTCAGATTGGATGCATCCAAGAGACCCACATGACTGTGACTGAGATTGCTAAGCTGAGGTAAAAGGCATGGGACAGCATACTCTGTGTTTTCCAGGGCTACGTTCATCTGGATAGTGCCAGTGTTCCGCTATGTGTGGCATGATTCCTGTGTAGATCTTGAGGTGTGCTGTAAGTTTTTTGAGGGCACACTGGATGGCAGGTCCTTGGTGCTTGCCAGTGTGTATGCACCTAATGTCCATCAAGCAAAGTTCTTGGAGGGATTCAGTCCCATTTGCTTGCAAAAGGCTTAGTTGGTGAGACTCTGGCGAGGCGACTTTACCATGGTGTATGACTATGCAGGGCACAGATCCCATCCATGACTGCAAGGCTCCAAAGCCAATTCCCTTTCTATCGAATTTTCAGGTTGGATGCAACAGTGGTAGTTTTTAGATATATGGAGGGGTCCACACCCATATGCTCAAGAGTTCTACTATTCTCCTGTGCATGTGACCCCCAGGATGAACCTATTCTTGGGGGACAGGGAAACCGATCTGTTGATAGATAAGGCAGAGTATCTGAGATGGGTAGTATCAGACTATAGTCCACTTTTGTTGTCATTGGTGTGGACCAGGCCACACCTTCAAATCCCTACTTGGAGACTTCCCGTGGAGGTGTTTCCAGGTGCTTTGTTCCAAACCATCATAGGGGAACACATTGATCGATATTTTGCTGAAAACTCTGGTTTCGTTCAGCTTCATGGTACTGAATGGAACGCCTTTAAGATGATGATCATGGGCCACTGCATTCAGGACACCTGCGGTGTTAAAAAGGCGCTAAGTGATCAGGTTCAATACTTGAAAATAATAATGCAAGACTGTGAGAAATTATTTGCTACAGACCCCACTCTCCTTCTTGAGTTGCGTGGTCTTAGGAGACACTAGGATGAGCAATTGGTTTCACAGTGTCATGTTAATTATCAAGAATATGTTGCAGGACAGCACGATGTGGGTAACAGGGCCTGACGGACTGGCTGCTGAACTCAGAGATGGCCAGAACCCCAATTTGCACAGTCAGAGACCAAACGACTGTGCTGTGTCACATCCAAGCTTATATTAACTTGTTTGACAACTACTATCAATCTCTTTACACCCCCCGGCTAGTGGAGTAAGATGCTGACATACCACAGTACCTCACCCAACTTATGCTTCTGTGTCTTGCCATGGCCTAGGCATCAACACCAGAGGCTTCTATTACCCTTGAAGAAATCGTAGCAGTGATTGAAAAGCTTTTGACGAGCAGGGCACCTGCTTCTGACGGCCTGCCGTCAGGGTTTTACATGGCATATAAGACACGATTGGCCCCACAACTGTTAGAAATGTACATCGAGGCATTTGATAGTGGGATTATTCCCCTCTCCATGAGGGAAGTGATAATCATTAGTGATGCATAAACAGGTGTGGGAGCCTACTGACGTGAGGTCTTATTAACTGCCCTCGTAAATCAATACAGGCAGGAAAAACCTAGGCAAAATACTGGCTAACAGATTACAGGGGCGGCTCCTCCAATAGGGCGGAGTGGCGTCGCCCACTGCTTTCTCGCAGTGCGAGAAAGCCAAAACATAAAATGGTAATAACTTTTAGTTATTACAATTTTATGTTTCCTTTGCACATTGCGGGCTGGGGTTGCTGTGCTCTTTGAGCAGGGCAGGGTAGGAGTGGTTTGCCCACTCCTGAGTGTGCAAAGACTGTTTGGTCGGCCCACTTGGGCTGCCCAAACCAGTCATGCACACTGTTAGAAATGGGGGTCTCTAGTTGGCAGAGGTAGGTACCTTTGTCCAAACAGGGACCCTTGCTTCTAGTCAGGGTAAGGGGGATACACTCCTAAAATAACCCCTGCTCACTCCCTTGGTAGCTTGGCACGAGTAGACAGGCTTATCTCAGAGGCAGTGTGTTAAGCATTTGTGAACACATACAGTAATACAGTGAAAACACTACAAATGGACACCACATCAGTTTAGAAAAATAGTAAATCTTTATCTAAACCAACAAGACCAAATACGATAAAAGTCCAACATACAATATTCTTGAAAAATAGTACTTGTGCAAAATAACCTTTAAATTGCAGGAAAATCAATAAAACACAGTTCTTCCGACTCAGTAGCTCCTCCTGGGGCTACCGCGATACTGAATACGACTGAGTCTAACAATTCCAGCCAACCGCGTCGATACAGGCCAGCTAAAGCATCGACAGACTCTGACATAGTACCTTTCTTGTTGCGACCAACACGTCGGTGCGAGTTGGTCGGGGCAAACGTCTCAGTTGCGTTGTGCAGCGGAGCGTTGTGGCGGGCGGTGTCCTCATGATGCTGTGCAGGCAGCAGCTCGTTGGCGGAGTCGTGGAAACCAGGGCTTGCGTTGAAGGGTGAGACGGTGCTCGCTGCGGTGCTGGCAAGTCACGGTGCGGCAACGGAGCCAGGCGATGTGCAGGTCGGGCAGAGATGGAGTCGGTGACGTCCTTGCAGCGTGTAGCGAAGCGTGGCAGAGTGCAGTGCCCTCAGGATGCGGTGCAAGCAGCGGCTCGTTGACGGAGTCGGTGAGACCAGGGTTGCGTTGCGAAGCCAGGCGTTGCTCTCGGCCGTGCTTTCAGGACACGGAATCCTGCGACGGACTCGATGACAGAGTTGGTTACCCTTTTCTTCTGCGGAGATGATCAGAGACGGTGCCCACGGACACTGTGAGGTTTTTGCTGTTCCTGAGACCTCGAGAACAGGGGGCAAGCTCAGTTTCAAGCCCTTGAAGATCTTTTCTTCAAGCAGGGGACAAAGCAAGCAGCAAAGTCCTTTTTCCTTTCCTTGGCAGCGAGTAGCCACTGCAGGCCAACCCCAGACAGCAAACAGCACAGGGGCAGTATTCCTCCTCAGCTTCTCTGGCTCTTCTACTTGGCAAAGGTTCCTCTTGATTTCCCAGAAGTGATCTAAAAGTCTGGGGTCTGGGCCCCTCTTTTTATACACAAACATCCTTTGTTCTCTGAAGGTAGAGAGTGTCTGTACCCAGCCAAAACCAGTTCTGTCTTCACTGGTGCAGCTTCCTAGCAGGAGGTGGAGACAGCACTGTTGAAGGCAGACCAGGCCCATGCAGGTGAAAGGAAATCTCCTCCCCTTACTCTAAATGCAGCCCAGGTCTATTCAGCCCAGCCCTGACTCATCAGACTTCTAGAGCCACTGCCCCTCTCCAGCCCCTGTCATCCAAAAGCCAGACATGCAATACACAAACCTAGCAGAGGCACACTAGATGGTTAGGCAAGAAAATACCTACTTTCTAAAAGTGGTATTTTCAAACACAGAATGTAAAAATCACCCTCATTAAAAGATGCATCTTAACATTCTGAGTTCAGGCATACTAAACTTTATTTTCCTACCTGGTTCCCAGGGCCAGTTATGTTTATAAGATGTTATAAACAAACTCCCCATTCTGTCCTGTGGGAACAGGTAGCCTTGCAATAGTGAAAAACGAAATTGGCAGTAATTCACTATCAGGACATGCCACACACCAGGGCATGTCCTACCTTTCACATACAATGCACCCTGCCCACAGGGGTACCATGGGCCTACCTTAGGGGTGACTAATATGTAGAAAAGGGAAGGTGTAGGGACTGGCAAGTGTGTGCATTTGCCAAGTCGACATGGCAGTCCCAGACTGCACACAGGCTCTGCAATGGCAGGCCAGAGTTACATTTTACAGACTGCTTCTGTGGGTGGCACAATCAGTGCTGCAGCCCACTAGCAGCATTTGATTTACAGGCCATGGGCACACACAGTGCACTATACTAGGGTCTGACAAGTAAATCAAATATGCCAATCATGGAATCACTAACCCATAACAACAATTTACAAAGGGTGCACTTGCACTTTGGCACTGAACAGCAGTGGCAAAATGCCCAAAGCATCTAGACCAGCAAAACGGAGTCCAACACACAGCAAAAACACAGGAGGCAAAGGCAAAAAATGCAGGGGAGACCCACGCCAATGTTGCCAGGTCTAACACACACGCTGCCCTTCTCCATGCAGGCTGCATAGCAGCCTACATGGAGAACATGGCCACCCCATTAGCCCCTGGCTGGGCGGCGTCCCGACTAATCACAATGCTGCTTGAGGGATTGGAGGGAGCCTGGCTGCCTGCTTCCTCTTCCTGTTGGAGGCAGCAGAGCAGGAGCCGAGAAGACGCGGGAACCCGGCGGAATGGAAGGTAAGTTTAATTTACATTGTTATTTTTAAATTCCTGCAACACCCCCACGGATCCCCCCGTAACCCCTAATGCCCGCCCCACCCACCCGCGAGCAATGCCGGCCGCTACTGACAGAATACAACATTTACTGCCAGCCATGGCACATGGGGAGTAATGTGGATTTATTCTTGGATTTAGTATCTTTCTTAATCTACAGCGTTTTTTTACATGTTTTGGATCAAGTGCCCCAGACTACCGGGAACACGGTTATCCTTTAGATAGATATCAAAAAAGCATTCTATACCATTCAATGGCCTTATTTATTTGCTTTACTTAGTCTTAGGAACCAGGGATTGAGTACTAAATCCCTCATGGGATGAAACTTCTGTATACCCAATCATTGGCCAGGGTGCACACGGGTCGCAAGGTGTCACAGCAGTGGCCGATCGGGCGCAGCACCCCACAGGAATGCCCACGGTTGCCCCTGATCTTTACCCTAAAAATGGGACCTCTGGCCTGTCTGCTTCGAAGTAGAGGACGTGAGTGGGGCATTTGAACACATGGGACACACATTGTGTTCATGTTCTCAGACAATGCCATACCATGCTTGCAGGACCCTAGGGGTACCAAGGGTAATGGAGCTACTGGCAGATTTTGGCCACATATCTGGGCTGTAAATAAACTGGAATAAGTCCTGTTTATTCCCACTGCGTCCTCCTATACCCAAACCAGACTGGATCATGACAAACAACGCTCCTGAGATTGAGAGGATGACACATTCTTGTTGTTAGATGTACAGTTATATCGTGATAAGACACACTTGTTCAGTGGGAATTTGGACCGAGTTTTGTTGGTTGCAAGAAGCGCCCCTCATTTCTGGTGTGCTCTTCCCCTGTCCCCAGTGGGCCGGGTGATGATAGCCAAGATCTTGTTGCTCTCATAGGTCCTCGATTATTTTCAAGCTCTGTCGATGCTGTTATCCAAGAGGATTTTTTAAGAAGCTTGATATTTTCCTCCAACAGTTGATCTGGGATAGGGACAGGAAGAGGGTGGTGTGCTGTATGCTCCAGCACCCTCTAGATAGTGGAGGTCTGGGTGTCCCAAATTATGATGCCTACTCATTGGCGGCTCAACTCCAGTGGCCTATTGTTAGAAATGGGGGTCTCTAGTTGGCAGAGGTAGGTACCTTTGTCCAAGTAGGGACCCTTCTTCCTTGTGAGAGTAAGGGGGATACACTTCTAAAATAACCCCTGCTCACCCCCTTGGTAGCTTCGCATGAGCAGACAGGCTTATCTCAGAGGCACTGTGTAAAGCATTTGTGCACACATACAGTAATACAGTGAAAACACTACAAATGGACACCACACCAGTTTAGAAAAATAAGTAATCTTTATCTAAACCAAACAAGACCAAAACGGCAAAATCCAAAATACAGTTATCAAAATATGACTTTCAAAAGGTAGAAACAGTTCTGTCCATAGCTAACTATAGATGCAACACTTTCAACACAAAGTACCTTGGATGCGTCAAAATCATAGACAAAAACAGCCGCAGGGAAGGTGATGCGGAGATTCCTTACGCATAGGGAAGGTGATGCGACGGTTCCTTACTGCCACGCAGGGGAGGTGATGTGTCGGTCCCTTACTGAAGGGGAGGTGATGTGTCAGTTTCTTACTGTGCAGGGAGGTGATGCGTTGGTTTCTTACTGCGACCCCAGTGTTGATGTCGATTTGGCGCCCTGGTGCGACGCGTGGGGATCTGGGATGCGTCGGCTCTCGATGCGGCAACGGCGCTGCATTGATTTCTTTAGCCGCGGTCCCACAATGCGTTGGTTCTTGTAGCCGCACAGCAGGGCCTGCCTCGAAATTGGTGCAGTGATCTCGGCCTTTGTAGATCGGTGCACGCGATGCAGCATGCAGCGATTTCTTGAGCCGCAGGCAGGCGCTGCGTCGGTTTCTTCAGGGATGCGTTGGAATCAGGTGCTGATGCGTCGCAGCGCTTCTCCTCGTTGCACTACTTTTCCAGCTCCCAACAGCAGGAACAACCTCCAGGGCCCCAGAACAGCAAAGGCACCTCTTGGCGGGTCAGTACTCTCATCAAGGGAGTTCAGGGGAGCTGGGGGTGAAGTCTTTGTATCCCTGAGACTTCAAAACAAGAGGCAAGCTCCACTTCAAGCCCTTGGAGATCTTCCTCAAGCAGGGGACACAGCACACAGCAAAGTCCTTGTCCTTTCCTTGGCAGAAGCAGCCACTGCAGGCCAACCCCAGACAGCACACAGCAAAGGGGCAGTACTTCTCCTCAGTTTCTCCAGCTCTTCTCCTTGGCAAAGGTTCCTCTTGAATCCCAGAAATCGTCTTTGAAGTCTTTTTTATCCCTGAGACTTCTAACAGGAGGCAAGCTCTACTTCAAGCCCTTGGAGAAAACTCTAACAGCAGGATGATGAAAGCACAGTCCAGTCCTTTCCCTGCTCAAGACAGAAGCAACCACTGCAGGCCAACCCCAACAGCACACAGCACATGGGCAGTACTACTCCTTCAGCTTTCCCGGTCCTTCTTCCTGGCAGGTTCCTTAGTTCAGCAGTAATCTAAAGTTCAGGGGTCAGGGCCCCACTTTTTATAGCACAAATTCCTCTGTTCTCTGGTGGCAGAGAAGCTCTTTGCCCAGCTAAAACCAGTTCTGTCCTCTCTGGTGCAGCTTCCTGGCAGGAGGTGGAGACAGCATTGTATAAGGCATACAGGGCCTATTCAGGTGCCAGGGAGAACTCCTCCCCCCCTACCTTGAATTCAGCCCAGGTCTATTCAGCCCAGCCCTGACTCATTCAGGAAAAGGCAGGACACAAATCAACCCCCCCTGGGGCTGTCTGAGAGAGTACACATTCCCAGTCCTTGTCACTCTAAAGCCAGACAGTCAATACACAAACCAGCAAAGGCACACAGGATGGCTAAGCAAGAAAATACCTACTTTCTAAAAGTGGTATTTTCAAACACAGAATGTAAAAATCATCCTTACTAAAAGGTGCATCTTTATATTCTGAGTTCAGGCGTACTATACTTTACCTTCCTATCTTGTCCCAATGGGAGGGTATGTTTATAAGATGTTCTAAATAAACTCCCATTCTATCCTATGGGACAGATAGCCTTTCAATAGTGAAAAACGAAATTGGCAGTATTTCACTATCAGGACATGCCACACACACCAGGGCATGTCCTACCTTTCTCATACACTGCACCCTGCCCACAGGGGTATCTTGGGCCTACCTTAGGGGTGTCTTACATGTAAGAAAAGGGAAGGCTAGGGCCTAGCAAGTGGGTGCACTTGCCAGGTCGACATGGCAGTACCAAACTGTGCACAAACACTGCACTGGCAGGTCTGAGTTACATTTACAGGCTGCTCATGTGGGTGGCACAATCTGTACTGCAGGCCCACTAGCAGCGTTTGATTTACAGGCCCTGGGCACACACAGTGCACTGTACTAGGGACTTGCAAGTAAATCAAATATACCAATCATGGAATCACCAATCCATAAATACAATTTACAGGGAGAGCATATGCACTTTAGCACTGATCAGCCGTGGTAAAGTGCCCAGGGTCATAAAACCAACAAAAACAGGGTCCAAAACAGAAGGCCGAAAAGCAAAAAGTCTGGGGATAAACCCGCTGGAAAAGCCAGGTCTCACACCTATGCTATGATTGGCCCCAGAGCTAGACACTATGCAAATGGAGATTGTAAGGGTGTTAGCTCCTATCTCACTTTATAAAGCAGTCTTTGGCACAGTGTCCTTGTTGGTGAAATGCCCACAAGCTGTGCGGATGGCTAGGCAGTTCTGGTTGTACTTGAGAAGATATTTAGGGCATCGAAAATTGTAATCTTCAATGATTTTGAGCATTATTGGATCAACATAATCATTGGGATTGGGCTGAACCTGGGGTATTGAAAATGGGGGACTTATTTACAAATGGAACTTTACACTCATGTCATACTTTAGCGAATGACTGGGAGCTGGGCCCGGGCAAATTCCTCACATATACTGTTCACAAAAAGTCGATCAGTCTACATCGGGGAGGGTATGTTTGAGCCACTTATGTGTAACATTGTTCACACCGTCCTTACTCATGGGATGTAAAGGTCGGCCATTACCCAACTGTATGTCATGATCGGAACTGCATTATATACCTACCTAGGAGCAGTTAGGGCCCTTTGGGAACACACGCTGGGGAGAGATCCTGCTGATTGGGAGTGGGACAATATATTGCAATACACCAAGATGGTCAGTAGAAAACCGTGCTGCAAAAACACTCAATTTCACTTCTTTGCACCAGAGCTACCATACTACAGTCAGTATAGCACAGATGTATCCGGCTCTACAGATGCCTGCCCTAGGTGTCAAACTGCTGGGGTGGACTTTTTACACATGGTGTCGACTTATCCAGTAATATAGGAATACCGTGCCCAAATAGTATTGACCCTTGCTGAAGTATCGGATGAGAAAGCAAAAGACACACAATTGATGGACGGAATGCAGAACAAATCAAAACATTCACAAGAGATCTGGGTTAAATCCATCATTCCTTTGCTCACCATGCCACCCCAGTTTAGATGTATCGGGTAGAGCTGTTCCTTGTGGCTGATTCCCTGCTCACAAACACATAAGTAAACTATTGTTTTTGGACTTGGGACTAGTATTGACCAAACGGGCCATAGCAATGTCTTGGAAGGGCAGTCATTCACCAGATGTTAAACAGTGGCTGATGGAAGTCCACAAGTGGGTCCAAGCAGAGATAATAGTCCTGAAGTGCCTTAAAAGAGGGCGGCGAAGGGAGTATCACATAACGCAATAAGAATACATACTGATGATAGTAGAGGCCAAAACTGAAGAAAGGGCCTTCTGGATGCTACAGATGAGTGGTTTGTTGTATGGTTACCAGAGGGTTAGACTTTTCCCATGACTGAGAACTCCAAGTATGAATTTGCCGCTGTGCTTTGTGGTCTGGCCCACCACTTCCTCTTGCTAGTTGAAATGCAGCTGTTGCTTGTGGGCTGGAGAGTGCTGCCCCTGATGAGCACCATCACAGGCTGTCCAAATGTTGCTCTTTGCTATCATTGCTCCTATAAACGCTATTAGTGGGACTGCAGCACTGATTGCGCCACCCACTGAAGTAGCCCTTTAATCATGTCTCAGGCCTACCACTGCAGGGCCTGTGTGTGCAGTTTTATACTGCCATGTCCGCCTGGCAAAATCAAACCTTTTGCCAGGCCAAGAGTTTCCCTTTTCATACATACAAGTCATCCCTAAGGTAGGCACTGAACAACCCAGAGGGCAGGGTGCAGTGTATTTAAAAGGCAGGACAAGTACTTTTATGTTGTGCCTGTCCTTAGAGTAAAAAACTACCATTATTGTTTTTCACCACTGCAAGGACTATCTCTCCCATAACATAACATTGGGATGACCTTCTTACATTTTATAAGTGTAATTTCCATTTGAGAAGAGATAAAACCCCCAAGTCTGGTGTCTCTGGAATCCTAATTTAAAAACGGAATTTATGGTGAAGTCGGATTTTATATTGCAATTCAGAAAATGCCCTTTTAGAAAGTTGATATTTCCTTACTTTAGCCATTTTGTGCTTGCTGCCTATCTTCTGTCAGACTGGGGTGGGTGACAGCTGGGCTTTGTGTAGACAGCCACAAACAATGGGAGCTTAGGTGCAACTTGAAGGGCCAACTTGGGAGGATGGGTGGGAGGAGCTGGATCCAGGCTCACTTACACCTGAATAGGCTGTGTCCTGTTCCCACACAAAGGGCTGCATACCTCCCTGTAGTGAGTCTAGATCCAGGGCAGGATAGGAGGACCTCTGTGCACTTCAAAGACCTGTCTTTGAAGACTCTCCCACTTCAAAGACCCAACTGGGTATACATTCTGGACGTCTGACACCACCACTTCAGTACACTTCAGGACCAGTGAAGATTCTTTCAGGAAGAAGGATTGCTGTGCTGCTGAAGGACTGTCTCTCCGCTGGGCTGCTACTTTGCTGGACTCCTGCCTTGCTGTGTTGCCCTACTGCCTGCTGTTCCCTCTGCTGTGGTGAGAAGGACTGGACCTGCATCACTTGAACCCTGAGTGACTCCAAGGGCTAGCTGGCTGGCATCCTTGATCTGAAGTCTCAGTGACATAAAAGTCTTCCAACCACCCTCCTTTTTTATACCTGGACTCTGTCATATAAGAGTCTGCCATGCCAAGTGGTGCCACCCCAGTCCTTTTCCCTTGAAAGTGGGTCTAAGGTGCTTGTTCCAGCGGAATCGATGCATCCGCTGTTGAACTGAAACATTGCAGCTGCTGGGAGGATCAGAGCTAACGCGTCGCCTCTGCTGCATGGATCAGCCCCAACACTTTGCCACTTCTTTGTTGATCAGACCCCACGCATCACCTTTGGAACCACCACTCATCCCAGCGCAAGGTCCTCACATCTCTGTAAGCGGCAGCCTCGACGACGAACCTTCCCATTGCAGCTTACCCCTCATTGGAGTCGATGCATTGTCGCTGCTGCACGGATCAGGACCAGCTCATCATCGCCGTTGCATGGATTGGCACAGGCGTATCGCCTCAACTGCACCACACATCCTCGAGGTGCACGCATCCAGGATCAAGATACTTTTGTTCCACAGGCCTCAATGGGTCCTTGTATCAGGGCAGTGCTCTATCGTAGATGGCCTGAACTTTTGACTTCGTCCCAATTCAGCACGACTAGATATCCCAAACAGCACTTTTTGCTTCAAGATGCTATTTTTACCTAAAACTTTAAAATTCTATATCTCAAGGTCTACTTATTGGATTTTTGTCATTTTGGTCTTGTTTTATTTATTAAATTAAGTTCTATTTTCCTATCCTGGTGTGGAATGTTTTTGTGTGTGTTATCACTATTTTTCTGTTTGAAGTGTTGCACAATTACTTTACACATTGCCTCTAAAGTTAAGCCTATATGCTCTGTGCCAAGCTACCAGAGGGTGAGCACAGGTTAATGTAGGGTTTGCCTTCCTCCTACCCTGACTAGGAATGTGGTTATTGCTTGAGATGGACTTGACCTCACTCAACCAGTAACCCAATTTCTAACACATTTACATCCATAAACATATTATTTTGAACAAAGTCTTGACACAAATCCAACATGTTACAGGAGAACTCTAGGTCTAAATGGACCACCAACATGAGACCAGTCTTTATGATTTACTGAGTCAAAATGTAGCTCTTGTATGGCTAGACATTTGAACGAACCACTTAATGGCTCCAGAATGTGGATACCCAGACACTGGGTGGGCTGATTTCACAGTTGTGAGCTCCTCTTCCCCACTGCACCACTGAACGCTGTTTCCTGTCTACAATGCCACCCGGTAATGAGTTGCTCTGAAGTGCCTCGCTGCATCAGATTTATCAGCAATTTGCATCCTTTCCCCAGGCCTCATATGTGGCAGCTCTGCAGTCTGGGACGGCGTGGTTTAATGCCATTGCTTTATTTAGTACAGCAATGTGTTCCCAGTTGCATTTCCAGCAGCTTACAGCTTCCTGCAGTCAGGATGGCTCTGCTGCGCTCATCTGCACTGCATGGCGGGCAGGGGGCATGCAATTTGCCAAAGACCCACACAGCACCTGAAGTGCTAGAGACTGCAGAAATGGCAGGGGGGAACACAGAGGACAGACCCACAGCATTGATAAACGGCCACACTTCTCAGGTTGGATGCTCAATTTTCAAATTACTGCAAGCTAGTACGGCAGCGAGCCAGCTTCAGGCACAGGTGTGTTCTATGGAGATTTCAGATTCCAGAGAGGAGACTACGCTGATGGATGTACTAATGGTGGTGGCAGCCCCGGCTGGGAGATTGATTCTCTGTCTGCCATTCCATCCACTGACTGCAACATTGTAACATCGGACGCTGTCTGCCACACTGTCAATTTCCCTCGCTTGCTACCTGCCCCAAGGCATCTTTTCAGCTGGCTCACAGGTCTACATTGGAACTGTTACCAATAACATCTCCTGGAGAGGTCCTGGTTTCTGACTCTGTGAGTACTTTGGTGGTCACTACTGGGGGCAATGCAGGCAGGGGCTGTGCTGCAGCAGGGGTTGTGGATTCAAGGGATGCACTTGGACTTAAGGCAGTACCACCTGCTCCTGACCCAGCTAAATCTCTTTCGACACCTCCAGATTCAGCTTCATGTTTAGCCCCCACCTGTATGGGTGATGCTAATGGGGGAGTTGGTACTGCAGAGGTTATTCAGGAAACAACTGTGGAGATCCCTGGAGTGTCTCTACCAAAGAAAGACAGGCGGCTCTCTTGAAATGGCCAGGGGAACATCAAAAAACCTAATGAAGCTTTTAAGGGCTCTCAACCCAGGTCTGTGTCCCCACAGATTAGGTGCAGGACAGTGAGCATTGGTACAAAAGGCAGTCCGTTATGGGAGTGGGTGATGTCCAAGGGCGTGGTATAGTCCTTAATTTCCCATTTGCCCACTGCTAACATGGAAAGCCAATTATTGTCAAAGGGGGAGAAGCGACACCCAGGGAGGCTGTCTATCACAGCTTTCCTCAGCTCTGAAGCCATCTCTCCTTTGGGTCTAGCTTTGACTCTCCAGGTGGCTCCCTCTCCACCTCCAGGGACTTACGAAGGTACTATTGCAGTGAATGATGCCAGGAGCCAACTCTGTCTGTAATCTTCCAGCTGCTACAGACACAGCGTGTGCAGGTACAACAACATTATGCACAAGTTCAAGCAGATAATATGACAATTCAACAATCTTTAGCTGAAGTCACTGGCAAAGTGTCTGCTCTTTGAATTATTGAGATGGTTGAATTACAGTAGTGAGTGGCTGACGCAGAAGAAGTGGGCACGGCACGGTAAAACTTGTCGAGAATCATGATCGTCGCTTGGATTTGATCCAGACTAAACTTGAAGACCTAGAAAATCATCATAGGAGGAATAACCTGTGGGTGTTTGGTATACCTGAAGAGAAAGAAGGAGAAGATCACCGGCAATTCATTGTGCAACTGTTACGCAAGGCTTTTCCTGACCTCATGGATTGGGACATGGACTCACAAATTCAGCTGGCTCATCGGCTCCCCTTAAATCAGAGCATCAACAAGGGTCTCTCAAACGCCCACCCAGCACATCCTCAACCTATCTTAGTATATGTGGGTAACTTCTTATTAAGTCAGGCAATCTCACTGAAAGATTGTCCTGCTTCACCTGTGGTGGTTGGCTCTATGCTTATCTTTGTTCAATCTGATCCGCGTAAATCTTCAATGGACAGGTGTTGGAAACTTCGCCAGCTGATTGACCCTCTGAAAGCAGTTTGGGCTCAAGTTTTTTTGCAAGAGCGAGCCAGGCTTCAGATTGTTAATAATAGCCGGGTTCAGATTTGTCTTACAGAACAGGAGGCTGCGCAGGCCCTCAGTAGAATGAAGGGGCATACAGTGCAGATTGGGTTTGCTTTTACTACTGTGCATTAATGCTTTACTCCTCTTCTGCTTCATGTTGACAATGTTGATTTTGCTGGTGTAAGCTTATCTATAATAGTGCTAAACTAGGCTCTTTTTGGCCTGAGTTTCAATGTGCTTATTTCTCATTTTTTATTTATTTTCTTTTTCGGGTGGTGTGGGTGGCAGGGTAGGGTTCAGGGGGGCATGGGGAGGTAGTCTCTTAGGGCTGTCTAAGTCCATCGACAGCCTCAGGGTGGGGTGATTCAATTTGTTGGATATGAGGGTTCTGCAGCAGGGTGGGGGTGGGTTTGTGTTAGGGGGCAAGTCACATGGTTTTGCAGTTAATTCTGCCATAGTTGGGCAAGGGGTGCTGTAGGGTGAAATAGGTCAGAACCATCAAGTATTGCAATTTGAATAATATGTTCAGGGTTACACACTGATGATAGCTTTTGATACTGGGTGGTCCGCACAAGGTCAGGGGCATCGCTAAAATGATTACATTTAAGTGCATGTACTGGAATATATCTGGCCTTAATTCACCTAACAAACGTCAGTTAGTACGGGAAGAGATTAAGATATACAGACCGCATCTGTTAACTTTAACAGAGACCCATCTTGCTTATAAAGATCACTATAATTGATATGTGTAAAGTGCGAACATATCACCCCTTAAGGGTTTCAAGGCAATGGGGGCCTTTGGGTAGATTAAGTAAGCTATTGTCCAGAGTCACATGATGCTGAGCTTAGCTGCCATGGGCACTTTAACCTTGAGCCATGCACTCCCCAGTCAGATGCTGTGGCCGCTGCACCACATCACACCTTACTTAAACAGCTGGGCTATAACACTCCCAGTCTGTCTAAATTTGGGGGGCCGCTGATATGGTAGCTAAGAATTTACAGATTAAGTTGCTGAAAAAGGCTGCTGATCCAAGAGAAATAATCATTCAGCAAAGAACACACATTCTTTAGAAACAAGCACACTACACCAACTCTTGATCAAAATATATATTCTCTTTTTTATATATATATATATTCTCTTTTATATATATATACAGGCTTGTGGTCGAAACGCGTCATCCTGACATGCTAAGACACTAAATTCTCTTTATTGCATCTTCAACTGGAGTCTGTGCCCTTGTTTGGCCCACCGCGGTCGTTCTTTGGGATCCTGGATATATATATTTTTAACACCGTTTTTCTATGTGCATTGTATTTAAATTTAACTATGAATATTTATTTATTTATTGCATATGATTGCGCATTTTGACTATGAGTAATAGATCTATTGTACTTCATGAAAACGAATGGTATTGTGTAAGGCTTGCGAAGGGGGAAAAAATGGCAGTATTTTTTCTTTGTCCATCGAAGATCTGTATTTCACGTGTGTTTACCATGCACTAGCACTTTAAATTTGAGAAGAAATCTCCGTTTCGTGTCATGTGATCAAGGCCTCGTGTGAGGCTGAAACGCGTAATGGTGGAGGTGCGGGAGTTCACTAAATAAACCTACAATTGCACCAACTCTGGGTCTGCTTCTCGTCTTTTCAAGGAATTGGTGACGAAGGTTTTGGATTTATTGCCGAGATCGCTTCCTCGGCAGCTGCGGACCACTCCCATGATCTGGGCAGACGGCAGGAAGCACTGTTCCCGGTGGCTATCGGGAACACAAACAGGAATTCTCCACGAAGGAGTGGCCGGAACTGCCCCCGGGAAGCGGAAAAGCCGTACCATCCGGGAAGGTGAAACGCGGCGGAGGTCGGAGGACTGAAGCGGTGAGAAGTACCATACGGAGGTAAGGGCCTGCCAATAGCCCGGTGTGGGAGTGTGCCAGTGGAACGAGCGCGAGTATTGACTTCAATGCTTGTCCACGGGTGAGGTGAACTCTGAGACAATAGCACTATGTCTGCCGACGCGATACGGAGCAGGGAGGCGGCAGCAGGCGATGTGTTCAATGACTCTCCGAGTAAAGTAACGGCAATACCAGCGCCGACAAACAGCGCGCAATCATCTGCCAGTAACATGAAGGAGCTTTTTAAAAAACTGGAGAAATGTATGAGGTCGGAACAGGCCAAATGGTGGGAGAGCAAATCCCTCACGAGATACCTTGAAGTGGGTAGGATTCCGCGCGGGTTAAGGATAATGCTCGCCCCAAGTTACGAGAACCCAGATCCGCAAATGTTAACTGAATGGGCGGACTGTAACTTGGATTCATCTCGCAGACTTGTGATTATATTAATTAAGTATGCAAACAGTGACAGAGAAAAGTTACAGTCACAAATTGACGACATCAATAAGGAAATAGAGAAGCATGGTGACATCGATGCTGCCCAAAAATACAGGGGGGATATGTTGGGGCGCCTGCAAAGAGATGAGGATGTAATTAAAAAACGTAAAACCTTCAAATATCAAAGAGACAAAGTGGACTACGAACAGGGCCATGTGTTCACTTTTGCACGCAGATATGATGCAGTGATTAAGGCAATACCACCGGGAGGAACAACAACTGCACACCCCAGTACCAACAGTATCTCTCAGGCATCCACATCACTATCGGACCTGAGCTCTGCCATTGATAGCGGATCAGAAAATGAACAGACCACAGGCGCAGGGGCGTTGGGGTTTACAATACCATCACTGGGTCAAGAGCTGGATTATATGCGCTTGGACAGGAGGCAAACCTTGCGCCCGCGAGGACCAAACAGGAGTACAAATATGGGAGGAATAAACGAAAAAACCAGAAACGACGAGCGAGACGACGATGCAGGCAAAAAAGCCAAGCAAGATACCAACAAAAAACCAATGAAAAAGAGATGGAACAGGCGCAGATAACTGGCATGGATGACAACACAGTTATAAATCTAACAAAGACAATTCTGAGCGAAGATGAACGCAGAATACTGTCATTGGGTCTTACTTACAGTCCTGTAACAAACTTTAATTATGCAGAGACAAGGATCGATTTATTCAAATTCGTGAGAAAGATCAAATTACGAAAATATCATATAATTCAAGGGACTAATAATCAAAATACCACAATGTCAACACAGGAGGAGGGTAATATCAGTCCGACATTAACAGCAAGGGATCAAGTATTATTAACGGATATGCAACAGCTATTCGATGAAAACAATACAATCATGAATGAGCATGAAGTACAACATCTTGGGGTGACAACACAAACCAAGTTTAGACCCAAATTGACTTTTTGCCCCCTTATGCTGAAAGATAATGTTGATATTTTTCATGACAAAGTCACCTTTGAATTAAAGAAACTTTATCGAGAGACAATGAGATGTCCCAGCAGACACAATAAACAGGATAATATCTATGCACAATTGGTCAGCAAACTACAAAGAGATGACAAAATTATTATCCGCAAGTCAGACAAAGGGGGAAATGTGGTCTTATGGCCGCGTGAACTGTATATGGAAGAAGCTGAAAGACAACTCAGTGACAGAAACTGCTACAAACGAAGTAACATCTTAGCAGTTAAGAGTTCTTGGATGGAATATAATAGCAAATTAGTGGCATGGAAATCAGCTGGTCTCTTGAGTATGGATGAGTTCAAGTATTTAAAAATCGACCATCCCGTTATTCCGACCATATACTTTGTCCCCAAAGTCCATAAGGATATGTCTAGACCTCCCGGCAGACCTATTATCTCAGCCATAGGGAGCAAAACAGAGAATACATCCAAATACGTGGACTTTTTTCTCCAGGATTTAGTAAGAGAACTTCCATCGTACTTAAAAGACACTGGGGACTTTCTACGGAAAATTGAAAATGTAAAATGGGATGGGGAATGCTTACTCATGACATTAGATGTAATCGCATTGAATACCAGCATACACAATCGAGATGGTCTTTTAGCCACTGAATTCTATCTAAACACTAAGCGCAGACAATATGGCTTGCATAACAAAATGTTGTTGTCTATGATATCCACATGCCTTGATAACAACTTTTTTTCATTTAATAATCAAATCTTTCAGCAAGTGAGAGGAGTTGCCATGGGGGCTTGCTTCTCCCCGTGTTATGCCTGTCTGCATATGGGCATGTGGGAGGAGCAGGTCCTCATGACAAAACACAAAGATACCCTCAGCAAACACATTCTGTGTTGGTACAGATTTATTGATGATTTGTTTTTAATATGGAGAGGCAATGAAATGGAAGCTCGTAAATTTGTTATGGAATTGAATGATAACTCCCTCAATTTGCAATTTACTGCCCAACTCAGTCGTGACGAGATACATTTTTTAGATGTTGAGGTGTACATATGTAACAACCAGATATTGACACGCTTGCATAGAAAGGCTACCGCCGGCAACACTGTTTTACATGCTACAAGCCACCATCCGCCACATCTGATCAATAGCATCCCCTATGGGGAAATGCTACGGATCAGACGTATATGTAGCACAGAAATGGATTGCATAGAAGCACAACAGACATGCACACAAAGGTTTTTAGCTAGGGGTTATGCCAAAAGTGTGATTCTGGCCGCAATGAACAAGGCCAATAACCAATCTCGTTCAGAATTATTGGTTGACCGAAATAAAAGGGACTCTGAAACCAGACAACCCTTGGATCAACCTACCAGGTTGATATTGACATTCAATAAACAACATAAAACCTTAAGGAGAATAGTCAATAGGAATTGGCCATTAATTCTGAACGACCCCATATTGGGTAAGCGCCTAACAGCCACCCCAAGCATCACCTACAGGAAAGCCCAATCTATGAGCAGCGCATTAGTTAAAAGTAGCCCTGAGGTTACTTTAACTAAAAACTGGCTTAATGCGCGAACAGGATTTTTTAAATGCTCTAATTGCAAAGCGTGTAGATACAGCAATAATGTCAAAATGTATACCACTCCTTTTAGACAGAGACCAGTTGAGATTTCCAAGTTTTTAAACTGTAAAACAGAATTTGTGGTGTATGTGCTGGAGTGTCCGTGTGGCCTACGCTATGTGGGGAGCACAAAATTGCAAGTGCACAAGCGGATACTCCAGCACATGCGAGCTATTTCCAACAATGATGCTTCCTACCCAGTGGCAAGACACTTCAAAGAACACCATGGCAGTAACAGCCAGTTATTGAAATACTTTGCCATTGATGCTGTCTTGCCGCTGAGAAGGGGTGGGAACCGTGAATATTTCTTACGAAAGTTGGAAACACAATACATCTTGGAGCTCGACTGTAAAATTCCATCAGGCTTGAATGCTAGTGAGGATTTTTTTACCTGTTTATGAATCCGTCACCTCCATTCCTTCTTATATATAGTATAACCTTTTACTCTCTATATCAAAACTGCCCCTTTCCCTTTCTTAAAAATATTTTTTTATTCAAAATTTTAGCACTTTTATACACGATTAGTAATGAATCACGGCTGTGATTCAAGGTGGTGTAGACATGGGTATAGTTTTTATTAGCACAAGCACTTTATCAGAATTGATGGACTTTTGCCCACTTGGGCTGAATTTGTTGCACACCTTACACATCTGCTTTGAATCTATGCTTACTCAGCTAGGTCAAAAGTGCGTGAGAAGTGGTCATAAAATATGGTAACTAGAATGACATTTTGTGCATGAGGCCATTGGAATAGTCAATACAATGTGGGAGTTCAGATTTTTAATGTATATGTTTTTAATCTGGATTTTTAACACCGTTTTTCTATGTGCATTGTATTTAAATTTAACTATGAATATTTATTTATTTATTGCATATGATTGCACATTTTGACTATGAGTAATAGATCTATTGTACTTCATGAAAACGAATGGTATTGTGTAAGGCTTGCGAAGGGGGAAAAAATGGCAGTATTTTTTCTTTGTCCATCGAAGATCTGTATTTCACGTGTGTTTACCATGCACTAGCACTTTAAATTTGAGAAGAAATCTCCGTTTCGTGTCATGTGATCAAGGCCTCGTGTGAGGCTGAAACGCGTAATGGCAGAGGTGCGGGAGTTCACTAAATAAACCTACAATTGCACCAACTCTGGGTCTGCTTCTCGTCTTTTCAAGGAATTGGTGACGAAGGTTTTGGATATATATATATATATATATATATATATATCAAGTCTTTTTCATGAAGAGCGGGCTGTCATACAATACAAAGTGGTTCAATAGTGACTGTTGTGACATGAAGTGAATAAGGTGAGAACTGGAAACAAGAAATGAAAACACTAATACATGAATAACACAGACTGATGAACAGTCAATTTAAATGTCTGTCCAAGTGAATAAATACAGTGGTTACCTGAGCCTTCAATTATTTATGGTTACACTGTTATCGGACATGAGAGATTGGCACGTCGACGTTTCAACCCAAAATATCTGTTTTATGAAGACATCACGGTGGGTCTTCTTCAGGACGAAAAGGGGGGGCTGACAGCCTAGTAAAAGAAAGGGACAATTTATTTAGGTGTGTGTGTTTTTAATAAATGATAAAAGACTAGCAGAGTCATACCTGGACTCACCAAGTCGTGAAGAAACGAACTCCTCCAATCCTGGATGGAGTAAAAGTGGGGCGTCTTATCAGGGCATCTATAAGGAAGGAGAGTGCCTTAGTAAATGTGAAGGAATATGGGAATTCCTTCGAGGGTGGCATGAGAGTAAACTCACCATCAAGAATTAAAATGCCTGTGAGGATGTGTTCCTTTCCAAATGTAAAAGAGGCATAGGTTCTCTTCCCAATGGGTAAATATCTGAATCAGGAGCTGCTTATTTAATGAGAACGCTGTAAGTGTAAAAAAGCTTCATGAGTAACGCTACCTCAAAAGGTAAATAGGTATGTAGCTAGTGAGTGGTAAAACAGAGCTACACTTACCGACTCAGCTAAGGTAGGGAAACCGAGACCGATCTGATCAGGTCAGGTAGCACGTTTTCCAGACTGGGGCATTTTGTTACAAAATCCTAGGTGAGGCCCTCAGTTGTAAAGATATAGCTGTAAAGAGAGGTATGCTAAATACGGCTAGACAGCAAGGCCAGGCAGTTTCACAGCTGGAAACTTTGCATGCTAGGACTATAAGTACTGGTGGCCCCGATGAGCGAGCTTTCCATCTTCAGATGATAAATAAATGGTCCCTTTTGGGGCAAAACCTGTGGGAGAAGGTAGCTGCTAGCTAATCCAATTAAGGCCCTTCAATATGAATATGGGGAACAGGTTGGACGTATCCTGGCACACCAAATTTCTGACAAAAGGGCTAAATGCTCGATTCAGTGTATTAAAGGTAGCAACGGATTTGTTATACTAACCCTCGGGCTATCACGGAGCAGTTCTCCCTTTTCTATCAGGGGTTGTAAAGCAAATCTCAAATATTGAGGTTGTCTCAGCTCAAGGCGTATATTCAGAATGGCAGGCTTCCCCGTTTAGAGGAATTCCAAATGTTGACTCTTCAGAAAGACTGCCAGAAAATAGAGGCTGCTTTGGAGGCTTTGCAGGGGAGGACTCTATCCTTCTGAAATTTTGTAAAATTTTGAAAGATGTTATAGTTTCCCCCTCCTTAGTGTGATACAGAGTATTGATAAGGGCGGTGAAGTGGCCAGCACTTGAAACATGACCAACTTTACTATATTCTTGAAGAAGGATAAACAATCAGAAGAGATGGGATCATACCCACCCATCACTTGATTATTGCTAACGCCAAATATTTTGCTAAAATTCTAGCGGCTCGGCTTGCTCCTCTCCTCACAGGTTTAGTCTCACAACAACACCACAGCTTCATCCCTGGCAGGGACACCACCAGTCACATTAACACAGCAATTTTCTTCTTTCTAAGTGGCAAACAAATTAGGGAAAAGGCTGGGTATGATATTACTGGACGCCGAAAAGGCTTTTGACCATGTGGTTTGGGACTTTCTGTAGATTACGTTGGTGGTTTTTGGGGTTGGGACAGGTTTTGCAGATGGGTGTGTTCTTTATACATGACTTCATGTGCCAAGCTTGTTTATTCTGGGATTTCCTCACTACCTTTTAAGATAAAGCGGTGCACCCAGCAAGGGTGCCCACTTCCCCCCTTTTGTTAGCTGTTTATCTTGAACCTTTTTTGCAATCATTGCTGAAAAATGATGGAATTTGGCCTATGGTCTCTGGAGACTGTGAACTCAAAATTAGCACTTAGCTAATGATGTAGCTCTATATCCAACCAATCCATCTGACCCTATGAAATGCATGACTGAAGATGCAGACTGGTTCGGCATATACTCTGGCTTTAATTTAAATGTAGTAAAAACTCAGTTATTGTTGTATTTTAGGCCGGTTGTCCAAATTCTGGGGTAGTTTCCTTGGTTACTTACCTGAGTATTAAACTAAGTACACAGATTGATAGCATCTTTAAGCTACATTGCGAGCCACTGTTGTCTCTAAATTGCAGTTTTGTAATCAGCTTCCGATAAGTATCATCGGGCGCAGCAATATCATAAAAATGAATATACTGCCTAAATTCTTATACTTATTCCGGGCAATCCCAATCCCACTAATGGGTCTTGAATTCATTTTTCAAACGGCTTGAAGGAGCCATAAGTAGCTTCATTTGGGATATAAGTGGGCTCGACGAGCTGTTTGATCTCTAAAGATTCTGCACAAGCAGGGAGGGGTTACAGCTACCAGCTTTTAAGTTGTATTGTGAGGCAGCGTTTGCCGGCAGACTTCACAATTTGCTTACATTAATTAAACCAGACCTATCAATACAGGGATATTCAAACGAGGTAGACCTTTAAATATGAAGTACAGGAGCCAGGTGTTAATTAAGTAAGAAGGTTTATTCTCCGGAAAGATCCCATCCATATATGCACATCAGCTGCTGGCCAGATTTGCCAGTCACACAGCACCTGGGCATTCTCTATGACATGGCCTCATTCCATAACCATGGTTACTTCCACATGGCAAGTTTAAACATACACAAACACCTTAGATGCCACACATTCCCCACCCTTAATAACTTTAAGTACACAATAACTTATAATACAACAATATACATGGAAAACGTAAATATGAAAGAGATTGATTTTTACATGCTCCCTAATATGTAAAAGGTATATCTATCTCACATACTCTATTAAGTAAGCAGGTGGTGTAGCTTTCCTTACAGACCTTCTGAGTGATCACTCTGGGGAATCAGAGACCACTGAACCTTTGCACATTCCATCCTTACTGCACCCTGGGATAAGAGGGTTCGCTGAATTTCTGCTGATTACCTCCGTCCTGAGCACCAACTTCCATATGCGATGATCATCAGTCTTAACAGCATTGTTGAAAACTTTGATTGCCTTCATAGGTTTGAAGAAACCTGCAGAGCTTCCTTTCATGCGTGGTTTCTTGACCATAATCCAGTTCATTACTTTGATTTCCATTTTCTTAACAGATGTTTTTCTCATAAAAATGTTTTTTGCGAGTCTCAATTTTCCTGGCCTCCCTCAGCTCCCAATCACCACCTTGTTCATCACTTCCAGATCTAGATTCCATATCATTGACCCATGTTGGCGCTACCAGGCTATTGGCTTGCCTGCCCCAAAAAAGTTCAAAAGGAGTTTTTCCTGTGATGGCATGGGGAGACACTCTGTACGCTTCCACCTTCTTGATGACTTCTCTCCAGTCCAATCCAGCATCCTTGGCCATGGTTACTGTCTCCTTCAACATGCGATTGAAGCGTTCCACCATGCGATTCGTTTCTGGGTGGTACAGGGAGCATTTCTTGTGTCTCACAACATGTTCACACAGGAATTGCTCCATTTCCTTTGATACTAACTGCACCCCATTGTCTGTAAGGATGGCACCGGGTATGCCTTCCCTCCCAAACAACTCCTTAAGAAACTGTATCACGTGTTTGCTTTCTGTTCTTTTGCAGAAGGTAATTTCAGGCCACCTAGAACACAAATCAACTAAGACCATCACATATGACTCGCTACCCGCATCACAAATGGGCCCTACTATGTCAAGGGCAACTTCTTTTCACGGACAAGTGGGTCGGTCTCTTATCACCATTGGTTGGACTCTGGGTTTGGCCACTTTTGGCACACTGAAAACATTCCCTGATGACTGTCTCCACATGAGTGTCCATTCCTGGCCACCAGTATGTTAACCTAAGCCTTTCTTTAGTCTTGGACATCCCTTGGTGACCTACGTGTGCCAAACTGATGAGTTCCACCCTGAGGGAAATGGGCAGTACCAAACTTGTGCCCCTGAACAAGATGCCCTGTTTCTCAGATAATTCATCCCTGAGATGCCAAAACTTCTCATATTCTTCATCTTCTTTGGGTTTGATACTCAATCCTTTCTTCAGTAATTCCATCACTCTCACCATTCCCTGATCAGAGACCAGAGCATCGCGCCATCTCTTTTCAGTAATGCCACCCTCATTTATTTTACAAACCTTCTCCTCATCCTCCTCAGAAACGCTAGAATGACTCTCCTCATCCACCTCCACCAATCTGGATCACGTGTCCGCTACCTTGTTGTCAACTCCAGGTAAATAGTTAACTTCGAAATCATACTCTTGGAGGGCAACTACCCATGGAAAAAGCATCAATTATTTTTAAAGATTTCACATGACGGCTTGTGGTCCGTCCTTACTTTAAAACGACTGCCTTATAGAAGATTCTTCAATTTTTTTACAGTCCAATGTACAACAAATACCATCCTTTCCACAACAGAATAACGCAATTCTGCTCCTTTGAGACCTTGAGAGAGAAAGAGAATGACATTGTTGTGGCCTTGATTATTTTGCTGTAATACGGTACCTAACCCCTTCATGCTAGCATCAGTAATCAAAATCAATTTATTCTTCGGGTCAAAATTCCTCAATTTAGTGGATTTGCCCAGTTTCTCCTTCACTACCTTGAACTCCCCTTCACACAACTCATCCCATGCAAATTCAGTCCCTTTTCAGAGCAGACCTCTAATTTGGATACACATTCCTGCAAATCCCTGCACAAATGTACTGTAGTATACTGCCATCGCAAGAAATGTAATCAATTCCTCCATGTTAGCAGGGGACCCAAACTTTTGTATGGCATCAATCAGATCATCATTGGGCAACCCACCATTGCCAGAGATCGTGTAGCCTAAATAGTCTGCAGACTCTCTCCTGAATTACATTTTTCCATTCTGACAGTTAAATTGAATTTATTCAGCCTGCTCAATACCTGTAAGACCCTCTCATCATGTTCAACATTATCCCTTCCAAAGACCAACACACCATCTTGATCTATTCTCACACCCAGAAGCCCCATCAGAACGTTTTCAAGGGCCTTTTGGAACACAGAGGCTGCCAACACCAAAAGGAAGCCTGGCAAAGCAAAAGGTTCCAAAGTGGGGGGACAAATGCAGTGAGGTCATTAGAGATGTCATCAAGCTTAATTTGATGATACACAGACTTGACGTCAATAATGGAAAATATCTTAGCCCTTTGCAATAACATCAACATGTCAGCTATCTTTGGCAATGGGTACCCATCTACTTCCACGTGCTTGTTTAACTCCCTCAAGTCCACACACAAGCGCAAACCTCACTTGCCTTCTTAGCTGCTACAAGTGGGGCAACCCACTGTGTTACTTCCACCTCCTCATTAATGCCATCTCTTTTAAATTTGTCCAACTCTGCTTGCATCTCAAGCACTGCCACTGGTACATTACGCACTTACAAACAAACAGGTTTTGATCCCTCGACCTGGCGTATGTGGTGAATATAGTGTTTCAGACAACCAAGTGTTCCTCGAAAAACACGTGGAAATCTTGCCTCTAAGCTCGTACAAAATCCTCAGAGGTATCAGCTTGGGTAATCATCCGTCTCACATCTACATTTTCCTACAGCCTGATGGGAGAGCAACCTTTAGGGTCCAGAATCACCCCAATATCCCTCAGGTGGAAACAACTAAGTATACTGTACCCCTTTTGAGAAATGTACATTTTTGCATTGGTGTAACCCCTATATGTTCAATAAGACCCCAAAAATATCCAAATATTTTAAAGGGTTCACCACCATATGTGCACAGTGTTATGTCAGGGCAAAAACCTTAGTTTTCTCCTTTTTTAAATAAAATTCTTTTGGAACAATGGTGATCTTGGCTCCAGAATCAAACAATACTCTAGCAGTCTCAATTTCTACAATCACCTCATCCACAGGGCTGCTACCTCCATTAGCATTTATTTGCAGAATAATCTGCCCACACTCCACAGCCCTATCCTCATTACTTGAATAATCACACCCATCCTTGATTTCGCACACTTTACCCTTGAACGTCCTTCCTTTGCAAACAATGGCAAAATGCCCTTTTCTTTTACAATTGCTACAAGAAGCCTTACTTGCTGGACACTGTCTGTCATTGTCTAAGTGCCTTGTTTTCCCACAATGGAAGCATTTGCCTTGAAACGTTCTTTTCTACTCCCCCTTATTATCAACATCCATCCTTTTGTCCTGAGTTTTGTGCCGTTGTTTAACTACGTGCACCGAATTCCTTTTCTCTCCTTCCTTTTTATGACCTCAATACTCTTCATGGAATGTTCTATTCTTTTAGCAATGAGAAGAACATCATTAAGAGAAGGTTCATCCTTCTGCCACAGCTCTTCTCTCACACGTTCAATTTTGCACCCCAATATAAATTGATTGCTTCTCCTTTCAGCCACTAAAGCACTAAAATTTCACGATGAGGCTAATTTCCATAAACTTGTTATATAATTGTCCACTGCTTCTCCTTCAATCGTGTTCTTATGACCAAAATGGTAACGTTCAAGGATGGGGCTGACTTTAGGCAGGTAGTGCCTATCCAATTTAGCAATACAGAGTTCATACTCACTCAAATCTTCACCAACAATACCCGGCAAATGATCAAAAACGTCTTGCCCTTCTGAGCCTAAACAGTGCAGAAGAAAAGCAGGTTTACTTTCTGAGCTCAGTGATGTCCCACACACCTTGGAATATCTTTCAAACACCTTGCTCCCTTTCTGCCATTTGATAGGTGGATCCCCAGGTGATGTAAATACAAATGGTGGCGCTGTTACATTCTGCATACTTTGAATATATATGTAGGAAGGACAATTGAATGTAGAAATGAGGATGAAAACTCCCAAAGATCAAAACAACAGCCTATATTAGCCCCACACAGCCTGCAAACAAAATGGTTAATGCATTTACATAAAATAAAACCACCCAAATCACATCTGCAACGTGCATAAGTAGTATAAATGTTACACTGTGGTGTGGCAGGGAGATAATGTAGAAATATAATATCACGATATAAAACAATTAATGCACAAGGAAAAGAAAAGTGAAATGAAAGGAGAAAAGAAAGAAGAGAACTCCAGGCAACACCAAGTAACCATATACTGAGTAGATACAAAACCTCCAAAAGTTAGGACAGTGTGTGCATCACTGAAAGGAACCTGGTAGGAAAGGCACTCAGTCGTTATGATGAGCATAACACGCAAGTGTGCGTACCACTGACCAAAACACTTCGCCGATGCCTTGCTGAATGTGCTGACACACGTAAAGGACAGTGTGCACATCACTGAAGGGAAAGGCACACCGTTGTTACAATGAGTGTGACACGCAAGTATGTGTATCACTGACAGAAACCAGGGTTGGATTGGGATTAAAAATAGGCCCAGGCACGCAAAAAAAAAGTGGCCCACATTTGCATATTGCCTTTCTGCAAAACACTGCTTTGGCGAAATTTAATTTAAAAAAGGGGGTGGGGTGGGGTTAAAAAAATGCACAGATTAGTTTACACTGGTGAAACACACCTGAAAACAAGTGAGGCTACTTTTGCTCAGGCCCCCTGCCCCCGCTCAATATGCATATGTTAATGGGCCGGCCCAGCGAGAGAAAGGGAGGGACACCTCTGCCCGTTGATAAAAGGGAGGTAATGGACGCCCATCTGCTTTCAGAAAGGCCTCTCAGGCACCCGCTGGCGGCAGCGAACAACGCAGAAACTGCCCGAATCGGCCCCCAGGCTGCTCAAAAAAGCAGCCCACAGCTGGAATTCAGATACCGGCCCCTCGGGCATTGCCTGAGTGCCCGCGTTACCAATCCGACGCTTACAGAAACACTTTGCTGATGCCCTGCTAAATGTGCTGGTGCACGCAGGCACTTCCCTGGACAACTCAAGATGGCCACCGCATGACGTTGTTGTGTGATGACGCTCGGTGCTTCTGTGCTACTGAGCCGTGAGAGTCTCGGAAAGTTGAGGAAGTCAGACGCCTGACAATGGCACTCAAGGAGTGAAGCGAGGAGTCCCACAAGGGCCTTCAATGCCGCTCAGAATGTTGAGGAAGTCAGGCGCCTGACAATGGCACTCGAGGGGTGAAGCGAGGATATTCCAGAAGGGCGTTTACGGCCACAATGGAACACCGAGACGACAATGGCCCTCCTTCCCTGCTGAAAAATCCCGGTAAGCTGATTTTTAAAGATGGCTGATTTTTAAAGATGGCATGTGAACCAATGCACGAGGGATCGCGTCTCCGTATTAAACAGACAGCAGCAGCAAACGATATCCCCAATGCAACTTAGATGAAACACTCACATTGTTTTTGAAGGTGTCTTCTAGAAATTAAAAAACTTCACCAAACAAGAAACACGTTTGGCAACAAATCTTCTGGTCGGCACAGAATCACCTGCTCCATCCAAAACAGCTGTAGACAAACTCCAGGTAGCTATCCAACTCCACCCTGGCTCCTGGTGGAGTAGAGCAGCTCCAAGCACCAACTAGCAGTATTCAATAAAATCCTGAACCAGAGGATCAGAGCAACGCTGATCACAGGGGAAATAAAAACGTGATCCTGGGCACATGCGACCTCTGGATCCTTCTCTTGTTCTTTTTTCCTTAAGTAGGGTAACACACCCCATTCTCGTCACCAGTGAAAAAAGATAGGCGTTTAAATATGAAGTTCAGGAGCCAGGTGTCGATTAAGTAAGAAGGTTTATTCACCAGAAGGATTCCATTCATCTATGCCAATCAGCTGCTGGCCAGATATGCCAGTAACACAGCTCCTGGGAATTCTCTATGACATGGCCTCATTCCATAACCATGGTTACTTCCACGTGGCAGGTTTAAACACACACAAACACCTCAGATGCCACAGATATCGACTGGCATTGGGGTCTGATTACAGTCTTTTTTCCACTTATTGACAGACCCCAATTACTATAAGCGGGTTAGATCTAAGTTCATTAAAGATATTATTTTTCTTTGGCGGGAGATATGTGCAAACTATTCTTTAGTGTTAATAAATTGCAATACGATGTTATGGGATAACCCTGCATTTCCAAAGGTATTTCATTACTCTATTGACAGGGCTTGGTCCTGATTAGGGATGGGAAGTGTGCGGCAGTTGTACGAACTGAATGGATTTCACTCGTTTGCTGGGCTTAAAGCCTCTTACAATTTTCCCCAACACTATTTGTTTAAATTCCTGCAACTGAGGAATTACTTTTTGTCTAGATGGAAGGCTTCTATTGAACTCGTAGGTTCTAATATTATAACATACCTGCAAAAAGTTAGCAGGAAATCCCTAATTTGCCCAATTTATCTTGGGATCTGTGAGCACAGGATGGACGATGGCCCACTTCTAGCTGCTAAGTGGAGTAAGATGCTCTCCTGCGAGATTGTACCATCAGAAGGATACAGCGCTTTGGAGACTGTGCATTCTGTTAAGCTCAAGTTACAGCAGTTCAAGACCATCTGTATGCTATTGATGGAGCAAGGTTTCAAAAATGAAACTTGCTTGTACTCAATCCTCCTCATAGTATTAATTTATTAAAATTGTATTGTCAATACTAACCTTTGCATTCACAAACACAAGAGGGACAGAAGCTTGCTTATGTGTTTTACTAATGAATAACGCTTGTCTGTAATCCAAAATGTCCGCTAAAGCGCGGGAACTTCATTGCGCATATCGCAACCTGATCACATGGTGTGACGTCTTTCTTTGCTTGGTGGGAAACTTCTGCTTCTGCGCAGTGTGCACTAAAATGGCCGCTAAATGTTTTCACATGCTTCAGCTTGCTCTCATGTCATTATTAAATTGTTGTTTTCTTAATGCTACTAATGCAGGATAGTATTATAATTAATTGGGAATAGAGTAGGGAAAGTGGGCATACAGTGAAACTTTTTATTTGTGATTTTAATATTTTCTTCCTACACTTTTAGTAATTCGTAAACTTGGGCCTGGGTTGGTGACTTGAAACTCGAGAGACAGATGGTTCTGCGCATGTGTCCTGTGTGCCTGCCAAGTGAAGTCAACTTGGACGTCTCCCAAGGCCATGACCCATTGGCCGAAGATGCTGTACTTTATGTTTCCGGAGGACAAAATGATACTTTTCCCCTGTAAAATGTATAACATTTGTCGTGAGACGGGTGGGAAATAAAGCGAATGTATTAATTTGAAGGGGCGGGAACGTAAAAACAATAGGCTTCACAATTTAGGCCAAATCGATATGGTGCGAGAATCCACCCCCTGTCCCTGTCCAATCAGAAGTAGTGGACCCATATTTTAGCAACATTAAGGGGAGGTACATGTGCGTAGAAGGGTATAATAGAATATAGCATTAGTTAATTAGTCGGAGCATGCTTTCACGAAGAACAGGCGTCCATGCTGCGAGAGAGCTCTTAGCTCCAGACTGACATGCTGATCGGTTGCTGACTGAATCCCTGTCCAGAAGAGGTCCTGAGGAGGGGGCGGCGGAGTCCATTAGAAGGAAGGCACGGGAGAATCGAGAGAAGTCGAGTATCAGAGAGGGGAACGGCGCAGGCGTCGTTGTAGAGAGGTCACCGGTCCTGTCCTGATCCTGGAAGAAGTCTTTGCTCTTCATCCTTCCTGGGTCCTATCTTTTCCAACTCCTTGGCCAAGGAGCTTGGTTCTCGCATTTAGGTAACTATACTGCAACCTTTAGTTGCGCTGCTGTCTCTATCTTCTCCTCTTCCTTAAACACCGTAATTTATTAGCAAATCATTTCTATGCTTTTTCTTGGGTATTTCAATCAAGTACCGTGTTTTCTGTATTTTACTCTGCTAAAACTTTAGATAAACATTTTAAAACTTCCTGACTCAGTGGTTATTTCAGGATTATGTACTATAATGAATGTCACTCATTTTAAACTTCCCAATTAGCAAAGGATCCATTGGTAAGTTATTACTCTTCAATCAGAAGGTAATTGGTAGCAGGGACTTTGATAAAAGAGTACATCTGACACCCAGCGTAAGTATTAGTGTAGTGTGAATGTATGGGCCCAAGTGAGTATATGGTGTATGAATGTTGTTGGCTAATATTGCGCTGGATCAGTTTTCTGGTAAGCAGAGGACGGTTATGGTTACTCTTTGTTAATTGGGTAATGAGAATTTTATTTGTATTTTTATGAACTAACATCCGCTTAAAATTTTGAGTTTGTTATATGTTGTCCAGAATACCCCGGGGTTAAAGAATAGTGGGTGGCAAGTGGAAGCCATACTGCAGTGAGGTTATCTGTCAGGCAGAATTAGTACTGAGAAGTTAAGCAGGACTTTCAGTACTCGTTAGGGACTCTATGCGTGTGAGTAATAGCAAAAAGGGTACGCTGATAAAAATTTGATGTTATATCACCTAGTAAGGGTAACATTGGAGAAGTAACAGGTACTTCTGGAGCTTGTGTGAAGAGTAGACGGAAGTGTTTTACTCGTAGCATATGTTTTAGTAAACGGAAAGGTTTTACTAAAGTGTGGAAGAAACTATCCTTTTCAAAATTAGTGGAAACTGGCACAATAGCGAATGTTTTATGTTGTTACTGAAATTTAATTAAGATTTATAGAGAAAATAAGTTTGCGTAAATTTTTGTAAAGGGAGGGTCAGTTGCCGGAGAGGGAGCTGACGTCACAAAACGCGCGCTGTGGTAGGTTGAAACAGCGGGTGTGGAGAGACACTTGTAAAGGAGGGGTCAGTAGTCAGGAGTTGTACTGACGTCACAGGTGCCGCGCTGGGATTGGTTAAACCAGCGAGGACAGAAAAGAGCAGATTGTAAAGGAGGGGTTGACAGAGAAACGTCATCAAAAGGCCGCGCAAGGATTGGCTCGGAAATAAAAGATAGCAGACATTTGATTGGTCGAAAATATAGAAGCAAAATTCTTAGTGGATAAGGATTGCATGTTAAAATGTGATCCGACTTTAACAGGAACTCGTCCGGATAGGAGATTCCTAGGTTTTGCAGAATATAATTTTGTACACAGAAGATTAGATAGAATGTACGGAGAAAGGAGAAAAATGTCATTTTTGCAAAAGATTAACAATTATTTTAAAAAGGACAAACCAATCAAAACTAGAGAAGGAATTATTATCCCACCAGCTAAAACGCCAGCATCATTTATGATGATGGAGAGAGGTTATCATACTTGTGTATGGATGGAAAATTGGATAGAATACACCAAAAATGATGGAATATTAGCATTTCCCCAGAATGGCACGTTCAATGGGCGAATTCTTCATAACTTGAGATTGAGGATGAATGACTTAGAACCCAGACCTAGATTAACTCAGTACGAAGCTCTAGAAGAATGGGAAACCGAGGCATTTGAGCGGGATAGATCTAGAAGTAATAGGAGTTACCCAGGATTTTTCCCAAGATATTTACGTGAGTCGAGAGAGGGTCAGATGAAACAATGGAGAAGGGCAATGATTACAGAAGGACTGTATCCATTATTCACAGAAGAAGAGAAATCAGGAGGCAAATGTACAGAAAAGACAAAACATTTAATGAGAAATGAGGAGTCTGAAGACGAATTTATGGAGGAAATGTTAAGAAATCCCCCACCATATCAGGAAGGGACAAGTGGATGCACCCCAAGTGCACCACCAAAAACTCCATTTGTGCCACAGGTAATGCATGAATTCACCCCGAATAGAATACTACATGATAAAGAAAAAGAAGCCATAGAAAAAACCAGAGCAGAATTAATACAGAAAATAACTCAGATAAAAGTACATCCTGATTCGTTAACCATACCTGTAACAATTGGTCCAGTAGTTCCATTATATGGTACTCAGTGAAATTGTCCTCAACCCATACTTGCACCTACTCCTGTGAATAATCCCAAACCTGAAGCTCCAGTTATAATTGAGGATCAATTTAGTGACTGTGAATCCACAATATCACTTATGGACTTGCCTATTCGAGGTTCTGTAAATAGTACTCCAAGAAAAGATGTACCTGGAGCTTCAAAAGATGTAAGTTTAGTAACTTCATTGGGAGCAAAAAGTGCTACCATAGTAACACCTGAAGATCTAGAAAGATGGGTGCAAGGGTCAGTTAAACAGTGCACACCTCCAAAGATACTGGATATCCATAAATTAAAAGTTGAATTAGAAGAAATAATAGCAGGAAATGTAGGACTAGAACGCTTAAATACCTATGATGAAGAAGAATTATTGTTCCTATGCAGGAGTATCACCAGAAATGTAAGGTTATTTCATGAAAAATTGTCCAATTTAGCATTACAGATGGGAATAGAAATAGGGAGATCAAAGGTACTACAGAAACCCTATAGAGCAGAATTTTCAGACAAAGATTTAGAAAATATGAATGCCTCTGGAAGAAGATTACAAATAAGAGAATTAATGTTAGTTTTGCAAAAATGGGGAGATCTAGATAAATGGAAAACTAGGTGGGCCAAGAAAAAGGAAGAAGCACGAACAAGTAGAACAGCATCAGAATATGTGATGAAGGAAACAGGGAAAGCAGACCAGATGTATCCAATGCGAGAAGTTGCGGGAGGAGGATATGTACATGTCCCATGGAGCAGACAGGATATTTTGTCATTTACGAATAATTTTCCAAAATTGAGAGAAAAACCAATTGAATGGTACAAGCAGGTTGAAAGGTTTGTGAAGGTGTCAAAGGTATTGTTGAAGGATTTAGATGGTCTGTTTGACATAGTGGTACCTGCCGATTTATGGACAGATTGTAAGATCACAGTGGATTGGCCAAGTGATGAGTATCCCAGAGATCCGAAAACAGGTGCCCCGTCAAATGACGTGATGAAAAAGTATCAGCAGGTGATAACATACCTGAAAGGGAAAATACCCCTGAAAGAAACAGATTGGGTGAAAATAGATCGAACCACCCAAGAAGCCAGTGAAACAGTACATTCCTATTATGAGCGTCTATTGCAGGTGTTTAAACAGTATAGTGTATTTGAGGACATTGGAGACAAAAATATGAGTCAGTTTGTGTATCGATTTGTTTATGGTCTGAAGCCAGAGATTTGCCAGATGATTAAACAGCACATGCTGTGTTGGCAGGGAAAGCCCATAGATGAAATTCTGAAGTATGCAAAATATTGTGGAGACGATATTGAGGATAGACACAAGAAATTGCAGGAAAAAGTGATGTGGGCACAGGTGAAAATGGCAGAGAAGCAGGGAATTAATTTGGAAAATCCGAGTGAAAATCAAGGAAAAGATTCTGGAACGAGTGGTGATACTGGGAATGGTGGAAAATTTAGAGGACGAATGAGTAGAGAAGAAGCTAAAAAGAAATTTCCTTGTCATGGATGCGGAAAATTGGGGCATTGGAAGGACGAATGTAAAAAGATTCGGAATAATAATGGCCCAAATCAAAACTTAAATCCACAGACGCAGAATGACTCACAGCAGGGTGTAAATCCCCAGAGTCAATTACCACCTCCACCTGTTCAGGGTAATGTAAGCAGAGCAAAGCACGGTACAGACATTGGATACCCAGGAGGGAGTAGTAAGAATGATTATATGACATCACAATTTTTTTTGCAGGACAATTTCTGTGAATTCAACTCATGACGGTGCCTAGGAGAGGGGAAGAAGGAGTGCGTACTTGGCGCGTCCTTACAGGTAGATCAGTCTGGTCCATATGTTGAAGGAAATGTGAAAGGTAATGATATTACTTTCCTTTTGGACACTGGTGCTACCAGGTCTACGGTGAGATCAGCAGACATCCCAGACCTTCCTCTCTCTGGTGAAGATATCCAAGTAGTAGGGGTAGCTAATCAAAGAATTAGAACGCCTCTTACAGAACCAATGGAAGTCAAAATAGGAAACTTCAGAGAAATGCATTAATTTGTAGTATGCGATTCTAGCCCAGTGAATTTATTAGGTAGGGATTTATTGTGCAAAATGAACTGTACAATTTTCTGCACACCAGATGGTGTGGCAGTTCAGACACCAGATGAGGACCATGTATATAAAATTATGGTTGCAAAACAAGGTACAGAAATAGACAAAATGTTTTCGTTAATAACAAGAGATGAGTTACCAGAAGAATTAAAAGGTACAGTAAACCCAATAGTATGGGATTTCACCGGAAAAGAAGTAGGACTTATGGCAAAAATAGATCCAGTTCAAATTACGGTAAAAGAAGGTGCAATTTTCCCAAATACCAGACAGTACAAAATGAGTGCAGAAGTAAAAGCAGGAGTCATTGAAGAAATAAAACGAATGGTAGAACAAAACATCCTAAAAGAAGTAATGAGTAGCCCATGTAATTCACCAATCATGGGACTAAAGAAACCTAGTGGAAAATATAGGATTGTTCAGGACCTGCGTAAAATAAACAAGATTGTGGAACCATGTTGTCCCATAGTACCAAATCCTGCAGTAATTCTATACCAGATCCCTTGGAATGCAGGATCGTTCACAGTAATTGATTTGTGTCAAGCATTCTTTTCAATACCATTGCATTCAGACAGCCAGTATCTTTTCTCATTTAAATTTGAGAACAAGGTCTATGTGTGGAATCGTGTTCCTCAGGGGTACACAGAAAGTCCTTCCATCTTCAACCAGATACTGAAAAAGTGCCTGGAAAAACTAGTGATGCCAGGAAGCTCAGTCTTAGTCCAATATATCGACGACTTATTGGTGGCGTCGACCACCAGAGAAGACTATGTTGTAGACTCCATAGCATTATTAAATCTTTTGGCTGAGGAAGGGCATAAAGTCTCACCTGAAAAGTTACAGTTTTGCAGGACAGCTGTTAAATATCTGGGACATCAAATTGAGAGGGGAAAAAGAAGAATAACCTCTGAAAGAGTAGAATTAATAAAGAGAATGCAAATGCCTGTAACCCAAAGACAAGTGCGAATGTTCCTAGGAATAGTAGGCTACTGTCGACAATGGATACCAAATTTTTCCATGTTAGCTAAGCCCTTAATTAACATGACGAAAAAGAAAGCAAAAGATCCTGTGGAGTGGGAGGATGAAAGTGGAAAGTGTAGAAGCTTTTGTAAAATTGAGAAACGCACTTTGTTCAGCACCTGCCCTAGGCATGCCTGATTATAAAAGAGAATTCGCATTATTCTGTCAAGAAAGAGAAAATTGTGCACTTTCTGTCCTAACTCAGAGACATGGACTAGACAGACGTCCTATAGCGTACTTTTCTGCTACATTGGACCCAGTAGCAGCTGCGTTGCCAGGATGCTTAAAAGCAGTGGCAGCAACTTGTTTGAGCATTGAACAAAGCGAGTCAATAGTGATGGGACATCCTGTAAAAGTGTATGTTCCACATGCAGTTGTGATTCTATTGACAAGAACACGAACTCAGCATCTTACTCCTAGTCGGCTGACTAAATATGAAAGGATAATAATGGGTGCTGAAAATGTGACCATGGTAAGGTGTACAATAATAAATCCAGCAACTTTATTGCCGGACCCATATCATGAAACAAATAAAGATGACGAAGAAGATGAACATGATTGTGTACAAATTACAGAATTATGTACAAAACCACGCCCAGACATAGAGGAACAGCCTCTTAAAAAGCCAGACAGGGAGCTATTTGTCGATGGTTCATGTCAAAGACATGAAGATGGTAAACTAACTGCTGCCTATGCGGTATGTGAATTAACTGGAATAGTCGAAGCATCCTATTTACCAGGAGTAAAATCTGCACAAGTAGCTGAATTGATTGCTTTGTTAAAAGCTTGCAAAATTGGGAGGAATCAGAGAGTGACCATATTTACAGATAGTCAATATGGTTACGGGGTTGTGCATGATTTTGGCCAACTGTGGATGCAGAGGGATTTCATGACTTCTTCAGGATCCCCCATTAAAAATGGACAATTTGTAAGGGAATTGCTAGAAGCAATACAATCACCAAAAGAATTGGCTGTGGTGAAATGTGCCGCACACCAGTCAGGAGATGACTGGGTGGTAGTCGGCAACAGATATGCAGACTTGGTGGCTCAACATTGTGCCAAAACCAGAACGTCAGTCAATAAGAGGGTGGAAAGAATGGGAATCAGCTGCCAACTTATGCTGTATATGCCACCTGAAACATGGAATGAGGTGAAGAAATTGCAAGATGAGGTTGATGAAAGTGAGAAAAATTTGTGGATTAAAGTGGGTTGCTCCCAAAGAGGAGAAGATGAAGTGTGGATCAGTGCAGATGGCAGACCAGTCATGCCAGACTGTTTACTCTCACAAATGGCTAGAATGCACCATGGAGACACACACATAGGGAGAGATGCAATGATTAGGCTGTTCAGACAAAATTGGTACAATCCCAAATTAAGGGCTGTTGCAGAGAATCTTTGCCAAATATGTCTAACTTGCCAAATGCATAATCCAGGCAGGAAAACTATAATTGGGTTTGGAAAGATTGGAAAGGCAGAGGGCCCATTTATAAGACTCCAGTTCGACTTCATACAGTTAACACCATGCAGAGGACTAAAATATGTACTAGTCATAGTATGTCTGTTTTCAAAGTGGGTGGAGGCTTACCCTACTAGGAGAAATGACAGTATTACAGTTGCAAAACTGTTGTTACGAGAGCTCATACCTAGGTTTGGTTTCCCAGTATCTTTGGAATCAGATAGAGGAAAACACTTTAATAGCGAAGTGATCCAGATAATCTGTGAAGCATTTCAAATCAAACAGAAATTGCACTGTGCATATCGCCCAGAGACTTATGGAGTGGTTGAACAATTAAATGGCACTATAAAGTCAAGATTGGGAAAAATGTGTGCATCAACATCATTAGAGTGGCCAGACGCATTGCCACTTGTCTTGATGGGACTCAGAAGCATACCTGACAGAAACACAGAATTGAGCCCCCACGAAATAATGATGGGAAGAGCAATGAGACAAACACATGTTCCCACAAACAAATTAGTAAATATATCTGATGATATGGTTCTGGATTATTGCAAAGGATTGGCTGACCTAGTGCGTTCTGTCTCTCATCAGGTTGGAGAAGACGCAGTTTCCAGGCAGTCTGAACTAGAACATGATCTGAATCCTGGTGATTGGGTGGTAGTGAAGAATCACACAAGAGAGACGTGTTTATCACCCAGGTGGAGCAGACCTTATCAAGTTATATTGACCACCAATACAGCAGTGAAGTGTGCAAGATTTCCAAATTGGATTCACGTAAGCCACACAAAGAGAGTACCAGACCCTGAAGAGGAGAATTCACAGACAACACCAATCACTGAAGAAGCTGAAGGTTGCCCAGCAGAGGATCGAGGTTCGAGAGAAGCTGACAGAGAACAACCGAGCACAAGTCAGGATTGGATACCAGTGGTAGAAGTTCCTGAAGTATACCACAGAACAAGAAGTCAAGCGAAATTGGAAGAAATTGAAGAAGATCAGATAGGTGAAGAAGAAGCAGTTCAGGATCAAGAAGAAAAGACAGTAAAAGATCCTGAACAAAATAAGATAGGGAAAGAAAATTGGACACAAAACAGTGAAGATTTAATAGACTTTACACAGGAACAGACAGATCTAGAAGAATCCGGTCAGGCTGCAGAAGTTCACAGTTCAATAAGCCCTGATCAGAACAAGTTAGATCAAGAAGAATTCACTAAAGAAAAAGGGGTTGATACAAATGAACATAAAGAAATAAAAAAGGAACAAAGCCAACATCTTGAAAGTCATTGTGGAGCTATTGAAGAGAAACCAATCAGACCTGAAAAAGAACAAACAAAAGAAGCAGTAATCAAAGAAAACAAAACAGTATTGAGCAGTGAAAATAACAAGATCTCTGAAGACGAAAACAGAGAAACAGTGCCAACAAAGAAAACAAGAAAAGGAGATCATTGGCCAAGTGTCATTAAAAGAGTAAAGTACCACATAACAACCAGAAGTGAAGATCCAGAACAAGTACCTGAAGTGACAAGTCAAACTGAACAAGAGAAAAAGTCAGGAAAAAGAAAAAGTAAAAGACTGAGACTTGTGAATAACAAATTCAAGGGTCCTGACTGGACTTATATTATTCTTGAAGATTTTGAAAGCTCAGAGTCAAGTGACAGTGGTGGCGAAGGAACGAGTGCAGAACTAACATACGAAGAAGAAACAAGACCACCCTGACTAAACAAAAGAATCCTCTAAAGAAAAGAAGAAGAGATAAGAAGAGCAATCTTCCTTGTCGAAAAAATGACTGATGATAGAGTTAATGGGAGACCAAAACGAAATTGTTGTAGGAGATGCTGTGCAATCTGCATATGTAGTCTAGTATTGGTGCTTATAGTATGGTTAGTCCTGAGTGTAGCAATTCCTTACCTTATGATAATAGATAAGAAGATTAATAATGAAACTAAAGGGAGGACAGCAAACATGAAGGACAATAGAGTAGAATTAATGGCAGAAGATGAGGCAGAAATTCATCATGAAATAGCTGATAACGACACTAGTTTAAATGTTTTCACAAAGTTATTGTTTCAGTATGTAGACACAATGGAAGTTAGAAATTGTTATGTCTGTATGAAGTTACCTGAATCAGTAGCGGAAGGATTAACATACCATCATTTACCACTGACATATGGAATCTCATGTAGTGTATTAACAAGTTTATTTTATAGAACAGGTAGGCTACAGTATTATTATTCAAACTTAGATGTGATATTTTCTGAGGTTCCGATTCGCAAGAGTATGAACCCAGTGTTTAGTAGTCAAGTCGCACAGTTTATGGGAGAGTTTTTCTTAACAATGAAATCAATAGACATAACACATGCACATAGACACAATCTAACATGTTCTTTACTAGAAGAAGAAAAGATATTTTTGAATTTAGTAGAAGATAGAAGACATGATTTTCAAAAGAAAGCTTCAGAGCATAAGGCTCAGTTGCCACCTTGGGCGGAGAAGGAAGGGAGTTATACACCTGGTAAAGCTCAAGCTGCAATGGCTCTGGATTTCGTAAAGAAAGGGAAAATTTGTCTTCATAGGTTAAAGACTGATTATAACAATGTTTTCATCGGTACCAGTGAATGTGAACACAATTTTTTAATTCTGGGAGGTTGGGGACTCAAAGGAGGAACAGATTCAGTTTTTCCTGGAATCTATTATGTATGCGGGAATAAGGCTTACTTTAGGCTTCCTGCACGGTGGTATGGAAGTTGTTATTTTGGAATCGTTTTTCCAAAGATATACCACGTAAAAAGAAACACTGGAAGCAATGAAAACAATAGCGAATTAATACGTAGTAAAAGAGCTAGTTTTTCAGAAATTGTAGGTGATATATTTGGTGCATTGATACCTTCAGTGGGAATAATTCTGAACTCAAGGAAAATATGCAAATTGTCTACAGTAGTTGATCGTTTATCAACGGATACTGCTGGAGGTTTTCTAATGATTAATACGGAGATGGTTGCGATTAGATCTATGGTAATGCAAAATCGACTTGCTCTTGACATTCTATTGGCAAAAGAGGGAGGAGTCTGTAAATTATGGAAGACGAAACATTGTTGCACTTATATTCCTGATAAGAGTGCAGAAATTGGAACGTATATTAAGAACATAACTAAACTTGAGAAAGAACTTAAACCACTGGAAGTTGATAGTGTATGGGAAAGATTGACAAATAGTATTTCGTCAATTGGAACCTGGTTTGCTAATATAGGAAAAGGACTTATAGGTCAAATATTAGTACCCCTAGCAGGGATAGCAATAATAATATTGGCAATAACAATATGGTGCAAATGCTGTAGAAAGAATGGAACATATAAAGTGACAGGAAAAGGAAAGAAGAGAAAACTAGATGAAATAGAACTTGAAGAATGGAGAAGTGATTTATACAAAAAGTTGAAAGGGGATGTGAAAAACAGAAAATGTAAAAATGAGAATGAAACGAATTGCTAGAAGTTGGCATCTGATTGAGGGTAGTATTTTTGATGGCTCAGAAACGCCATCAGAGAGGGGATTGATGGAGCAAGGTTTCAAAAATGAAACTTGCTTGTACTCAATCCTCCTCATAGTATTAATTTATTAAAATTGTATTGTCAATACTAACCTTTGCATTCACAAACACAAGAGGGACAGAAGCTTGCTTATGTGTTTTACTAATGAATAACACTTGTCTGTAATCCAAAATGTCCGCTAAAGCGCGGGAACTTCATTGCGCATGTCGCAACCTGATCACATGGTGTGACGTCTTTTTTGCTTGGTGGGAAACTTCTGCTTCTGCGCAGTGTGCACTAAAATGGCCGCTAAATGTTTTCACATGCTTCAGCTTGCTCTCATGTCATTATTAAATTGTCGTTTTCTTAATGCTACTAATGCAGGATAGTATTATAATTAATTGGGAATAGAGTAGGGAAAGTGGGCATACAGTGAAACTTTTTATTTGTGATTTTAATATTTTCTTCTTACACTTTTAGTAATTCGTAAACTTGGGCCTGGGTTGGTGACTTGAAACTCGAAAACAGATGGTTCTGCGCATGTGTCCTGTGTGCCTGCCAAGTGAAGTCAACTTGGACGTCTCCCAAGGCCATGACCCATTGGCCGAAGATGCTGTACTTTATGTTTCCGGAGGACAAAATGATACTTTTCCCCTGTAAAATGTATAACATTTGTCGTGAGACGGGTGGGAAATAAAGCGAATGTATTAATTTGAAGGGGCGGGAACGTAAAAACAATAGGCTTCACAATTTAGGCCAAATCGATATGGTGCGAGAATCCAACCCCTGTCCCTGTCCAATCAGAAGTAGTGGTCCCATATTTTAGCAACATTAAGGGGAGGTACATGTGCGTAGAAGGGTATAATAGAATATAGCATTAGTTAATTAGTCGGAGCATGCTTTCACGAAGAACAGGCGTCCATGCTGCGAGAGAGCTCTTAGCTCCAGACTGACATGCTGATCGGTTGCTGACTGAATCCCTGTCCAGAAGAGGTCCTGAGGAGGGGACGGCGGAGTCCATTAGAAGGAAGGCACGGGAGAATCGAGAGAAGTCGAGTATCAGAGAGGGGAACGGCGCAGGCATCGTTGTAGAGAGGTCACCGGTCCTGTCCTGATCCTGGAAGAAGTCTTTGCTCTTCATCCTTCCTGGGTACTATCTTTTCCAACTCCTTGGCCAAGGGGCTTGGTTCTCGCATTTAGGTAACTATACTGCAACCTTTAGTTGCACTGCTGTCTCTATCTTCTCCTCTTCCTTAAACACCGTCATTTATTAGCAAATCATTTCTATGCTTTTTCTTGGGTATTTCAATCAAGTACAGTGTTTTCTGTATTTTACTCTGCTAAAACTTTAGATAAACATTTTAAAACTTCCTGACTCAGTGGTTATTTCAGGATTATGTACTATAATGAATGTCACTCATTTTAAACTTCCCAATTAGCAAAGGATCCATTGGTAAGTTATTACTCTTCAATCAGAAGGTAATTGGTAGCAGGGACATTGATAAAAGAGTACATCTGACACCCAGCGTAAGTATTAGTGTAGTGTGAATGTATGGGCCCAAGTGAGTATATGGTGTATGAATGTTGTTGGCTAATATTGCGCTGGATCACTATACTATACATCAGAGAAAATTATGAGGTGGGGTGGAAATATTGGAGCTGATAAAACTAGCTGCCCTAAGTGTGGCTGCCCTGCTGCTAATATCCTCCTCATGTTTGTACAGGTCCTCTCCTGCAGGAGTTTTGGGTAGGGTGAGTCAACTGACAGCATTATGCTGTGGTTTCCACACACAATTTACCCAAAATACTGATGGGCTATAGAATGGAGTATGATTCTTGTCTATCTCAGCTGTTGTCTATAATCATTGTCTCTGCTAGACTTTGCATTGCTAGATGCTCTGTGTCTTCAGCCCCGCTGCAGGCCACAGAGTGGTGGTCTAACATCCGCCAGATATACAAGTCTGAACTCGCTCTCGCCAAAGTAAGGGGCACTTGCTTGCTTAGGAAGTTTGACAGAATCTGGTTGGGGCTCCACTGGTGAATCATGGAATAATTTGCAAACTTAACCGTGATTTTCCTATATCAGATCTGAAGGGTTTGATGGGTCTTTTTTGTTTTTATATCCTTCCTCTCTCTCTCGAATTTTTTCATTTCCTTTTTTATTTCTGGCTATGGATCGGACACAGTCTCATCCCATAGTGGGTGGGTTGATTACTGCGTTTCCATGTGTGTACCCAAGTGTTTTCAACTGGGGTTACCCCTTACTGATTCTCTTACTTTTTTGGTGCTTTTGTTTTACATGTATTGACCGATTCTGATAAATTCCAATAAAACAATTTTTTTTTAAAAGAAAGAGAATTTTTTTTTTTTAAATGGAAAGCAGGAAAAAAACACGTCAGATTTTGGAGTACATTAAAGAACACCTTTCATAAAATGTATTTCAAACAACTTTCATTTGGTAATAATGTTGTAATCAACAACAGAAGAGAGTACTCAATCTATAAAATTCCTCTTTCCGCATCTTTACACGTTCTGATCTTAAAAGCTCCATGACAGAACTTAGGCTGCCACTATTCAATATCCATTAGAAAACGTTATACTACTCCAATGTAAGCTTGCAAAATTCGGTTCATCTCCAAACTTTGTAAAACAAAATAAATCCAACGCACATAGACATTCCTTCCATCAGCTTTTTTTTATCCGAAAGACCAATTTTCTGGTTTTCTGGCGGGATGCGTATAGAACAGCATGACACGTTGTACAATGAAGATGAGGCCATATACATGGCATCTTGACAGTAATGACATTCCTGTTCAATTAGCAGCAATTTTTCAGCAAACCTTTTTCATATATTTTTCGTGTTCTTTTTAAACCAAATCTCTGGCATGCGGTATACCCTTCTATTGAAGTGAACTCACTGTTAGTGTTTTCTATGTTTGTAGACTATTTTAGATAAATTTCCGCAATGAGACACTTTTGCAAGCATTTCCTTTATAAGACAGCACAGGTTGTTCTTAGCTTAAGAATTGCTGCTGTTTCCACTAAACTGCATCGATCGCTTTCCATTCCTTCCAAACCACCCGCCTCTACAGCAGGAGGAAGTATTCATTGATCTTAAATATAAAAACTTCCCCCTAACTTTTTGCCAACTTCTCCTGCCAGTTTTGTGAAAAGAATTTTTTTTTTTTCTCTTTGAAGTGTATTATAGTTGGCAACTTTGCTCCATTATATCTTTTATATGATTGTGTGTGCTTCTTCAGCTGTCGAGCACATCCCTGGTGCTGTTTTGATTGGCTGTGCAACTTGATAAGTTGCTGATGCTGCCTGATCTAGATTACGACAGCAGGGATTTGGCACTGGATGGGTTTGTGAAATGCATGGAAAGTTATGTTGAGAAATAAGTGTCCCATTTTTAGAATTATGTCTGTACGTATACAAAGGATATTGGAGGAACGAGTTATGTTTATGTTATGTACCATAGTATTTGTACTCTTGTGAGATGTGCTGGTTTCATCACCTTCCCAATGATCCTTCTTCGGCAGGTTCCTGAGGTATGGTTATGATGGAGCAAGGTTTCAAAAATGAAACTTGCTTGTACGCAATCCTCCTCATAGTATTAATGTATTAAATTTGTATTGTCAATACTAACTTTTGCATTCACAAACACAAGAGGGACAGAAGCTTGCCTATGTGTTTTACTAAAGAATAACGCTTGTCTGTAATCCAAAATGTCCGCTAAAGCGCGGGAACTTCATTGCGCATGTTGCAACCTGATCACATGGTGTGACGTCTTTCTTTGCTTGGTGGGAAACTTCTGCTTCTGCGCAGTGTGCACTAAAATGGCCGCTAAATGTTTTCACATGCTTCAGCTTGCTCTCATGTCATTAATAAATTGTCGTTTTCTTAATGCTACTAATGCAGGATAGTATTATAATTAATTGGGAATAGAGTAGGGAAAGTGGGCATACAGTGAAACTTTTTATTTGTGATTTTAATATTTTCTTCTTACACTTTTAGTAATTCGTAAACTTGGGCCTGGGTTGGTGACTTGAAACTCGAGAGACAGATGGTTCTGCGCATGTGTCCTGTGTGCCTGCCAAGTGAAGTCAACTTGGACGTCTCCCAAGGCCATGACCCATTGGCCGAAGATGCTGTACTTTATGTTTCCGGAGGACAAAATGATACTTTTCCCCTGTAAAATGTATAACATTTGTCAAGAGACGGGTGACAAATAAAGCGAATGTATTAATTTGAAGGGGCGGGAACGTAAAAACAATAGGCTTCACAATTTAGGCCAAATCGATATGGTGCGAGAATCCACCCCCTGTCCCTGTCCAATCAGAAGTAGTGGTCCCATATTTTAGCAACATTAAGGGGAGGTACATGTGCGTAGAAGGGTATAATAGAATATGGCATTAGTTAATTAGTCGGAGCATGCTTTCACGAAGAACAGGCGTCCATGCTGCGAGAGAGCTCTTAGCTCCAGACTGACATGCTGATCGGTTTCTGACTGAATCCCTGTCCAGAAGAGGTCCTGAGGAGAGGGCGGCAGAGTCCATTAGAAGGAAGGCACGGGAGAATCGAGAGAAGTCGAGTATCAGAGAGGGGAACGGCGCAGGCGTCGTTGTAGAGAGGTCACCGGTCCTGTCCTGATCCTGGAAGAAGTCTTTGCTCTTCATCCTTCCTGGGTCCCATCTTTTCCAACTCCTTGGCCAAGGGGCTTGGTTCTCGCATTTAGGTAACTATACTGCAACCTTTAGTTGCGCTGCTGTCTCTATCTTCTCCTCTTCCTTAAACACCGTCATTTATTAGCAAATCATTTCTATGCTTTTTCTTGGGTATTTCAATCAAGTACCGTGTTTTCTGTATTTTACTCTGCTAAAACTTTAGATAAACATTTTAAAACTTCCTGACTCAGTGATTATTTTAGGATTATGTACTATAATGAATGTCACTCATTTTAAACTTCCCAATTAGCAAAGGATCCATTGGTAAGTTATTACTCTTCAATCAGAAGGTAATTGGTAGCAGGGACTTTGATAAAAGAGTACATCTGACACCCAGCGTAAGTATTAGTGTAGTGTGAATGTATGGGCCCAAGTGAGTATATGGTGTATGAATGTTGTTGGCTAATATTGCGCTGGATCAGTTTTCTGGTAAGCAGAGGACGGTTATGGTTACTCTTTGTTAATTGGGTAATGAGAATTTTATTTGTATTTTTATGAACTAACATTCGCTTAAAATTTTGATTTTGTTATATGTTGTCCAGAATACCCCGGGGTAAAAGAATAGTGGGTGGCAACTGGAAGCCATACTGCAGTGAGGTTATCTGTCAGGCAGAATTAGTACTGAGAAGTTAAGCAGGACTTTCAGTACTCGTTAGGGACTCTATGTGTGTGAGTAATAGCAAAAAGGGTACGCTGATAAAAATTTGATGTTATATCACCTAGTAAGGGTAACATTGAAGAAGTAACAGGTACTTCTGGAGCTTGTGTGAAGAGTAGACGGAAGTGTTTTACTCGCAGCATATGTTTTAGTAAACGGAAAGGTTTTACTAAAGTGTGGAGAAACTATCCTTTTCAAAATTAGTGGAAACTGGCACGATAGGGAATGTTTTATGTTGTTACTGAAATTTAATTAAGATTTATAGAGAAAATAAGTTTGCGTACATTTTTGTAAAGGGAGGGTCAGTTGCCGGAGAGGGAGCTGACGTCACAAAACGCCGCGCTGTGGTAGGTTGAAACAGCGGGTGTGGAGAGACACTTGTAAAGGAGGGGTCAGTAGTCAGGAGTAGTACTGACGGCACAGGTGCTGCGCTGGGATTGGTTAAACCAGCGAGGACAGAAAAGAGCAGATTGTAAAGGAGGGGTTGACAGAGAAACGTCATCAAAAGGCCGCGCAAGGATTGGCTCGGAAATAAAAGATAGCAGACATTTGATTGGTCGAAAATATAGAAGCAAAATTCTTAGTGGATAAGGATTGCATGTTAAAACGTGATCCGACTTTAACAGGAACTCGTCCGGATAGGAGATTCCTAGGTTTTGCAGAATATAATTTTGTACACAGAAGATTAGATAGAATGTACGGAGAAAGGAGAAAAATGTCATTTTTGCAAAAGATTAAGAATTATTTTAAAAAGGACAAACCAATCAAAACTAGAGAAGGAATTATTATCCCACCAGCTAAAACGCCAGCATCATTTATGATGATGGAGAGAGGTTATCATACTTGTGTATGGATGGAAAATTGGATAGAATACACCAAAAATGATGGAATATTAGCATTTCCCCAGAGTGGCACGTTCAATGGGCGAATTCTTCAGAACTTGAGATTGAGGATGAATGACTTAGAACCCAGACCTAGATTAACTCAGTACGAAGCTCTAGAAGAATGGGAAACGGAGGCATTTGAGCGGGATAGATCTAGAAGTAATAGGAGTTACCCAGGATTTTTCCCAAGATATTTACGTGAGTCGAGAGAGGGTCAGATGAAACAATGGAGAAGGGCAATGAGTACAGAAGGACTGTATCCATTATTCACAGAAGGAGAGAAATCAGGAGGCAAATGTACAGAAAATACAAAACATTTAGTGAGAAATGAGGAGTCTGAAGATGAATTTATGGAGGAAATGTTAAGAAATCCCCCACCATATCAGGAAGGGACAAGTGGATGCACCCCAAGTGCACCACCAAAAACTCCATTAGTGCCACAGGTAATGCATGAATTCACCCCGAATAGAATACTACATGATAAAGAAAAAGAAGCCATAGAAAAAACCAGAGCAGAATTAATACAGAAAATAACTCAGATAAAAGTACATCGTGATTCGTTAACCATACCTGTAACAATTGGTCCAGTAGTTCCATTATATGGTACTCAGGGAAGTTGTCCTCTACCGATACTTACACGTACTCCTGTGAATAATCCCAAACCTGAAGCTCCAGTTATAATTGAGGATCAATTTAGTGACTGTGAATCCACAATATCACTTATGGACTTGCCTATTCGAGGTTCTGTAAATAGTACTCCAAGAAAAGATGTACCTGGAGGTTCAAAAGATGTAAGTTTAGTAACTTCATCGGGAGCAAAAAAGTGCTACCATAGTAACACCTAAAGATCTAGAAAGATGGGTGCAAGGGTCAGTTAAACAGTGCACACCTCCAAAGATACTGGATATCCATAAATTAAAAGTTGAATTAGAAGAAATAATAGCAGGAAATGTAGGACTAGAACGCTTAAATACCTATGATGAAGAAGAATTATTGTTCCTATGCAGGAGTATCACCAGAAATGTAAGGTTATTTCATGAAAAATTGTCCAATTTAGCATTACAGATGGGAATAGAAATAGGGAGATCAAAGGTACTACAGAAACCCTATAGAGCAGAATTTTCAGACAAAGATTTAGAAAATATGAATGCCTCTGGAAGAAGATTACAAATAAGAGAATTAATGTTAGTTTTGCAAAAATGGGGAGATCTAGATAAATGGAAAACTAGGTGGGCCAAGAAAAAGGAAGAAGCACGAACAAGTAGAACAGCATCAGAATATGTGATGAAGGAAACAGGGAAAGCAGACCAGATGTATCCAATGCGAGAAGTTGCGGGAGGAGGATATGTACATGTCCCATGGAGCAGACAGGATATTTTGTCATTTACGAATGATTTTCCAAAATTGAGAGAAAAACCAATTGAATGGTACAAGCAGGTTGAAAGGATTGTGAAGGTGTCAAAGGTATTGTTGAAGGATTTGGATGGTCTGTTTGACATAGTGGTACCTGCTGATTTATGGACAGATTGTAAGATCACAGTGGATTGGCCAAGTGATGAGTATCCCAGAGATCCGAAAACAGGTGCCCCGTCAAATGACGTGATGAAAAAGTATCAGCAGGTGATAACATACCTGAAAGGGAAAATACCCCCGAAAGAAACAGATTGGGTAAAAATAGATCGAACCACCCAAGAAGCCAGTGAAACAGTACATTCCTATTATGAGCGTCTATTGCAGGTGTTTAAACAGTATAGTGGATTTGAGGACATTGGAGACAAAAACATGAGTCAGTTTGTGTATCGGTTTGTTTACGGTCTGAAGCCAGAGATTTGCCAGATGATTAAACAGCATATGCTGTGTTGGCAGGGAAAGCCCATAGATGAGATTCTGAAGTATGCAAAATATTGTGGAGACAATATTGAGGATAGACACAAGAAATTGCAGGAAAAATTGATGTGGGCTCAGGTGAAAATGGCAGAGAAGCAGGGAATTAATTTGGAAAATCCGAGTGAAAATCAAGGAAAAGATTCTGGAACGACTGGTGATACTGGGAATGGTGGAAAATTTAGAGGACGAGTGAGTAGAGAAGAAGCTAAAAAGAAATTTCCTTGTCATGGATGCGGAAAATTGGGGCATTGGAAGGACGAATGTAAAAAGATTCGGAATAATAATGGCCCAAATCAAAACTTAAATCCACAGACGCAGAATGACTCACAGCAGGGTGTAAATCCCCAGAGTCAATTACCACCTCCACCTGTTCAGGGTAATGTAAGCAGAGCAAAGCACGGTACAGACATTGGATACCCAGGAAGGAGTGGTAAGAATGATTATATGACATCACAATTTCTTTTGCAGGACGATTTCTGTCACTTCAGTCCATGACGGTGCCTAGGAGAGGGGAAGCAGGAGTGCATACTTGGCGCATCCTTACAGGTAGATCAGTTAGGTCCATATGTTGAAGGGAATGTGAAAGGTAATGATATTACTTTCCTTTTGGACACTGGTGCTACCAGGTCTACGGTGAGATCAGCAGATATCCCAGACCTTCCTCTCTCTGGTGAAGATATCCAAGTAGTAGGGGTAGCTAATCAAAGAATTAGAACGCCTCTTACAGAACCAATGGAAGTCAAAATAGGAAACTTCAGAGAAATGCACCAATTTGTAGTGTGCGATTCTAGCCCAGTGAATTTATTAGGTAGGGATTTATTGTGCAAAATGAACTGTACAATTTTCTGCACGCCAGATGGTGTGGCAGTTCAGACACCAGATGAGGACCATGTATATAAAATTATGGTTGCAAAACAAGGTACAGAAATAGACTAAATGTTTTCGTTAATAACAAGAGATGAGTTACCAGAAGAATTAAAAGGTACAGGAAACCCAATAGTATGGGATTTCACCGGAAAAGAAGTAGGACTTATGGCAAAAATAGATCCAGTTCAAATTACGGTAAAAGAAGGTGCAATTTTCCCAAATACCAGACAGTACAAAATGAGTGCAGAAGTAAAAGCAGGAGTCATTGAAGAAATAAAACGAATGGTAGAACAAAACATCCTAAAAGAAGTAATGAGTAGCCCATGTAATTCACCTATAATGGGGCTAAAGAAACCTAGTGGAAAATATAGGATTGTTCAGGACCTGCGTAAAATAAACAAGATTGTGGAACCATGTTGTCCCATAGTACCAAATCCTGCAGTAATTCTATACCAGATCCCTTGGAATGCAGGATGGTTCACAGTAATTGATTTGTGTCAAGCATTCTTTTCAATACCATTGCATCCAGACAGCCAGTATCTTTTCTCATTTAAATTTGAGAACAAGGTCTATGTGTGGAATCGTGTTCCTCAGAGGTACACAGAAAGTCCTTCCATCTTCAACCAGATACTGAAAAAATGCCTGGAAAAACTAGTGATGACAGGAAGCTCAGTCTTAGTCCAATATATCGACGACTTATTGGTGGCGTCGACCACCAGAGAAGACTGTGTTGTAGACTCCATAGCATTATTAAATCTTTTGGCTGAGGAAGGGCATAAAGTCTCACCTGAAAAGTTACAGTTTTGCAGGACAGCTGTTAAATATCTGGGACATCAAATTGAGAGGGGAAAAAGAAGAATAACCTCTGAAAGAGTAGAATTAATAAAGAGAATGCAAATGCCTGTAACCCAAAGACAAGTGCGAATGTTCCTAGGAATAGTAGGCTACTGTCGACAATGGATACCAAATTTTTCCATGTTAGCTAAGCCCTTAATAAACATGACGAAAAAGAAAGCAAAGGACCCTGTTCAGTGGGAGGATGAAAGTGTAGAAGCTTTTGTAAAATTGAGAAACGGACTTTGTTCAGCACCTGCCTTAGGCATGCCTGATTATAAAAGAGAATTCGCATTATTCTGTCACGAGAGAGAAAATTGTGCACTTTCTGTCCTAACTCAGAGACATGGACTAGACAGACGTCCTATAGCGTACTTTTCTGCTACATTGGACCCAGTAGCAGCCGCGTTGCCAGGATGCTTAAAAGCAGTGTCAGCAACTTGTTTGAGCATTGAACAAAGCGAGTCAATAGTGATGGGACATCCTGTAAAAGTGTATGTTCCACATGCAGTTGTCATTCTGTTGACAAGAACCCGAACTCAGCATCTTACTCCTAGTCGGCTGACTAAATATGAAAGAATAATAATGGGTGCTGAAAATGTGAGCATGGTAAGGTGTACTATAATAAATCCAGCAACTTTTATTGCCGGACCCATATCATGAAACAAATAAAGATGACGAAGAAGATGAACATGATTGTGTACAAATTACAGAATTATGCACAAAACCACGCCCAGATATAGAGGAACAGCCTCTTAAAAAGCCAGACAGGGAGCTATTTGTTGATGGTTCATGTCAAAGACATGAAGATGGTAAACTAACTTCTGCCTATGCGGTATGTGAATTAACTAGAATAGTCGAGGCATCCTATTTACCAGGAGTAAAATCTGCACAAGTAGCTGAATTGATTGCTTTGATAAAAGCTTGCAAAATTGGGAGGAATCAGAGAGTGACCATATTTACAGATAGTCAATATGGTTACGGGGTTGTGCATGATTTTGGCCAACTGTGGATGCAGAGGGATTTCATGACTTCTTCAGGATCCCCCATTAAAAATGGACAATTTGTAAGGAAATTGCTAGAAGCAATACAATCACCAAAAGAATTGGCTGTGGTGAAATGTGCCGCACACCAGTCAGGAGATGACTGGGTGGTAGTCGGCAACAGATATGCAGACTTGGTGGCTCAACATTGTGCCAAAACCAGAACGTCAGTCAATAAGAGGGTGGAAAGAATGGGAATCAGCTGCCAACTTATGCTGTATATGCCACATGAAACATCGAATGAGGTGAAGAAATTGCAAGATGAGGTTGATGAAAGTGAGAAAAATGTGTGGATTAAAGTGGATTGCTCCCAAAGAGGAGAAGATGAAGTGTGGATCAGTGCAGATGGCAGACCAGTCATGCCAGACTGTTTACTCTCTCAAATGGCTAGAATGCACCATGGAGACACACACATAGGGAGAGATGCAATGATTAGGCTGTTCAGACAAAATTGGTACAATCCCAATTTCAGGGCTGTTGCAGAGAGTCTTTGCCAGAGATGTCTAACTTGGCAAATGCATAATCCAGGCAGGAAAACGATAATTGGGATTGGAAAGATTGGAAAGGCAGAGGGCCCATTTATAAGACTCCAGTTCGACTTCATACAGTTACCACCATGCAGAGGACTAAAATATGTACTAGTCATAGTATGTCTGTTTTCAAAGTGGGTGGAGGCTTACCCTACTAGGAGAAATGACAGTATTACAGTTGCAAAACTGTTGTTACGAGAGCTCATACCTAGGTTTGGTTTCCCAGTATCTTTGGAATCAGATAGAGGAAAACACTTTAATAGCGAAGTGATCCAGATAATCTGTGAAGCATTTCAAATCAAACAGAAATTGCACTGTGCATATCGCCCAGAGGCTTCTGGAGTGGTTGAACAATTAAATGGCACTATAAAGTCAAGATTGGGAAAAATGTGTGCATCAACATCATTAGAGTGGCCAGACGCATTGCCACTTGTCTTGATGGGACTCAGAAGCATACCTGACAGAAACACAGGAGTGAGCCCCCACGAAATAATGATGGGAAGAGCAAAGAGACAAACACATGTTCCCACAAACAAATTAGTAAATATATCTGATGATATGGTTCTGGATTATTGCAAAGGATTGGCTGACCTAGTGCGTTCTGTCTCTCATCAGGTTGGAGAAGACGCAGTTTCCAGGCAGCCTGAACTAGAACATGATCTGAATCCTGGTGATTGGGTGGTAGTGAAAAATCACACAAGAGAGACGTGTTTATCACCCAGGTGGAGCAGACCTTGTCAAGTTATATTGACCACCAATACAGCAGTGGAGTGTGCAAGATTTCCTAATTGGATTCACGTAAGCCACACAAAGAGAGTACCAGACCCTGAAGAGGAGAACTCACAGACAACACCAATCACTGAAGAAGCTGAAGGTTGCCCAGCAGAGGAATCTCAGGATCGAGGTTCGAGAGAAGCTGACGGAGAACAACCGAGCACAAGTCAGTATTGGATACCAGTGGTAGAAGTTCCTGAAGTATACCACAGAACAAGAAGTCAAGCGAAATTGGAAGAAATTGAAGAAGATCAGATAGGTGAAGAAGAAGCAGTTCAGGATCAAGAAGAAAAGACAGTAAAAGATCCTGAACAAAATAAGATAGGGAAAGAAAATTGGACACAAAACAGTGAAGATTTAATAGACTTTACACAGGAACAGACAGATCTAGAAGAATCCGGTCAGGCTGCAGAAGTTCACAGTGCAATAAGCCCTGATCAGAACAAGTTAGATCAAGAAGAATTCACTAAAGAAAAAGGGGTTGATACAAATGAACATAAAGAAATAAAAAAGGAACAAAGCCAACATCTTGAAAGTCATTGTGGAGCTATTGAAGAGAAACCAATCAGACCTGAAAAAGAACAAACAAAAGAAGCAGTAATCAAAGAAAACAAAACAGTATTGAGCAGTGAAAATAACAAGATCTCTGAAGACGTAAACAGAGAAAAAGTGCCAACAAAGAAAACAAGAAAAGGAGATCATTGGCCAAGTGTCATTAAAAGAGTAAAGTACCACATAACAACCAGAAGTGAAGATCCAGAACAAGTACCTGAAGTGACAAGTCAAACTGAACAAGAGAAAAAGTCAGGAAAAAGAAAAAGTAAAAGACTGAGACTTGTGAATAACAAATTCAAGGGTCCTGACTGGACTTATATTATTCTTGAAGATTTTGAAAGCTCAGAGTCAAGTGACAGTGGTGGCGAAGGAACGAGTGCAGAACTAACATACGAAGAAGAAACAAGACCACCCTGACTAAACAAAAGAATCCTCTAAAGAAAAGAAGAAGAGATAAGAAGAGCAATCTTCCTTGTCGAAAAAATGACTGATGATAGAGTTAATGGGAGACCAAAACGAAATTGTTGTAGGAGATGCTGTGCAATCTGCATATGTAGTCTAGTATTGGTGCTTATAGTATGGTTAGTCCTGAGTGTAGCAATTCCTTACCTTATGATAATAGATAAGAAGATTAATAATGAAACTAAAGGGAGGACAGCAAACATGAAGGGCAATAGAGTAGAATTAATGGCAGAAGATGAGGCAGAAATTCATCATGAAATAGCTGATAACGACACTAGATTAAATGTTTTCACAAAGTTATTGTTTCAGTATGTAGACACAATGGAAGTTAGAAATTGTTATGTCTGTATGAAGTTACCTGAATCAGTAGCGGAAGGATTAACATACCATCATTTACCACTGACATATGGAATCTCATGTAGTGTATTAACAAGTTTATTTTATAGTACAGTATTATTATTCAAACTTAGATGTGATATTTTCTGAGGTTCCGATTCGCAAGAGTATGAACCCAGTGTTTAGTAGTCAAGACGCACAGTTTATGGGAGAGTTTTTCTTAACAATGAAATAAATAGACATAACACATGCACATAGACACAATCTAACATGTTCTTTACTAGAAGAAGAAAAGATATTTTTGAATTTAGTAGAAGATAGAAGACATGATTTTCAAAAGAAAGCTTCAGAGCATAAGGCTCAGTTGCCACCTTGGGCGGAGAAGGAAGGGAGTTATACACCTGGTAAAGCTCAAGCTGCAATGGCTCTGGATTTCGTAAAGAAAGGGAAAATTTGTCTTCATAGGTTAAAGACTGATTATAACAATGTTTTCATCGGTACCAGTGAATGTGAACACAATTTTTTAATTCTGGGAGGTTGGGGACTCAAAGGAGGAACAGATTCAGTTTTTCCTGGAATCTATTATGTATGCGGGAATAAGGCTTACTTTAGGCTTCCTGCACGGTGGTATGGAAGTTGTTATTTTGGAATCGTTTTTCCAAAGATATACCACGTAAAAAGAAACACTGGAAGCAATGAAAACAATAGCGAATTAATACGTAGTAAAAGAGCTAGTTTTTCAGAAATTGTAGGTGATATATTTGGTGCATTGATACCTTCAGTGGGAATAATTCTGAATTCAAGGAAAATATGCAAATTGTCTACAGTAGTTGATCGCTTATCAACGGATACTGCTGGAGGTTTTCTAATGATTAATACGGAGATGGTTGCGATTAGATCTATGGTAATGCAAAATCGACTTGCTCTTGACATTCTATTGGCAAAAGAGGGAGGAGTCTGTAAATTATTGAAGACGAAACATTGTTGCACTTATATTCCTGATAAGAGTGCAGAAATTGGAACGTATATTAAGAACATAACTAAACTTGAGAAAGAACTTAAACCACTGGAAGTTGATAGTGTATGGGAAAGATTGACAAATAGTATTTCGTCAATTGGAACCTGGTTTGCTAATATAGGAAAAGGACTTATAGGTCAAATATTAGTACCCCTAGCAGGGATAGCAATAATAATATTGGCAATAACAATATGCTGCAAATGCTGTAGAAAGAATGGAACATATAAAGTGACAGGAAAAGGAAAGAAGAAAAAACTAGATGAAATAGAACTTGAAGAATGGAGAAGTGATTTATACAAAAAGTTGAAAGGGGATGTGAAAAACAGAAAATGTAAAAATGAGAATGAAACGAATTGCTAGAAGTTGGCATCTGATTGAGGGTAGTATTTTTGATGGCTCAGAAACGCCATCAGAGAGGGGATTGATGGAGCAAGGTTTCAAAAATGAAACTTGCTTGTACTCAATCCTCCTCATAGTATTAATTTATTAAAATTGTATTGTCAATACTAACCTTTGCATTCACAAACACAAGAGGGACAGAAGCTTGCTTATGTGTTTTACTAATGAATAACGCTTGTCTGTAATCCAAAATGTCCGCTAAAGCGCGGGAACTTCATTGCGCATGTCGCAACCTGATCACATGGTGTGACGTCTTTCTTTGCTTGGTGGGAAACTTCTGCTTCGGCGCAGTGTGCACTAAAATGGCCGCTAAATGTTTTCACATGCTTCAGTCATTATTAAATTGTCGTTTTCTTAATGCTACTAATGCAGGATAGTATTATAATTAATTGGGAATAGAGTAGGGAAAGTGGGCATACAGTGAAACTTTTTATTTGTGATTTTAATATTTTCTTCTTACACTTTTAGTAATTCGTAAACTTGGGCCTGGGTTGGTGACTTGAAACTCGAGAGACAGATGGTTCTGCGCATGTGTCCTGTGTCCTGCCAAGTGAAGTCAACTTGGACATCTCCCAAGGCCATGACCCATTGGCCGAAGATGCTGTACTTTATGTTTCCGGAGGACAAAACGATACTTTTCCCCTGTAAAATGTATAACATTTGTCGTGAGACGGGTGGGAAATAAAGCGAATGTATTAATTTGAAGGGGCGGGAACGTAAAAACAATAGGCTTCACAATTTAGGCCAAATCGATATGGTGCGAGAATCGACCCCCTGTCCCTGTCCAATCAGAAGTAGTGGTCCCATATTTTAGCAACATTAAGGGGAGGTACATGTGCGTAGAAGGGTATAATAGAATATAGCATTAGTTAATTAGTCGGAGCATGCTTTCACGAAGAACAGGCGTCCATGCTGCGAGAGAGCTCTTAGCTCCAGACTGACATGCTGATCGGTTGCTGACTGAATCCCTGTCCAGAAGAGGTCCTGAGGAGGGGGCGGCGGAGTCCATTAGAAGGAAGGCACGGGAGAATCGAGAGAAGTCGAGTATCAGAGAGGGGAACGGCGCAGGCGTCGTTGTAGAGAGGTCACCGGTCCTGTCCTGATCCTGGAAGAAGTCTTTGCTCTTCATCCTTCCTGGGTCCTATCTTTTCCAACTCCTTGGCCAAGGGGCTTGGTTCTTGCATTTAGGTAACTATACTGCAACCTTTAGTTGCGCTGCTGTCTCTATCTTCTCCTCTTCCTTAAACACCGTCATTTATTAGCAAATCATTTCTATGCTTTTTCTTGGGTATTTCAATCAAGTACCGTGTTTTCTGTATTTTACTCTGCTAAAACTTTAGATAAACATTTTAAAACTTCCTGACTCAGTGGTTATTTCAGGATTATGTACTATAATGAATGTCACTCATTTTAAACTTCCCAATTAGCAAAGGATCCATTGGTAAGTTATTACTCTTCAATCAGAAGGTAATTGGTAGCAGGGACTTTGATAAAAGAGTACATCTGACACCCAGCGTAAGTATTAGTGTAGTGTGAATGTATGGGCCCAAGTGAGTATATGGTATGTGAATGTTGTTGGCTAATATTGCGCTGGATCACTATACTATACATCAGAGAAAATTATGAGGTGGGGTGGAAATATTGGAGCTGATAAAACTAGCTGCCCTAAGTGTGGCTGCCCTGCTGCTAATATCCTCCTCATGTTTGTACAGGTCCTCTCCTGCAGGAGTTTTGGGTAGGGTGAGTCAACTGACAGCATTATGCTGTGGTTTCCACACACAATTTACCCAAAATACTGATGGGCTATAGAATGGAGTATGATTCTTGTCTATGGCAGCTGTTGTCTATAATAATTGTCTCTGCTTGACTTTGCATTGCTAGATGCTCTGTGTCTTCAGCCCCGCTGCAGGCCACAGAGTGGTGGTCTAACATCCGCCAGATATACAAATCTGAACTCGCTCTCGCCAAAGTAAGGGGCACTTGCTTGCTTATGAAGTTTGACAGAATCTGGTTGGGGCTCCACTGGTGAATCATGGAATAATTTGCAAACTTAACCGTGATTTTCCTATATCAGATCTGAAGGGTTTGATGGGTCTTTTTGTTTTTATATCCTTCCTCTCTCTCTCGAATTTTTTCATTTCCTTTTTTATTTCTGGCTATGGATCGGACACAGTCTCATCCCATAGTGGGTGGGTTGATTACTGCGTTTCCATGTGTGTACCCAAGTGTTTTCAACTGGGGTTACCCCTTACTGATTCTCTTACTTTTTTGGTGCTTTTGTTTTACATGTATTGACCGATTCTGATAAAATCCAACAAAACAATTTTTTTTAAAAAGAAAGAGAATTTTTTTTTTAAATGGAAAGCAGGAAAAAAACACTTGTCAGATTTTGGAGTACATTAAAGAACACCTTTCATAAAATGTATTTCAAACAACTTTCATTTGGTAATAATGTTGTAATCAACAACAGAAGAGAGTACTCAATCTATAAAATTCCTCTTTCCGCATCTTTACACGTTCTGATCTTAAAAGCTCCATGACAGAACTTAGGCTGCCACTATTCAATATCCATTAGAAAACGTTATACTACTCCAATGTAAGCTTGCAAAATTCGGTTCATCTCCAAACTTTGTAAAACAAAATAAATCCAACGCACATAGACATTCCTTCCAATCAGCTTTTTTTTATCCGAAAGACCAATTTTCTGGTTTTCTGGCGGGATACGTATAGAACAGCATGACACGTTGTACAATGAAGATGAGGTCATATACATGGCATCTTGACAGTACTGACATTCCTGTTCAATTAGCAGCAATTTTTCAGCAAACCTTTTTCATATATTTTTCGTGTTCTTTTTAAACCAAATCTCTGGCATGCGGTATACCCTTCTATTGAAGTGAACTCACTGTTAGTGTTTTCTATGTTTGTAGACTATTTTAGATAAATTTCCCCAATGAGACACTTTTGCAAGCATTTCCTTTATAAGACAGCACAGGTTGTTCTTAGCTTAAGAATTGCTGCTGTTTCCACTAAACTGCATCGATCGCTTTCCATTCCTTCCAAACCACCCGCCTCTACAGCAGGAGGAAGTATTCATTGATCTTAAATGTAAAAACTTCCCCCTAACTTTTTGCCAACTTCTCCTGCCAGTTTTGTGAAAAGAATTTGTTTTTTTTCTCTTTGAAGTGTATTATAGTTGGCAACTTTGCTCCATTATATCTTTTATATGATTGTGTGTGCTTCTTCAGCTGTCGAGCACATCCCTGGTGCTGTTTTGATTGGCTGTGCAACTTGATAAGTTGCTGATGCTGCCTGATCTAGATTACGACAGCAGTGATTTGGCACTGGATGGGTTTGCGAAATGCATGGAAAGTTATGTTGAGAAATAAGTGTCCCATTTTTAGAATTATGTCTGTACGTATACAAAGGATATTGGAGGAACGAGTTATGTACCATAGTATTTGTACTCTTGTGAGATGTGCTGGTTTCATCACCGTCCCAATGATCCTTCTTCGGCAGGTTCCTGAGGTATGGTTATGATGGAGCAAGGTTTCAAAAATGAAACTTGCTTGTACGCAATCCTCCTCATAGTATTAATTTATTAAATTTGTATTGTCAATACTAACTTTTGCATTCACAAACACAAGAGGGACAGAAGCTTGCCTATGTGTTTTACTAAAGAATAACGCTTGTCTGTAATCCAAAATGTCCGCTAAAGCGCGGGAACTTCATTGCGCATGTCGCAACCTGATCACATGGTGTGACGTCTTTCTTTGCTTGGTGGGAAACTTCTGCTTCTGCGCAGTGTGCACTAAAATGGCCGCTAAATGTTTTCACATGCTTCAGCTTGCTCTCATGTCATTATTAAATTGTCGTTTTCTTAATGCTACTAATGCAGGATAGTATTATAATTAATTGGGAATAGAGTAGGGAAAGTGGGCATACAGTGAAACTTTTTATTTGTGATTTTAATATTTTCTTCCTACACTTTTAGTAATTCGTAAACTTGGGCCTGGGTTGGTGACTTGAAACTCGAGAGACAGATGGTTCTGCGCATGTGTCCTGTGTGCCTGCCAAGTGAAGTCAACTTGGACGTCTCCCAAGGCCATGACCCAATGGCCGAAGATGCTGTACTTTATGTTTCCGGAGGACAAAATTATACTTTTCCCCTGTAAAATGTATAACATTTGTCGTGAGACGGGTGGGAAATAAAGCGAATGTATTAATTTGAAGGGGCGGGAACGTAAAAACAATAGGCTTCACAATTTAGGCCAAATCGATATGGTGCGAGAATCCACCCCCTGTCCCTGTCCAATCAGAAGTAGTGGTCCCATATTTTAGCAACATTAAGGGGAGGTACATGTGCGTAGAAGGGTATAATAGAATATAGCATTAGTTAATTAGTCGGAGCATGCTTTCACAAAGAACAGGCGTCCATGCTGCGAGAGAGCTCTTAGCTCCAGACTGACATGCTGATCGGTTGCTGACTGAATCCCTGTCCAGAAGAGGTCCTGAGGAGGGGGCGGCGGAGTCCAATAGAAGGAAGGCACGGGAGAATCGAGAGAAGTCGAGTATCAGAGAGGGGAACGGCGCAGGCGTCGTTGTAGAGAGGTCACCGGTCCTGTCCTGATCCTGGAAGAAGTCTTTGCTCTTCATCCTTCCTGGGTCCTATCTTTTCCAACTCCTTGGCCAAGGGGCTTGGTTCTCGCATTTAGGTAACTATACTGCAACCTTTAGTTGCGCTGCTGTCTCTATCTTCTCCTCTTCCTTAAACACCGTCATTTATTAGCAAATCATTTCTATGCTTTTTCTTGGGTATTTCAATCAAGTACCGTGTTTTCTGTATTTTACTCTGCTAAAACTTTAGATAAACATTTTAAAACTTCCTGACTCAGTGATTATTTTAGGATTATGTACTATAATGAATGTCACTCATTTTAAACTTCCCAATTAGCAAAGGATCCATTGGTAAGTTATTACTCTTCAATCAGAAGGTAATTGGTAGCAGGGACTTTGATAAAAGAGTACATCTGACACCCAGCGTAAGTATTATTGTAGTGTGAATGTATGGGCCCAAGTGAGTATATGGTGTATGAATGTTGTTGGCTAATATTGCGCTGGATCAGTTACCTCCTGTAGGTTCCCCCATACCTAGAAACTAACCAAATTGTTGCTCTCCTGCTTAATCGTGACCCCCATGATGGCAGTCCATTAAAAAGCTGCTCCCTTCCTACCCAAGGATTAATTCAAGTTATATAGGTTTCTGTAATCTATTAAGTGGACTCTGGTAAGTCTCTCCTTACTGGGCTGACAGGTACTAGTACAGCCATCTAAAGGCGGTCCTGCATGATGCATCAAGAAATAAAAAATATAATTGCATTTCACATGGATCTATATCCCTCAAATGAACCCCTATTGAGGCCTTCTGTCTTTCAAAACAGCTGCAGTAATTTAGATTGATGACAAACGTTTCCTTCATAAATGGTTAGACTACCCTCCTAATCCATATCCACATTTAAAATTATCTGTTGTGAGCATTTTCTTTATCATATTAATGAATTATGTTCATGCTCCTACTGTATCCTTGTTGGTGGTTTTTGCGATTATTATGTCATCCTGTGCTTTCTTTTCAACACCTTTAGGATGTATTATAACACCCCTATGTAAATTACCGTATGCGAACTGGCTTTGTTTTATTCTTGGGACATAGGTTGTAAAGATTTCTGACGTTCCCCAGATGGTATAAGCTAAACAAAAACACTAATAAAAACGAGGGAAAAGCAAAAGATTTAAATATAGGATTGAGAGAAACACCTTTATAAAATATCAGTAGTTACAAAATAATGAAACTGAATATAATATATTATTATTAAAAACAAGCATGTACTTCCGTTCTCTGTTTTTCTCCTACATGGAAACACATCAGTCTAACGCACACTCATTGGTTGTGCCACATCATTTCACTAACTCAGTCATTGCTCCTGCTCTCCTCCCCCTTGATATCCCATCTGCTTGGCCCCTCCATCTCATCTTCTTGAAGCTTATTCATTTGAAATAATCTAAAACGTAAGTGGGCATCACATATTGCAGCAAGTGCAACAGGGATTATTTTGATATAAGCATTTTATTTGTTATGTCATGTTATGTTATTTGAATTTGTAGAGCATGGCAAATTACCCGGGAGGGTATCTAGGCGCTAAATAGGGCAGGCCTAAGGGAAGGAGATCATGTCTGTTTCGTCTGGAAGAGTCATGTTTCGAGGGAGTGGGAGGTTCTGAGGTGCTGTGGGAGGTTGTTCGAGATTTTGGCTGTGAGGTGTGAAAAGGAGTGTCCTCCGCCTCTGGTCTTATGATGAGAGGGATGTGTGCTCTTGCCTGGGACGCAGATCAAAGATGTCTGGTGGGTTGGTGGAAGTTGAGGCAGTAGCTGAGGTAAGCTGAACCGGTGTTGACAAGAGCTTTGTAGGCGTGGGTGAGTAGCTTGAACTTACTTCTTTCCTGGACAGGGAGCCAGTGGAGATTGTTGAGGTGTGGAGAGATGTGGTTATTTCACGGGATGTTCAGGATGAGTCTGGTGGCAGCATTCTGGGTGGTTTGGAGTCCACGCAGGACATAGGCTGGGATTCCCAAATAACAAATATTCCAGTGCGGTAGGAAAATATTATTGTCAGAATATGGTCTAACTTCAATATTATGTCCTGGATGTAGGTTAGAAAAATATCACTTCACTGGAGTTAATAATTGAAAATCGACCCCCAATGGGATGATATTATTGTAAATGATAGTAAGGACATAATATTTATGTCAGATGATATTCCTGTCTGAAATACAGACTCATGCTGCTAGGTCCCAGTGAATAAAGAGATGTTATGCTTCTACATTGTCTCTCTAAAAACACTCAACAGAAAAAAGAAAGCAATGAACAAACTTCCTGATTAGCCAGCCTGGTGGAATTGCTCTAAACCGCTGCATTTTGGGCAGATGCTGGCCAGCTGATTTTATTTTAAGAGGTACATTTAAGGGGAGTTTAGTGCCTTTCACTGTGGCAGCATCTTCCTCGAAGGAGTTCCCTGAAAGCACTCTGGTGTTGTTTAATGGTTATGCAGCAATGCCAACTTTTAAACATATTTCTCAGATCACAATCACATGTGATGTTGATTTGAGAAATATGCTCAAATAGTGTTTTTCCCTTTTCTGTGCTGCATAGCACATGGCACATATCACTACTGTTTAAATTTCCAAGAATAGGCTGTTTCAGGATGACACCAAAATAGCCAGTAGTTTAATTCATTTAATGGAGAGTTGTCCAGATGGAAGCTACCAGAACTTGTTTGCAGGATGGCTTAGAGCTAAGATGTTTTGAAACAGAATAAGTAAAAAAACTGGATACCATACAAGCCTGTGCTCTAGCGAAGAACCTCTTGTCTTGCTTTACGACCAGAATTCAGCATGAAATAGACCAATCTTAGAAAATGTCTTGTGGTCAGTGTTATAATCCAAGAGTCATGCCTGGCGTGGTAGATCTTGAACCCCTGCTTTAGAGATTTTACGTAGGCTCATAGAGAAATCACACAAGTTCTCACTGGCCCCTCCCCTCAGCTACGACATAAAATGGGCTAGGATGTGGAATGCAGTAAACATGCTAGACGATTTGTGACTGGGGGAGACATTTAAAACACAAGGTGTATAGGAGGTATATTTAATATACATTACCAGCATTTAGCGAAGGCATAATGATTACAGCAGCTATTACTAGAACATTAACTCAGACAAGGAAACTGTAGTGTCTTTCTCAGCCCTGGAGCACGCAGATGAAGTTCACCACACGGGAGCTATAGTTAAGCACTTCTTTATTCCTCAGCATACACTCATGCACTGCGCATTACATCATACTTTTCAGAGAGTCACACCCTGACACCTCCCAGCATATTATGCAGTTCCTGTCTAGATTCCACCCCCAGAACCACAAGGGTCCTAGTGCGTATAACGCCAATATGATACATCTCCCCCTTTGTTAAATGAAAAGTGGCAGACATCATTAGAAATCACATCTTTTCAATTAGTCAGTGAGGCGCTCGCACTTGTCTACCAGCTCGGGTGATCCGAGTTGATCAGGGTCCACCTTGATCGGGCAACAGCAACTTACGCTCAGGCGCTTGAGCCAGACCTGCTGACGGGGTCACCTGACATTTAGTTTCAGGACTTAACAAATGTCGTGGTAGATTTAAAATGTGATGTGTCCTGAGTGATGGTCTGTCCAGGTTGTCCCTTGTGCGCCACAAACTATAGAGGATCGGAGCAAAAAGGGGTGTCTGTTTTTGTTTAATCAGCACCCAGTCGCCTTCATCAAAGACTGTTTCCAGGGTATGGCGACGCTGGTTGGCATAGGTCTTCATTTTCCTAGTTTGAGTTGCGTCGGTGTCCTGAACTTGATCAGTGTTGGTGGACAGATCCGAGGTCCATTGCGCCAGTTTTGTTCTGATAGCTGTCACAAATAGTAAGGTGGCTGGACTCTCACCAATTGTTGACTGAGGAGTTGATCAATAGTCTCTGAGGGCCTGGTACAAGGCTTGTTTCAGGCCCATTCCTTCGGGATGCTCGCTGAATGATTCTCTTGAGGGTACCCATGAATCGATCAACTACAGCATTGGTTTGGGGCCAGGGAAGCTGTGGTCTTCTGGTGTTTGACATTAAGTCGGGCAATACATTTTTTGAACTCTTTGCTATTAAAGGGCAGTCCATTGTCAGACTTGAGGATTTCGCAAAGATGTAATTATGGCATTCTATGACTTTGTCATGTGTTGTTGACAACAGGTCTTCCACCAAAGGAAAACATGAATATTCCTCGATGACTACCATGAGATGAGGTCCATTTCCAACGGGTCCAAAGAAGTCAACAGCAACCTTTTCCCAAGCATGGGGAGGAAGGTCAGAAATTTGTCACTGGGTGCTGTGACACCTTCGGAGACAAACAGTTGCAAATGTGGCATGGTTCAGCTCCTTCTCCACTCGCTCATCTAGCCTAGGGAACAACAATCGATCTCATAGGGCTCTTTATGTGGTTGCAATACCATGGTGCCATTCATGAGCAAGCTCAATGACTCTCTGCCCTAGGATATTAGGTATGATGATTTGAGAACCTCTTAGTATCACGTCTTCGTGGGTGACTGACGACTAATCCTGTACATTTTTTAACTTTTGCAACTCAACATCATCAGCAATGGGTTAGGTATTTCTTCTCCATGATTGCATGGCAATGATTTCTTTGATAACGATCATGTCCTTATCAGCATTGGTGCCAGCAATGATTGGTCCACTGACAGAGCTGCTGGTATGCTGGATTTCAGGATAAAGTTGAGATATGCTTCAGCTGTCTTGGATGTAGAGGTGTGATGATGTAGCAACACTCGTGAAAAGTAGTCTGCTGGGTTTTTGATCTTTCCCCTGCTTGTGTATAATCTCATAATCAAACTTTAGAAGTTTTAACCCCCACCTCTTAATGCGAGGGGGCATCTTGGCCTGTCATGTAGTTTCCACTAATCAGTAGGAACTGTGCGTTTGTAGATGACATAAACTTTGAGATGTGCCAGACTGCAGAATATGTTGTCCCATAGACCAGCTAGCTCACGGTGCCACCATAAGCCCTCCTAACCTAGACAGGGAGTGAACAGTTCTGGCAACTAATGAACATGACAACTCTGTTCTCTCAGGAACTGTGGTGACAGATCTAGAACCTTTCACTCACACACATCTGCTCTCTTTTGCTCAGAGTAATATACAAAGAATACACAGACGGACGTTTTCAATGTTTATTGAACCAATATGATTTTTGTAAAGAATATATGTGCTTCAATGATCAATAGACAGAAGCAGATGAAAGTTATAAGAAGTATCAGGACAGTGAATAATACAAAAAGTACTGCCATTGTGCTGAAACAACGTATATGTGCAAGCATATGTAATATAATAACATTCTGGCGTACTCCTACTATGCAAACCCTAACCTACGTGTCTAGGGTGTATGTTCTGCCTAGAATCCCCTTACTGGATGATCCAACCCCATAAACTGGCGGGTAAGAATGTATGACTCTGTCTTGGTCACAAGTTGGACACCCCTCATGGAGATGTTAGTCAGCTGCTGGGCAAAAGCATCAGCCTGTAGAGACCTCTTGAGGTCAGCAGAAGTGCCTCCTCTGATTACACCCAGAAACAGATGTTTATTTATAGAAAAACACATCCTTGCCTTGGGCTGAGATTGTGATCAGGCTGCCATTGCTTGTGTGCTACAGATAGCTGTATCGCCATATGAACGAGAATAACAAACACATTTGCACAATGTACGTGTAGGCCTTGTACATAGTGCCAAAGCAATACGATAGTGTTCATGCGAAGTTGACTCGTGTAAGCAAGGTCGATGTTTCTAGGAAAGTAACCCAAAGTGTCATAAATGCAAATGTGTGTCAAAAGTCGATGTGACAAGTAAAGGCAACTTTAGGAAAAGCCCCATGTTCATGTAAAAATGGCAACGTTTCTTTCTAGGCCTAACTGGGACTCATGAGAGGCCTTCAGAGTTCCAGAAAAATATGAGTAGTGCCTGGTGGTCTGTGATGACAGTAAACCACTTTCCATAGAGGAAGACATAAAAATGTTCACAGGCCCACACCATAGCCAGACTCTCTTTCTACGGCTGAGAGAAGGTGTGTTCTGTCTCAGACCGGCTCCAACTGGCATAGGCCACAATATGTTTCTGAGCATTTGGATGACCACTGTGCTGGGCAAGGATTTCCCCTAGCCTGACTGGGCTTGCATCAACCGCTATCTCGGTATGTAACTTGGGGTCAAAGTAGGCCATTTCAGTTGCATTCTCAATCACCTGTTTAATGTCTCTGAAACTCCTGCTGCACTCTGGAGAGCAATGAAAACATACATTTTGCTTTGTCAAGTCTCTTAATGGGGCACTCTCAGTAGCAAAGTTGTGAATGTATCTTGAGCAATAATTGACCACGCCTAGGAAGTACCGCAGCATGGTAACATCTTGGGGGTGCAAGTGGATGACAGTGCTGGCACCATATCTAGGTCTGAAGGCATTCCCCCATCAGAGAATATATGCCTAAAAAACTTGATTTTGATCTTGTGATCCCACTTTGCAGCATTCAGAGTGAGGCCTGCATCAGTGAGTAACTGGCACACTTGATTGAGGGTTTTGTTGTGCTCTTTTTGTGTTCTCCCAAAAAACAATGGGGCATATTAGCAAGACCCACGTTAAAATTATCGCCGTTTTAGCGGCAGGAAACTGCCGCTAAAACGGCGATAATGGGCTTGATAATATGCGTTATAGAATTCCAATAGAAGCCCAGGTTAGATGTCCTGCACATCTAACCTGGGCTTCTATTGGAATTCCATAACGCATATTAGCAAGCCCATTATCGCCGTTTTAGCGGCAGTTTCCTGCCGCTAAAACGGCGATAATTTTAACGTGGGTCTTGCTAATATGCCCCAATATTTCATCACTATAGTTGAAAGCATGTACGACAGGTTGAATTACTTAGCAAATGACATCCTAAAATATTTCAGCAGCTGAAGATACTCTAAAGCTCAGTCCCTTGTATCGGAACAAACCAATATGAGTCGAAAATGTAGTAACGTACACCAGTTCTCCTTTAGTTCAAGTTGATGGTATCCTTTATTCAGGTCAAGATAGGATTATACTTTGGCTCCGTTCAGTTGCATGATCATATCCGCTATGTGAGGACCAGGGTGTCTTTCTTTCTCAATGGCTTTGCTTGCCTTGTGCATGTCAACGCAAATGCACACAGATCCACTACTGTCTCTTTTGGGCGCTATGACTGTGAGCAAAACTCATGGGGACTTTGGAGCATTAAATGATGTGATGTTTCAAGAGAGCCTCCAGTTCTTTCTTCACAGCTTCTTGTAGATGAAAAGCAACTTTGCAATGTCGCTGAGCAACAGGACGAATGTTTTTATTGATATGAAGCTGTACTTTCATTTTCTTGAGGTTTCCTTGGCTGTGGAGCAATGATGGGAATCGGGTCATGACCTCAGATTAAGCACACAGGTTGTAGTTGAGGGATATCAACCCCATGTCAGCAGCGGTGTCAAAGCTGAGCAAACAGGCCCTCAACGAAGTCCCTTGTAGAACATGAATGGTGGTTTGCAACAATGTCTTTTTGTGTCACATTGTCACTGTAAATGGCCCTTGGCTTTGCAGTGGCTCAAATGCGGCTAAGGTATTAATCTTTGTGCCTAATTGGGTAAGGCGAGGCACAGGGGATAGGCAATTAAACTTTTCCATGGACATGATGTAAATCGACGCACCACTGACTATGATGAAAGTCCTTGGGTGATGGTTCACTTTCAATGTGATTGTCCAAAAGAAATCTGTTGTTTTGTTTGGCGTGCTTTCTTTGAATTGTGATCTTCTTCACATGCAGCTAATCGAACATGTGCAAGCCACTTGTTGGTAGATACCATTAGGGCACACTCATCTTCTTCATCGTTATTTGATATTGACATCGAAGAGCCTTTGTGAGATGAACTTCACGACAATTGATTTTGCTTGATCTCCATGTTGCTTTTTGGTTTTGTGGGCATGGTGAGAGGGCTTCTGAAATGTTCTCGCATCCTTCTTCTCTTTCCATCTTGACGCCCCTGATTTTTCTTTGTCAGATAACTTCTCAAATGACATTATTTGTCACAACACAGTGCATGGTAGAGTGACGAGTTTTAGTTAGTGTTGTCTGATTAGCTACTTATAATAATTTGAAGGTAGTGGATAAATTGTAAATGAAAGTTATAACTATAACTTTAACATGTTTAAATTTTGTGTAGTTTAAACTTGATTTGCATAGTAAAAATAGGTTTTCCCAACTATAACTAAGCTTTAACCTTTGTTTTTTTCCAGTGAATATCAACATTTTTAAAATGTTTCAATAAAAATGTGTATCAAATCGTACAGTCCAGTGTCGCAAGTGGATAGTTGTTATGTCGAGTGTCGTACAGTACAGTAGAGGAGATTGATGTAAAGTCTACTGTCAAAGTCTGGAGTAGTGTAGATTGAAATCAAGTGGATTAGAGCAGTGTAGTTAAAGTGTTATATAGTGTAGTAGCATGTTGTCTTATATAGTGCAGTCAAGTATCATAGACTGGAGCAGCGAGTTGTACAGTGGAATGGTGTGTCGAACAGTAAAGTAGGGTGTCGTAGACGTTTATAGAGTGGAGTAGAGTGTTTTAGAGTGGAGTAGGGTGAAGTAGACTGTCATAGAGTGGAGTATTGTCAAGTGGATTGTCGTAGAGTACAGTGGAGGAGAGAGTTGCAAAGTGGAGTACAGTGTCATATAGTGGAGGGGCATATCATAGAAAGAAGTTGAGTGGCGTGTCATCAAGTGCCATACAGTTTAGTACAGTGCCTTAGAGTGGATGGCCATAGAGTGGAGTCGAGTGGCATAGAGTGTAGTACAGTGTTGTAAAGAGGAGTTGCATACAATGGAGTACAGTGTTGGACAGCGGAGCAACATGGAGCGAAGTATTCTACACTGGTGTAGAGTGGGATAAAGTGGAGTAGAGTGGAGTAGAGTACACAGGAGTGGGGTACTGTAGAGTGGAGTACTGTGTCAGAGTACAGTGGAGTGAAGTTGGTTGCAGTGGCATACAAAGAGTGTGTACAGTGTTGTATAGTGGACTAGAGTAATGTAGAGTAGAGAGTTGTACAGTGGCATACATTATATTACAGTGTTGTACAGTGGAATGATGCGGTATAGACTGGGGTAAAGTGTCAGAAAGTGGGATACAGTGTAGTAGAATGTTGTAGAGGGGAATTGCATAGATTATAGTAGTGTGAAAATGTGGAGCTGCATAGAGTGGATTGTTGTATAGCAGCGTAGAGTGAGGTAAAGTCTCATACAGGGGAGTAGAGTGGTGTAATGTAGTGTGAAGTAAAGTAAAATGGAATGTATTGGTGTGTCGTAGAGTAGAGTGGCATGGAGTGGCGTGTACCGGCGTAGCGTTGGTAGTAAACTGTTATAAATTGAAGTGGGGTTTCATGCAGTATATTTGAGTGCTGTTTAGTATAGAAAAGTGCCATATAGTGGACTAGAGTGTTGTACATTGGAGTGTGCGGGCATAGACTGGAGTATAGAGTTGGACAGTGGAGTGTACGGGGATAGAGTGGAATAGAACGCCGTAGAGTGGAGTTATATAGAGTGAAGGAGAGTGTCATGCAATGGAGAGGCGTAGAGTGGAGTGGCATACACAGTGGTGGCGTAGAGTAGATTACCATAAAGTGGAGTAGCATACAGTGGAATAGTGTACAGTGAAATCCTAGACAGTGTAGTTTAGAAGAGTGGGGTGTCACAGAATAGAATAGCATAGAGTGAAGTGGTGTACAGTGGAGTAGCGTAGAGTGGAGTAGGGTACAGTGGATTAGTGTAGAGTGGGTGGCATACATTGATGTGGCATAGCGTGGAGTGGCGGAAACTGTTATAAACTGGAGTGACGTCTCATAAAGTAGAGTGGACTGCTGTGTCGTAGTGTTGGAAACTGTCGTACAGTGGAGTACAGTGTTGTAAAATAGACTGTAAGGGCCTAGAGTTGAGTATAAATTTGGAAAGTAGAGTGTGCAGTAATAAAGTGGAGTAGAGTATAGTAGAGTGGCATAGAGTGTAGTAGAGTTTGTAGAGTGGAGTTATATAGAGTAAAAGAGAGTACACTGGAGTGGCGTAGAGTGGAGGAGCATACAGTGGAGTGGCATAAAGTGTAATAGCATCGAGTGGAGTAGCAGAGACTGGAGTGGCATAAAGTGTGATAGCACATAGTGTAGTAGTGCACAGTTGAGTGGCGTAAAGTGTAATGGCATATAGTGGAGTCGCGTACAGTGCAGTGGCGTATAGTGAAGTGGTGCAGACTGGAGTGGCGTACACTGGAATGGGATAGGGACAAATAGCCTAAAGTGAAGTGGCGTACAGTGGAATGGCGTCCAATGGAATAAAGTAGAATGGAGTGGTGTAGAGTGGAATGGCATGCACTGGAGTGGCATAGAGTGGAAAAGCGAACAGTGGAGTGTCAAACAGTGGAACAGCATAAAGTGGAGTGGCATACAGTGGAATGGCACATAGTGGAATAGCATATATTGGAGTAACATATTGCAGAGTGGCATACAGTGGAGTGGTGTACACTGAAGAGGCGCAGACTGGAGTTGCATACAGTGTAATAGCATAGATTGGACTGGCATTGAGTGAAGTTGTGTATAGTGTAATAGCGTAGAGAGGAGTGACGTAGAGCGGAGTGTTTTTCAATGGAGTGGCATAGAGTGTACTAGTGTACAGTACAGTGTTGTAGAGTGGAGTGGCAAACTATGGAATAGAGTACACTTTGGCTGAGTTCAGTATTAGGGCTTTAGATAAATGTTGCAAAGTCATCCTGTGCCCTGGGCACCCCCCAACTTTTTGCTGACTGGTACTGGTCGTAACTGACTCTGACTGACCTTGGGCTCTGCCTATCCAGGCCCAGGGCCAGTGCTATGCTGAAAGAGACACATTTAGAATACAGTGAAAACACCTACATACATAATAGGGTAGGGGGATTGAAACTACCTATCAGTCCCTAGTATATAGTAGGGCATGGCAGTTTACAGGCCAGCAGCCTTTTCTGCACTTGCATGTGTGCACTGCTGAAGCCTGAGGTCAGTTTAAAAGCAGCCCTGGGTGCCATGACTGCTTTTAAAAGTAAATTGTGCCCAAACTCGACTTTGGTGTTTGGGGCACTCAAAAATGGATACCCTACAATGTTTTGGCATATTAGGAATCCCCAGGGTCTCCCCTAGGTGTCCCAGGGGTGGGGGGTCAGGTATTTATAAGGTGGACCCTTATAAAATGAGTTTTTTATATGCCCTGGGTTAAGTGAAATTGCACATTTCACTCCCCACATTGTGATAAAGTGCTGCCCAATTTTGACTTTGATGCTAGGAGCACTGTGGAGGGAGGATTTGCAATATTTCTACAGATTCAGAACACCTAAAATCTCCCCTTGGTGATCCATGGGGTGGGGGTCCTGTAGATATAGGCGAAGTACTTATAAAATATGTTTTTGTAAGTCCTGGTGTTGGAAAATGGCCCAAGTCATTTTTCCCATTGTAAATCCCATGCCACATAGGTTAACATAGCGATACCAAAGGGGATGATGGACGGAGCGTTTGAGCTAATCAAACACTCACCCCCAGTCAACTGATCTGGGTTTAATCCATCATCATTCTTTAGCTCACTCCACCACCCCAGTTCAGACATGGCCATATGCAAATCAGTCTGACCCTGTGCCTCATGGGAACAGTCCAGCCCGAACTGCCAAGCCATGTCTTCCCTGGACCGGAAACAAGCTTCCTGGGACCGGTTTCTGGCTATTCAGCCGTCATCAGCCAGGCTAGCTTGAATCCAGTGGCAAAGTGAGCAAGGGACCCACGTCTGGGCATACCCTGCCAACTTAGGGCGAACAAAGCGATACCAAAGGGGATGATGGACGGAGCGTTTGAGCTAATCAAACACTCACCCCCAGTCAACTGATCTGGTGTCCATCATCCCCTTTGGTATCACATAGGTTAACATGGCAAGAAGTTATTAACTAATAACTCCTGATAGGAGAATGATCGAACTTCCATTCAAAGACTTCCCAGAATGGTAGTGATAAATCCAACCATATGATATTGTTGAATTTCTCCTAAAATGTACAGACAAGAAGTTATAAGACTTTCTTGTTTATAGGTCCAGATTCAGCCTTCCAGTGGTCTGTCCTGATTGGTCAGAGTTAAGTGGATTAGCCAGGCTGCTTTGAAGAGGTGATAAAGAGCCCTGGGGTTACCCAGCTCTTCTGGGAGGGCAGTGTGCTGTTCCACAGGAATGCCAGGGCAGGGGGGGGAGTCATAAACCATGGTCTTCAAAGGGGAGGGAAGAAACCAGTGTAATTTACAACTCCAAACTTTTGACCCCAAGCCAGATGCTAGGTTAAGGAAGGAATGAGCAGATGCAAGGGGGAAAGACTATGGAAATAGCCATCCTAGGGGTGTGTTTAGCCAGCTCTTAACTCACTGCTGGAAAATCAGCCATTATGAATTTGGAAGACTTGATGCACTCTGGGACAAAATAATGCCACACTCTACAGGATGTGGCATATCCTTGGGGAGTTGCCCTGCTCCCATTGGTCAGGAGTGACCTCCTGCTTGACCAGAGAACTTGGAATAAGTATCTGAGAAGGGCAGAGCCCCTCAGATCTGCTGCTTGACGTTGTGCCATGCTGAGAAGTTGGATGTGCAATTGAAGGCCTGCCCTCTGAGGACTGCACCATCTGAAACTACAGCCCTGTGGACTACCTTGCTGTGAAAAAGAGTAAAGAGTGGACTCCCTGCAAGCTACAGGTTAACAGAGCTCACCAGGATTATCACCACCAAGAATCCGCAACCTGGAAAACTACCAGTGGATTTGTAAGGGTTTTGTCCAAGTGGATTGTGGGAACTGAAGTCCTCAACTTTCAAGGGCCATCTTGGAGCTTCCAGACCCTTGTAGTCAGTTTGAGACACTTTGGGACCCTTTGGGGAACTTCAGGAAGAAGTTCCAGGAGTTTGGAGAACTTTGGAGCAACTTTGGAAAAAAGCTCCATAAGGGGACCAACTCAACCTGGTCAGCCAAGCCGCCTGCCTTCAACCGCGAGTCTGCCAAGCCATCCAGGTTCATCTAGCTGAAAGCTCCGTAGGTCTGACTTCCAGAGTTTGACTGGGAGTAGAAGAAATCCGAGGCCGGCGAACCCTCACCGAATCCGGCCTGGTGAAGAGCATCGAGGGACCCCCACGAGAAAAAGCTCCAGAAAAGTTTCTAAGTCCGAAGGTAAACACTGTGACCGGACCTACCACGAGGGGTAGCCGCTCAGGGCTCCATCACGGTCGGCCTGAAACTTTGACTTTCAGCCGGTCTATCGCTACCAGATGTCCCAATATGGTGCTATAGGTTTCTAAGTGCTATAAAGTGATTAATCTTTAAAAATTCATATCTCTGGTTCCCTACAGTGGATTTTTTTTCGTTTTGGTGTCATTTAAAAGATAAAAATATTTCCTATTTTTATAAATTGGTGTTGGATTTTTATTTTGTGTTGTGTCTTATTTATTTACTGAATTGGTGTTTTTAAATGCTTTACATACCTGTCTTTGAAGTTAAGCCTGCCTGCTCGCAGCCACGTTACCAAGGGTTGAGCATGGGAATAATTTTCTGAGACCTATTCTGAGCCCTATACTGTGTTAGTGGCCTTATTGCCTGTGGCAGACTTACATTTGCCCCTACCAATAATCCACTTTCCAACAATATAGCTAAGTATTAAAGTGGTAATAGGTAGTGATATTTATTTATATTTTTTGTATATTTTTAAAAACGCTTACAGCCATGTACCGTGGTAGTTTCAGAAATGTTTGTGAGATTCCACGAAAGGACCACAGTGACAGATATCACTAAGTTTAAATGCCTTATAACTTAAAAAGTACTTACCCTACTGAACTGCAGTACCCAAAAATCATCAACTCTGCACCATAATATATAATCCTGCCAAAGCTCATGTAAATCCATTCAGTCGTTTCTTACTCTTCGTCAAATACAATAGTCTATGGAAAACGCATTGGTGGAAAAACTTTTATCTTTGCACCCCTGAATGATTCACCCCAAACATTTACATGATCTCAAAATGTAGCATATGATAGGTCTGGAAAGTTTTCTGGTGATTTGGTAGATGGGTGGAAAGTTATTAGGGAGCTAATATCTGAGGAATTTCTGTCTTTGGGAATATAACTATAACCACAAAGTGGCAATCAGATCTAGGGCCTTATTACAGGTTTGGTGGACTGCAGGCTGGCGTACCAGTGGTGGTGGTCTGACAGCGGCGAGCTCGGCGGTCCGTCCGCTGAATTACGAGTTGGGTGATTTGGCTTTGCGAAGCCCGTTGCCGAACCGCTGACACCACCAGCCAACTCTGACCGTGGCAGCTGCGGAGCAGGTCTAGGAGGCTGTGGGAGGCTCGAACCGCCAGTGAAACTGCCCGCTCAATTGCGAGTTGCTTTATAGCTGGCGTGACCGTGGTGGTCCATCCACCACATCTGAAGAGGTGAAAAAGGAGGGATATAAGGCCGAAACTCACCCCCACTCACTTCTACTCATCTTCTACCATCATGGAGCCCATCGCACACGTCTTGCCACTGCTCTACCAGCTCGACCACGTTCAAAACCCAGTCAGTCGTGAATTAAATCTGTGGTAAATCATACAGCTACCTGTTGCCATAGACTCCTCTGCAAAACGATGCCCCGCCATGGACCAGGCAAGGGAGTTGGGGTCCCTAAGTAATTTGCACGTATAGAGGGACTCTATCTGGGATTGTTTCAGTACAAACATCAATAATACATCTGTAGGAAGCCCTCCAAGGCCAAAATATTGGTACTGCACAGGCACACTAATAAAATGGATGTGTTTGTAAATTATAGTCAATGATAGTGATATGTGCATTATACTGTGTTCCACAGCAGCACCTCCTCAACAATATCATACCTATAAATGTCTGTCACACATCTTTTGCCTTTTCTCTCTTGTTTCCCATGTTACTACTAATCTTCACTCATCGTGCAGCTTGCCGTTTCTCAAGTATTGCTAAAGTGAGAGTGAAATGACGACAACTACCATGAGGCCTTGTCACTCCAACTCTAACCAAGATGCTACACTCCTTTTGCCCCTTCTCACTTGTCTCTCATGTCACTACTGATGTTAACTGTTCATTCAGCTTACCATTACTCAAGTGTTGCTAAAGTGAGACTGAAGTGACTACCACTGTCATGAGGCCTTGTCACTCCTAGTCTAACCAAGATGCTACACTCCTATTGCCCCTTCTCATTTGTCTCCCATGTCACTACTGATGTTAATGGTTCATGCAGCTTATCATTACTCAAGTGTTGCTAAAGTGAGACTGAATTGACTACCACTACCATGAGGCCATGTTACTCTTGATCTTCACTTGTCATGCAGGTTACCATTTGTCAAGTGTTGTGAAAGTGACACAGCTGAGACTACAACTACCATGAGCACTTGTCACTCCAACTCTACCCAAAACCCTACACTCCTTTTTCCCTTTCCCACTTGTCTGCCTTGTCACTACTGAAGTTCACTCATAATGCAGGTTGCCATTTGTCAAGTGTTGGAAAAGTGACATTGAAGTGACTACAACTACCACAAGGCCCTGTCACTACAACTTTAATCAAGATGCTTAAGTGAATGTGGCACACTCACATTGCACACTTCCCAGGTCCTGTTTTGATGTCAAAGAAACATCTGTATGGGTGTGTCATTAAACTGACACATGCCTTCTCTGCTACAAATCTCTATTGGACTCTCACACATCACCCACATGAAAAGGCAATATCAGTCAATTGGATTACATAGATTCAGTGTGAGAACCATTCTAACGACACAATGAAAACACTCTCTGCTGGATAGCTATGCCTCTATCATGGGGAACCCTGAAAGACTAGGGCACTGGGGCACAATCCATTTTGCACATGTCTGACAAACTCCATGTGCACCAGACCTGTGGCTTGAAGCATATCAGGGACAACCAATAGCAGAACCAAGTGTCATGCATGTGTAGGCAATAGGTAAGTGCAACTTATGAAAGCAAACACAGCATTAAAAGCATGTGGCACACATCTAGATGAAGTAGATGTAAGGCACACACAGGAAAATTGACATAGGTCCATGCAGAACCCCACAATGGTATGACAAGTTGACACCCCACCAGGCGTGGATACACAAATATCTAACTTCAACACATCAAACACATATCCAACCTATATCATAGAGAGAAGTGTAGCCTAAATGATGTTGATAGTGGCCAGGCAATGCTGAAATACTTACCACATAACATGTCACCTAATGCAATGTCTGCCCCATTTGGATGTCATCCCACAGAGACATCCATCCAACATTTCCCCTTGTCCTGTCTATCTCCAGCACTGGCTCCAAGGGCACATCATACTAACCACTTCAACTGGACCAGCAATCAGGGATAAATCTAACACAACTGTACTCACACATCACAAACTATACAACAACATCAAATAATTAGAAAAGTACTGGAAGGACAAAAGTCTCCAAAACTAGGAAAAGTTTTATTCCATGGATGAAAAACAAAGGTCAATAGACAGTCCATTTTGTTATACATGCCACAGCTAGCACATATCTGTGACACCAAACTTTCCCTTACTGACACTGCCAGGGACCCTCCTCACAAAGGAGCATACATTTGGCAAAGCAGGCACCTCGAAGATGGTACTTGAGAAAGGTGGGCGGAAGTTCAGGAAGGGGTTTGTTTGTCTTTTGGAGGGGGCTTCTTGGGTTTGGGGTCTTTTGGGCTGGGCTTAGAAGGTTATTTTTCTTTTCTTGGGCTGGAGTCAGGGGGAGGCTGTTTTTTAGAGGTGGAGTGGGAAGTGGAAGGGTATGGGAGGAGTTTATGGGAATTTGAGAGTGGGGGTTGGCTTTCACAGGGGTAAGGGCAAACAAGTGAGATTCATGGGAAAAATGGGTAGAGTGTTTGGGATGGAGTTCAGATTGGAAGGAAGAGGGAGTGGAAGTATGTGCTAGGTCCGCTGTCTGCACTGTGTGTTCTGTCAGTGTCTGTTGTGTGGATCACTGTGTGCGTTTGCGTTTTTTGGGTGGGAGTGATGTGGATGTGCTGGGTGTTTGGAGGGGCCAGTGTGTGTTGCTGTGATGTCTGTGGGTATGGTTGTGTCTACGGAGGGGCCAGTGGATGTTTCTGTGGTGTCTGTGTGCCTGCTGGGTGTTGTGGAGGGCTCTGTGGGTGCCGGTGCAGTATCTGTGGGTATGGAGGTGTCTGGAGGTGGGCCAGTGAGTGTTGGTGTGGTGTCTGTAGATATGGTTGTGTCTGTGGAGGGGTCTTTATGTTTTGCTGTGGTGATTGGGGGTATGCTTGGGGTGGTGGTAAGGGGGTGAGTGTCTGCTGTGTGCATGCATGTTTGAGTGTTTTAGGTATCTTTTGTTTGTGTGTGGTGCTTGTGTCTGATGAAGTGTGGGCATGCTTAGGTGTGCGTGTGCTTGCGATAGGAAGTGTAATATGGAATGTGGATGGGGAAGGGGCAGTAGGGGGGAGGAAGGTTGGGATGGGTGGAGGCTGCTGTGAGGTATGAGGTCAGAGCCTGAAAAGATCTCTGTAGGGCAGACATGGCAGTATGAATGCCTTCCAGGTAGGCAACCACCTGGGTCAGCTTGTTGCCTTCTCCTGGATGGCATTCAGCACTGCAGTCTGACCCACAGAGATGCTCTTCAGGATGTCCTCACTCAGGGCAGCGGGGCTAACAGGGGCAGGGGCTGAGGAGCCTGGAGCAAAGGAGTCCCCTCCCCTCTTAGGGGAGTGGGAACGGCCAACTTGTGGGGGGACAACATGGAGGGTGGCGATGAAACTGGGGGTGGCGGACAAGGATGAAGGTGGAACTAATCCTGTGGGCTCCACCACCACTCGGGAGTGTCCACCAGAGGATGACGCAGAGGATGACAAACTTGAGCTGATGTCCTCCAGGGCACTCCTCACAACCTCCTGGTCACTGAGTCTCTTTGTGTCTGATGACTCACGTCTGGAACCATTGTGACCAGCTGTGTCCCCACCAACATTGGCCCTTTCTCCTCCGCTTGCTCTGGATGTATCTGAAATGTCATGTAACATGGGTTTATTGCAATTGCGTTTCCACACCTGACAATCACAAATCCACTGAAAACATTGGAGAATTCCATATATCACACCAGCTTCATGGTTCACTCCATAGGCTTCTAATTTAGCATGAGCACATGCATGCATGCTACATGACCTGCAAACTGATGGGTCTACTCATGTCATAACCCCAGACAGGCCCAAATCATTGATGGAATTCTCTACACTCCATCCTAATGTCTATACTGGGAAAGTTGATCACCTTGTATACTTTGGCACTTGTATACCATTGTAAAGAGATGTAACCAAATAAGATGGATCCAAGTGTGAGATGTATACAATGTTTACACAAGGCACAGATGGAAACACATCTAACTATTACTCATAACACATCATGATGTCATGAAGGTCAAGTTGAACACCAATGAACCATCAATTACTGTTGTGGCAGACATCATGTCACATGCAAATGCTCATTGCAAACTGATGACACTTTGCACTCCAAAGTACATCATATGCTCACTACCTGAAAAGTCAAATGAAAGCTTCAAACATATAGTTTAGCTATGTATCACATTTTGAAGATAAGATTCCATGTAAACTATGAGGTCCAAACATTTGGGAGATAGTTACTCGTATTTTACACAGCACAACACTCCATATAGCCTATGAACATACCCAATCCTGCTTAGTACAGGGGATGACACCTGTCATAGATTGTATATCCACAAGCCAATACAACTTTGAAGGCTTTGGGTGTCCATGAACATATATGACATGAAGATGTGGGATCCCTAGAGTCCCAAAGGGCAGGCACATCACACCACTCTTTGGTATTGAATATTCTGATTGCCTTGTAAGGATCAGGGTAGACACTCACATATGTTCCCCAGACTTCTACATCTCACTCACTCAAGCATATCACCAGTCAGTGAATGAGTGTATTACAACGCTATTGCAGATGAACTATCAGCTGGCAAATGCACACTGGCCTACATGTGGGCACTACTGCTGATGACACCAGTAATGTCTGCACTCCATTTTCACTGTATAACCAGTACTTACCAATGGGAACTGTTGTACAGTCACTGCTTGTAATGTGAACTAAATGTCATGTCACATGCAATAGGGCCACCATCACATAGGAGACAGTAGTGAGGGTACATCGCTTCTCGCACAAGCAAGACCAGTTGCCTGTGTAGTACAATTGTCACCCAGATTTACTGAGAACATGAGATGATTACTAACTTCACTCAGCCAGGTGTCTGCTCAAATGGAAAGAATTGGATGTGGACAGGACTCTGCTGACTTCCAGGTCATAAAGACAACAGGCACAGTAAAGCAGCATGCACCTACTACCACACTTACACTGACAATGACTCATCTTGTGTGTGGCACATGGGCCACCACCAATATGGTTGGTGAAATGCCTGTCTGTAACACTCAAAGTTGGCAATATGACATGTATGACTCTGGCCAGTATTCACCCCCTTGTTGCTGCTGTTGCGCCCTCAACTGCCTATCAAGGTCTGAGTAGGCCCCCACGAGTATGTGGGCAATCAGGGGGGTCAGGGTCTGGCATGCGCCCTTTCACTGTTGGGAGGACTTCCCCAGCTGGACATCTGTGATCATCCGGGTCCAGCGCCACAGTTCCTCCTACCTCTTTTGGCAGTGGGCACTACGCTGGATGTAGACCCCCAGGGTCCGCACCTTCTGGGCGATGGTTCTCCAAATGTCCTTCTTCTGATGAGCGTTGACCTGTATGTATGCAATAGATGTAGAAACAGATTGTAACTGGAATTGTACGGATATCTGTATGGTTGATACACATTTTTATAACACCTAGCACAGACATTCATCAAGAGTCAACACAATACATGTGTTCATGTCACATGATAGGCACAACTAAAGCATGGATACATACTTTTGTGGTAATCGGATGACTAACCTTAACCCTGGTCATGACATACACTGACTGAGCCAGCCCGCTAACATCATGCAGGCCAAGCCCATCCTACATGGAATGTGATGTGAGGTCCCATGACACACAGCACACCATTTGGACCTTATGAAGAGTAAACTACCTGTGCATGACATACTTTTACTGCCAGGCCCATTGTAATGATGCACATGGTCCATAGAGGCAAATACCATAGTTTACACAACATCCTAAGACTAAGCTCACAATGTAAGGGCTGGTATGTGTGACACTCAGTGCTACCGCTCTGGGGGCTGTGTGGACATGTTGACTACTCATATGAATATTCTAGTAAGTCATAAAGAGTTTGTATTGTTTGTCCTGCCATCAGAGGACACCCCTTTTGCCATATGTGGCACTGTAACGGGGATGACACTCAACATACTATTTTATGTGTAGGTTGACATGGAATACTGTGGCCAAGCAGATGATTTACATTTTTACATCTATTCAAAAATAACCCACTATCTATACTGTTCATTTCTCAGATGTTCAATAGGCCTGTACAGTGTAAGCAACACTATTAGAAAAGTGTCAACAGACCTGTGTGAGTAAGGGGACAGTCATTACTGACAGACACACATTGAGACTGTGGGTCAATGGAGAGAAGTATCATGTCAGGGGATCACCTCAGTCACCATGCCTCATGTTATCCATGTAACAGCTATCAGGGCTACTAGTGGTACAGGTAACTCTATCTGCGAACATCCATGGATCAGCAGGTCTACAGGGACATTACTCAGTGAAACAGTTCTCCTGCCACAGTCAGGCCTTGCTCTCTGCAGGCTGAGGCTATTTACCCCACATGAACCTCACATTTCCAAGAATTCCATAGAGAAAAGGGACACTTCTGCCCATTTCATATGTGAACATATGTTTATATGGCAATCTGAATGGGTCTGTGAGGTGTAGCTACCTCCCAGACAACTGTTTTATGAAGTCTGATGGGAACTGTGTGATCAGTGGGACGGTATTCTTGGCTAAGATCATCCTCAGATTCCAACAACAGTATACAGACATGGCTCATGGTGTAAAGCCTACACATACCAATGCACATATACCATGAGGTGATTTGAAAACTAAGTGTAGCTACTATGACCTTGCTCCCTGCATAGAGACATGCCTGTAAAATAAGTAGAAGTTACCCTTATCAGACATGGTAAAGGTTGTCTTCTCTCCACAAAGTCCAGGGCCCCATAATCCATCATGTGTGCCCTATGTAGGGGCGCCACACAATGTATGCAATCAACATAATGCTTACCCTCTGACACTCAGGGGGATATTCACAAGAACGTGCGATAAACATCGCCAAAATAGAGTAACGCAAGTTTTCATATCGCCGTCTATCGTGGGAAAATAACTCTGTGTTAACGTCGTATTTTCAACACGCGGTAACATGCGATAGTCTCCCGATAACGCGTCAAATGTCCGCGATAACATTACCGGGACTGCGTTGAAAATCCAAACCCAAACGCGGAAAAAGTTGCGATGGGCCCAACCGCGACAAGACAATCAGCAAAAAGCAGCGCCAGGCCTGCAAATCACACACGTCAGGCGGGAAAAATCACTACAAAAGCAGAAGAAAAAAAACACAAACAAAAACCGAACTACAGCGAAGCACAATGGAGGCAGCCGGAGCAGGTACAGAGGACGGCCAGAACCCCACAAGCCCCCCGGAGGAGCAGCCTGGGACCTCGGGAACAGGGAAGGGCAAGGACAAGAAGAAGAGGAGGACGCGGTTCAGTCCGCAGGAAAACAGGATCCTGATCACGGAGGTGATAGAACACCATCAACAACTGTTCGTCACCTCCACTGTGTCATTGGCAACAAAAAATGCAACATGGCAGTCCATCCTGGACAAGGTGAATGCAGTCGGAGTGCTGAGGAGGACAATGGAAGAGCTCAAGAGGCGCTGGAATGATGTGAAGCGCAAGACCAAGCAGAAACTCGGAAACAACCAGAAGGCAGCAATGCAGACTGGAGGTGGGAGTCCAGCGCCACAGGAGGAGCTGGATGAGATGGAGGAAATGGTGTCCACAGTCATCAGTGTGGAGACAGTGGCTGGAGTTGGGGCACCGGACACTGCTCAACATGACCTGACACAACAGCAACAGGGTGAGTAACGACCAGGGACTGGGGGGACGGGGGAGATGGGCACAATGTCACACATGCACAGTTAAGTATAGCACAGTGCACACCACCTGAAAGGGATAAGGGCCAGCCAAATCAGAGCTGCAGGTGCGACTCTCCCAAAATGCAGCACACATAACATTCGGAGCACATCAACATTGACAACAATGTGGTATAAACTGCAACACATTCACAACAGAACAGAGGACACAACTGGTGCCGCTTGTGTGTAGAAACTGGTCAATCACATTTGGCATAGCAGGGAAATGTGAGATGATAATGTACAAGTACAAACACACATCCGTGATGTTGTCGAAATGTCCACTGTCCCGCATCAAATAGGCAGCTCCTCCCAAACAGTCACAATGTACATTACCATGCAGTTTGTATGTAAACTTGTACAATGTGTCAACATACATGTGAACACAATGTGAAACTGCATCTCCCCTTCATATTGCAGAGGGAGAACCAACACCTCCTGCAGAGCAGACCCAACAGCTCTTCACTGATGACGAAGAGGACCTCCACACCTTCGACACCGACGCCCTCCAAGAGTTCATGGACAGCTACGGCACCTCACCTCCAGGAGCAGGGCAGCCCAGCTGCATCGAGGAGACCCCACCCCCTGCACAGACCACACAGCAGGAAGCACCCACCACCACGGCTGACTCCCAGGACCCCCACGAACAACACATGGCCTTCCAACGCCATGTGTTAGAGGTCCAGGAGAAGATGGCTGATCAGGTGCGGGTGGGGTTCAACCTCATGGCAGCCAAACGTGATGCCATACATGGGTGTCTGAGTACCATCAGGGACCACTTACAGTCCCTAACGGACACCCACAGTCCGCTCCATGCTCTCCAAGGATCCATGGCTGACATCGCTGGAGCCATGATACTGAGACAAGAACAACTGTCCAGTTAGAGTGGCTCCAGCGATGTCAGCGGGAGTTGGGACAGATGCAGGGGCTCAAGGAGAACATGGAACGGATGATGGCGGAAAGAATGGCTGCCATGGCTGCACACCAGCGAGATGTGGCTGGGACCTTCCATGCCCTGCAGCACATCTTCATGGCATTGCTGCCTCAAGGCCTTGTGCAGATGAATGCTGTTGCTGCTTCTACATCCACATCTCCGCCCCCTGATGTGTCAGTGCCTCACAGTGCGGCAGGCAATCCACCACCACCCACGTGTGAGGCACATGTGACATCAGAGGACGAAGATGCGGGTGAATCAACCTTACTGGTAAGGAGGAGGCAGTAGCATTCATCTCCGCCATATGTCCTGTTTCTGCTTGGTTCTGCCCTTTACATAATCACCTTCCACTGTCCCCCGATACACTCTACGACACTCACCTTGGACCTCGACATGGACTGCCACTTCCTGTTTGGTTACCAATGACACAGCGATCAGACTGTGGACTGAACTCTTCCTCTTCCGATGTACTTGTCATTCCCTGAAGGACTGAGGCTGGCCCTCCACGGGCCAATAATGTGAAGTGGGGTTTGCATGGCCCTGTACTGCTCCAGCTGCAACACTCCACTGGATGTGAATTAAACATTCAGAATCGCACAGATGTGTCATGTCTTTGATCAGTCAAGTATGAAAGTATGGATGGATGTAGGGTCAGTGATTCCCCCTTATGTCCATGTAGCTCATGTCGTGGGACTTGAGTCACAGGGTGCAACATTGCCGATTGCGGTCTGGGTGGCGTAGACACTACAACAGGGACACAAGCATCAGTTACTTCCTTGTCAAGCCCAGAACTGAAGCACGCCCAGAGCCCTGGGCTCATCGTTCACACCCCTACGCTGGACTGGCATACGCCAGGCCAGCCCACTCCGCTTACGCTTACAGGGGGGACGACAACGCTACATGTCCCAGGTCTTCCCTGCAGTCATCTGCTGATCACAGGTCTAGTTGTCAGCATGCCACAGCCACCCCCTGAGGGCTGGTTCACACCCACACCACACCCATCCAGCACAGGCATCACAGGACATGTGACCCTGCCAATAAAAGGGGCCTAGCACATCACATTCCCCACTGCCGGAGATGACATGATGGCGTCCGCACCACGCAACCCAATCATGAAGGGTCCATGACTTGTGGCGCACTGAGTTGGTGGCACCCACTGCACTGCGGCCGGAACGGGCCTACCGCCACGTGACAATGACTTGCGTTTGCCAGGGTCAGTGGCACCCGCTGCACTGCAGCTGGCAGGGGCCTACCGCCACGTGACGATGACTTGCGTTGCACAGGGTTAGTGGAACCTGAAGAGCTGAGCGGGTGTGCAGCCTGCGATGATGCGTAGGCCTCGATGAGCCGTCCTGCTCACCGTGGTTCGATTTGAATTGTGGGTCCTGCTGGACCGTAGTGCACGCTGAAGGCAGCAGTCAGCACACACATGACTCCGCAGTGTGGTGCCGCAGGGTGCGCTGGGGGCCTGTGGCGCGGAATCCAGCGATCGGCTGAGGAGGATGCACCGGCACGTGGTGGGCCCTCTTGGAGACACGCCGGTGGCGGCAGGTGAGCATTGAGGCCTGGGTGCGCAGGGGCGGCCAGTCATCGCTGGGCGGAGGACCGGTCTGGGGACCAGGGCTGGGGTGCATCAGGTGCACAGGATTGCGCAGGCACCACCGGTCACGGTGGTGGACTCGTGGCTGGGTGGGGGGCGCCCCTCTTGCTGACACGACCCTGCATGCGATGACGTGATGTGCGCGGGTTGGTTTGGGACGCAGCCACCTCGTCTCCAGTGTGAATGTGCACGTTGAAGGTGGTCGGCCACGTGTGTGTAGGCCTATGGGCAGGTTGTGGCGGAGACTGAGACACACGCAGTAGTCACTTTGGTGGTGGATTGGTGACGTGTGCATTCCCACAGTTGTGATTTGGGGGATTGTGGAGTTGAGGTGTGTGGTGTGATCAGTTGGTACTTGCCGATGGGCAGTGCATTTCCATGGGGGCCATCCTCAAAGTGCTGGTTGGTGGTGGACTTGCGGACATGTGGGGATCATGCACACTGCCTGGGGAGTTTGCGACGACATTGGTGGACAGGCCACGGTGGTCCACTTTTGTATGCACAGTGATGGCATGCATGTGGTTGCTGTTGCGGTGATTGTGTGCAGTGTCGGCAGGGGGCACAAGTCATACACGTGTGCTGTGAATTACCCCAACACGTGCGTGACGCCAGCTATGGCGTAGTTCCCTTGCATGGTCTCAAGATGTTCCTGCGCAGTGTGGGGGGGAGTGAGGGGCAGGGGTATCGAGCTGACACACACCGTGATGCTTTCAGGTATGATGAGTCCTGCATGATGTGACCGTAACAGCAGTTCGTGTGGTCGTTACCTTCCTCTTCCTTCCTACGACGGTTACGGCCACACGTAGTTCTGTTACGGTCTTCTCATGCATGGTTTATCAGGCCTGTGAGCATTCCGGTTTGTCCAAGTGCAGTACACTGTACCAGATTAGGCATGTGACTATACGGAAGTTTGACCATTGTCACCATTTCTCCCACAGGTTTATGAAGACACGTTGCCCTGTTGAAGTTCCCCCTTGGGAATGGAACGCGTTGGCTGAGCTTTTCGTTTTGTTGATTTATGTGTTTGTAATAAAGTTCTGTTTTTACACTACTGTTGACTACTGGACTTCATGACCTGGCGCACCCACATTTCGGTTACTACGATCTTGGGTCTGGGGCACGGAGGCGTCTAGCATGGCTGGCGTTGAGGTTGGTTGCGCAGGTACACTATGAATTGGAACTATCGTGTCGTGCGGATACAGGGGCCCGCCGTTGCTTTTGTGGACATGCATCCATGACATGTGTGAGGGAGTTTGATGGGGCTGGCTGTGTGACTCCTCCGACTCGGGCAGTTGTTGGTTGGAAGGTACCAAGGGCAAATAGGTGCAGCACAGCCAGCAGCTTTGTCTGCGGGGGATGTAGGTTGTCCGCTGTGTTGGTACCGTCAGACTGTGGGCAATGTGGTTCAGGATGCGGAGGATGGTTGTCCTTTTGAGCCTGTGTTGGCCAATGGCTTCCTCTGGCGTTGAGTCTCTGGGGCTGGTGTGTTTTAGCGTCGTCCGCTGTCCTGCACTGCCTAGGTGGTAATCCAGGGGGGGTCCGGGGGGGGTGCCTTGGGGTGGTGGCGGTGGGTGTTGTGGCCCTCTTGGGTCTCCGAGCTGCATGATCAGTGTCTCCATGGCATCTGTTGGTCTTCAGATGTGGCTCTGGGCTGGGCTCTCTTTCTACTGCAGTTGGTCGTCCTGCTTAACACCAGTAAAAGGCAGGTGTTAAATCCCTGCTGCTAACGCGCCTTATCGCCTGTTCTTGGTTCGCATCGCAGATCTGACTGGTCATTGAGAATCTCGCGAAGTAATGTTTCTGTGTGTTTTTGCACGGGAACGCCTACTCTGCATATCATTAGCATTAGTTGTCGCACTCATCCGTGGCGATGTTTTTTGCGGCAGCTATCGCTGGTAAACTGGCGATGTCGGCAGTTTGCACCAGCTTGAGAATAGGGCGATAAATCTATTGCCACTTTTGCGGCGCTAAAGTGCCGATAAATCGGCGATGAGTCCTTGAGAATATGCCCCTCAGAGACACATTGTAGCCTATGGAAATAGAAAGAAAGCAGTGAAAATAGGTCAAGATGTATTTGAGAAAATTACCTGTTCCTTTAGTGAGCCATAGAACTTGGCATTAAGTGGAAGGACCTCATCCACCAGGTCATCCAGCTCCTCTGCAATGAATTGCTGAGCCCTCTCCCCTGTAGTTTATGCCATTATTGCTCCCAGAGGTGGCAAACAGCAGCTAAAATGGAGGAGGTGTTGATAGAAGAAATGTCAGGAGGCAAGTGAGAATTTTTTCTGAACACTGCATTCATGTATGCCACATGCTCGGTCATCAGCATTGGCACACACAACCACTGGGCAGCGAACACCACTATCCCCAATGTTAGCCTATGACTAAGACCGTTGTGCATGCGACTGCCTACCACGCGGTCAACTACGCCGGCAGCTTATGTTTGACATGTCCTTTTAGCGAGGTCAGGCATCCACCATGTTAGAGGTTGGGGAAACTGTATTGGTGAAAGTTAAGTGTGTCACCACCGCTACAAATGAGGGCAAACATGTTTACATTTGAAATGCTCCATTCCTGTGTCATGTCCAGTACAAAACTTCATCTATGTTGCGCATTACTGTGCACATAGGTAAAATGTATGTGGCACACTGGCACATGGAAATGTATGCTAACCTCAATATAGTGGCAATTTACCGTTTCTGAATTGATGATGTGCACAGTTCTATAACAGACCTGCGGAGGCCATCTTGGGGATAACTGGTGTATGTTTAAGATTTGACATTGATGATGTAAAATGTGTAGTTCTTCATGAAGCATTCATGTTCAGACACATGACTTTTGCCTTACTCGTCACATATGTTTCTCTGCACACTTTGACCAATATACATTTTTATGTTACTTCTCACATAGGTACCCTGGAAGAGGGAGTAGACGTCAGGTTCCAGTGTACCACCCATTTCCAGACCTACACACCATGGAAGAGCGACATGTAATCCAAAAGTTCCGTTTGAATCGCCAAGCTATCCTGGATTTATGTCATCAGTTGGAGCCTGAGCTCCTACCTCACATCAATAATCCTACATAAATCCCACCACTTGTTAAACATATGCCAGTTTTGCACTTTTTGTCCACAGGCTCATTTCAATTCACTGTCGCTATTTCAGGTGGAATGTCACAATCTATTTTCAGTCTGGTAGTCACAGAGGTGCTAGCAGCACTTTTGAGACGAGTGACTAGCTACATCCAGTTCCCCAGACGTGAGGATTTAGCCACTGTGAAGGAGGATTTCTATGGATTTGGTCACATCCAACATGAAATTGGTTCTATTGGTGGCACCCATATTGTCTTAGTACCGCCACAGGATAGGGAGCAAGTCTCCCGGAACAGGAAGCACTTCCATTCTACCAACGTACAAGTTGTCTGCTTACCAGATTTTCACATCTCAAAAGTCTGTGCCCCGTTCCCAGGATCTGCACATGATGGCGTCATATTGTGGAACAGCACCATACCCCAGCTGATGTCACAACTACTACCGGAAAGGGCCTGGCTTGTAGGTAAGTGTTATCTGTCCTAACTTTTGCTGGAAATGTCAGGTAGTATGATCTGAAAGTGTTTAACTAAATATTGCCCTTCTGTCTATCTTCCATCTAGGAGACTCAGCATTCCCCAACCGGCCATGGGTGTTGGCACCACGGAGGAATCCTACAACGCCAGGGAAAGTCCACTTCAATGAAGCCCCATGGAAAAACACGGCAGTCATTGGAGCGGGCTTTTGGGTTCCTGAAACCATATTCAAATGTCTGGACCGGACTGGGGGAGCCCTCCTCTGCTCACCCAAGAAGGTGTGTAAGATCACTTTGGCCTGCTGCATACTCCACAACATTGTCCTGTGATGGAACATACCTTATATTGCAGAGGATGCAGGCCATGAAGAGGCACCGGGCGGGGACCCTGAAATGACAAATGAAGATGATGATAGTGGTGAAGAGCAAAGAGCTGACTTGCGGCCGGATCTCATCCAGAACTACTTCTCTTGAGTGTAAGTATGGTGTGAGATGTGATGGCTTTGACTATTTTGCAACCCTTGTAGTGATGTTGTGAGGAGGATGTTAATGCTGCATACTAGGAATATATGGGTCTGGAAATATCTGGGGAAAGGTGTTTGTAGAAATTGGGTTACTGGTTGACGGGGTGTGAGCCCTGGTCAAGCAGCAACCACAATCCTAGTCAGGGTAAGGCACAAGCAAACCTCAAATTAACCTGTGCTCAACCCTCTGGTAGCTTGGCAGAGAGCAGTAATTGTGAATAATCTATAAAGAGTAAGAGAAAAACTGTAAGTGGGGTCATCAATCCATTCTGAATAAGGCCCCATGCCACTTGTAGTTGACACCAGGATATTCCAACTATTGTTTCCTTGAACTGGGCCCTCTCCAACCACAGTTTTCTTTATATGATAATCAATGTATTGTTGGTTGACTGTTTCTTTACAGCTAGCAGTTATTGATTGAGAATTGTTATATCATTTCGGGATGCCTATCGCCTCAAAAGTTTTCCTTAAATAGGTAAACCAAGGTATCCACTCCACATTATTGAATGTGAGGCAATTACTAAGAAATGATGTCCCACGTCCTGTTTGCCTCAACTCTTAATCCATAGCATCGGTGGTGCTAGCCCTATTATATCTTCCAGGTATGCTCCTTGTGACAAATGAAAGTGGCTGTACAACTAGATACTGAGAGTAATTTAGAATTGAAACTATTTTCATCACATTGAAAGGCCCCCGTTTTGCTATAGCCCCACAGGCCTGCTCCATATGTTCCTGCTGAGATACATTTGCTTTCATAAATGTTTACTATTTCTTTCACTAATTTGTATTATAGTTTATGCGCAAATGTAAAAATGGCCTCAGCACTTCTATTGCATTGTTGAAGTCTTAAAGTTAAGAAGGCATTACAGCTCAATGAGGAATTAAAGAGGATCCCCAAATAATTGAAGGTTTTTGTCTTTTCAAGCTTTGTGCCCCCATATAGTAAGGCTTAGACTTAGTATTAGCCCGTACACACGTCATAATATATATGACATCCAGAGTTTCACCCTCAAGTCTAAATCTTCCATGAATGTTAGGAAAGAATCCAGTAGAGCCTCAGACCTTTTGGTTGAGTGGGCAATGAGCACTGCATCATCTGCGTACAGCAAAATAGGAATAGGCTGGGTTGTCATTTGAAGCATGTCCTTTCCATTCGATAATGAACATTTATTAATACTATTTATGTAGAGTAAAAATAAAAATGAGGCTAAAATGCATCCCTGTATCACGCGCCAGGTGGTTTTAATTTGGGAAGTATATTCACCTAAAGGGCCATAGTGAAACTTGACAGATGTGTCATGATGCAAGCCTCTTATTAGGGTGAGCAGCTACTTTTCCACCCCCATCTGTTCCATTAGGAGTCATATTTTTGAGCGATTTATTAAATCAAATTCACTCGATAGGTCCTTAAAGGCTAGGTGTAAAGCACTCCCCTTAGCCATGACATATTTACCTGCCATGCGCAGTGTGGCTCGCATAGGGCGTACTGCGGGGCGGTGAGGCGGGGGAGGGGCAGGGTGGGGGGGTAGTAAACTTGGACATATGATGGAACGGAGGAACGTAATAATTACTTTCCTCCGTTCCGTCGTATGTCCGAGTTTACTACCCCCCACCCTGCCCCTCCCCCGCCCCACCGCCCCGCAGCATGCCCTATGCGAGCTGCCACTGGCTATGAGGTATAGATTGGGGCACTGTTCCTGGTCTGAAGCCATACTGTACCCCTATCAAGATATATATTTCAGCATCCCAAACTTCCAGACGGGATATGAGGACTCGGCCCAGAATCTTAAAGCTGGAATCTAACAGGGAGTTTGGTCTATAACAAGACGGTGAGGCTCTATCGTCTTTCATGAAAATAGGCACAATAATAGCTGTCCTGCATAAATCAGGTATTGGGCCAATCGCTGTAGATCTTATAACATTTGCTAACATAGGTGCCAAATTATTAATATTAGTTTTAAAAGAATCAGCTGGTGCACCATCTTTCCCAGGTGCCTTTCTAGGAATGCACTTTTGGAGTGCAAAGGCCACCTACTGAACTTCTCGCGTATCACTAAAATCTTGTGAATTTTGTGGGTTCATGAGCATCCTGCTATCTGGGTTGGTACAATATCCCTCCATGCTTCCTGGTTGAAAAATTGTTGAAAAAGGACACCCATAAATCTGCTGTCATTGAGGACCCAACCTTCAGAGCATCGTAGTCAGAGAAAAAAGGGCGGTTAGCTATCTCCCAGAATTTAGTAGTGTCTCTGACCCTCTCTGCGGTCAAACCATCATCCCAGGCTTGGCATCGTAACTTGTTTTTCCTTTCCTCTAAGGTCGTTTTATGCAGATGCCTGGTGTCTTTAATACCTTGGCTTGAATGTGGGGGGGCTTGGAGTGTTCGTTTCAAGTGTTCATGGGCGGCCGAACAGGCTGTATTAAACCATCTATGGGGGCGGGGCTTTAGACGGTGCCCTATTAGAAGTTAATTAATCAGAAATAGACCTACAGATGTTTTTAAACCTATGCTGGATCATACTGAGATCTACATCGAAAGATAAACAGGCTACAATGGATTCCAGGTTCTCACCAACTAAATCATGTATGAAAGTGACAGAGTCGACTTTGTCTCATTATTGTTCTTAAGGTATTCTATCCCATGTGGTCTTTCTGCGGTGCTCCTTAGTTTTATGAATAAATTCCATACAGCAGTAATAGGGTTGTGATTACTTATACCCTCACTAACAATGTTAAAATCAAAAAGTAAAGGGGATAGATGGGCCGATAACATAATAAAAACAATTGTACTCCCTTTAGAATTTCCTGTAAAGGTTGGGATGCTATTACTTTATCTATGGATTGTATCACTAGTAAAAACTAGGTTATATTTCAGCCAAGTCAAGTCAAGTCAAATATAGCTTTATTCGATTTAAAATGTAAATCATAAAAGCACATATTATATTTCAGCCTATTTAGCGCCTCACCATAAACGGTATGTTTGAAATGTGTCACATTTTCATTCTGTAAGTCCATGGTGCCGCAGACAGACCAGCTGTTGTACTCTCATATAGTAGCATTAAAATTCCCTTCCCAGATTAATAAAACAGTGCGGTTATTATGCAAATAAAAACCTTCTAAAAAACTATCAAATTGGTCAATGACATTGTTCGTACTATAACTACAAATATTATAATAAAAATCAACCAACAATATGTCCGGTTCTTCGGACGAGGAAAGCAGAGCAGCCAGAAAGTGTGGGGAGCACCAGACTTCTGATATTCGCAGTGCGGGAATTTGGACAGAGATAAACGTAGCAAGACCTCCCTTGGCCCTGCCAGCAGGTGATGGGGAGGCTTGCTGGGTAAAAGCATGAAAACCATCAATATAAAATTTCTCTGCCATCCAGGTTCCTTGGCAACATATAATGTCAAATGCATTAACAAACGAAAGCCAGTCTGAGTTTACAATTTTAGATGGAGACTTCGCAATGTTCCATGAAATGAGACTTAAGCCCCCCACTACTGAAAGTGTCTTATTGTCTGAAAAACTCTCTAATTCAGCCAAGGATGAATAGGCATTTTGGGTAAAAATGTCAGAGTCAGGGGCTTATTTACAAGCCCTGTGCACCGCCGGAACGTCACTTTTTGTGATGCTCTGGTGATGCACAGAGCCTAGCAATATCTACAAGGCCACGTAAAGCCACACTGCATGGCTCTTCATGGCCTTGTAGACGTGGAGTAGAGGCAAAGCAGCGCAAGTTGTTGCCTTGCCTCACTATGCGTCAAAGAGGCATTCCATGGGTGTTGTTGTGGGTGTTGGACTTTGAGGCTGCCTCAGATTTACAATACCTTGTAAAGTTGGGGCAGTGCCAAAATCTTGCGCTTCCTTAGAGCAGGCGTAATGAGGATAAATGTTTACATGTCTCCTCGTTTTTCATCTTTCCACGTGTGCTGAATTCTGCAACAGACATTAGATGAGAAAAATGCCTCCAGTGATTGTTTTTGTGCAAGAAGGTGTCCCTTCCTGCATGAAAAAAATCCTGCCAACAAGACAGACAAATTGTGCATCGGCGCTGGCTGAAAGGACAGGAATGCACCATATCTTATAAATACAGTGCATTCCGGCCCTTTCAAATTGGCATAGGGCAGCACAGCAAAATGTCTTGCAGCGCTGTCTTGCACCAATTCTTTGTAAACATTCCCCTCAGTTTCCATCTGATGATTATACGCTTTCAACTTTGTGTGGGAGGGCTGTCAGTCAATCATATCCAGCCTTCCAATTGACTCAAAACGATTACTTACAGAGACATTATAATAGTCCTGTGTCCTCGCAGATGGCCTTGGATCCCACTCATAATTAGTGCAAATATTTGTTAGGGGATAGTTCGGCCTGTAAAAATAACCAAGGGGATGTGACCGTATTCCCTCTTTTTTTCCAGAAAGTTTAAATATTGTAATAGATGACTGACAAGCTTTGGATTCCTAAACTTTACCATAGCACAGTTGGCTTTTGATTTTTTGCTAGTTTGTACTATCCATCCAGCTCTCTGTGTAAGAAGGATCTCACTGTACAAATCATCACTGTTAGAAAATGGGTTCCTATTTGACTGGGGAATGAGCCCTGGAGAAGCAGTAACCACAATCGTAGTCAGGGTAAGTCACAAAAACACCCTAAACTAACCCTGTGCTCATCCTGTGGTAGCTTAGCACAGAGCAGTCAGGCTTAACCTAAGGGGTAGTGGTAAAGTATTTCTGCAACACTTCAAACGGTCAAACAGTGACAACACCACACAAAAAGATTCCACAGCAGGTTAGTGAAAAACAAACGTATGAGTTTTTCACTACCAGGACATGTAAAACCTAGAAGTACATATCCTAGTTTTTAAATACACTGTACCCTGCCCTTTGTCCAGGGCATACCTTAGGGGTGACATATGTAAAAAAGGAAGGTTTAGGCCTGGCAAGAGGCTTAACATGCCAGATTGACATGGCAGTATAAACTGCGCACACACTCTGTAATGGCAGGCCTGAGACATGTTTAAATGGCTACTTTAGTCAGTGGCACAATCAGTGCTGCAGGCCCACTAGTAACATTTAATTTAAAGGCCCTGGGCACAGGTAGTGCACTTTACTATAGACTGATAAGTGAATTAAATATGCCAATTGTGGATAAGCCAATGCACCATGTTTTAAACAGACAGCATATGCACTTTAGTACTGGTTAACAGAGGTAAAGTGTCCAGAGTCCTAAAGCCAACAAAATCGAATTCAGCAAAAAGGGGAGGAGGAAGGCAAAAGGTTTGGGGGTGACTGTGCAGAAAGGGCCATTTCCAACAATCATGATAACCCACCATGGACTGTAACCAGTGAACAGTCTTGCATTTTAAATTCTGACCATCCTCTTCTCACCTATTTGTAACTGGCGGAACATCTTCTGCGCGATCACATATGGGGTGCAGTCTGGTGGTAGTTGGAGGGTCTCTTTATGAGCCCAATTGCTGAGAATTTTTTATCCCAGCATTATGGGGAAGTAAACAAGTTAAATCTTTTTGCTTCAAAACCTCTTGAGTTGCACACTTCACTTGGTTGGGAGACTAACAATGAGTTTCCTTGTTTTACCTCAAATGTGTCTCTACACGTATCTTGGCTCTCAACTGGTTTGCAGGAATAACGGGAACTATGTTACCCACTTGTTGGATACCGGCATTGTCGCTTCTGTATTTATGGTCAAAAGATATGGGTAGTAAGTTTCCTTGTGCCCGCGATTGTCTTAATTGGACCAGAATCTTGGCTTCCATTGTGCTACCAAAATCATTCATTAAGGCTTTTGTTTTCCTAAGGAGCTCGTTACAGAGCTTCGTGACAAATATGGATGCCTTTTATTACTTCATTTCTTTCATTAATCGACATTTCTTCAGCCATAGATTGTTCGCTACTACATTTTTGATTACATGCAGGCAGTACAGACTGACCTTGGCCAGTTGCTGATTTTCTCAGTGCTCTGGCCTTTACCCCCCTTTTTTTCTTTTTTACCATAGGTGGGCTTACTAAGATTGATATATTATCCCTAGATCACCATCAGTTTCTGCTCTAGAACATAGTGTAGGAGGTCTAGAGTCATTAAGCAAATATGTGTCCCCAACCTTTCTTCCTGTGAAACTCTTTCAACACATTTCTGGGAAAACTGGCAATTTGTCTCCCTACTGAGTACAATAATCTCTGGTTCCAAAGGTGGGTTATGAGCATGCTGCTGTGGAGCACCAATCCTCTCCTCCATGTTTTCGATCTCAGAAGAGATCACACCCATTACAGTAGTGAGGTAATTTGCAATAGAAGACTTGTGAACAGTGGGGTCACCCTTCCTCTCCTTTGAAGGTATAGCCTTTCTTTTCCCCATGGTTTAAACAGAACAATACTTATAAAGCGATGCCCTACTGTTAGATTTGGGAGTCTCTAGTTGGCAGAGGTAGGTACCTTTGACCAAATAGGAACCTTGCGTCTAGTCAGGGTAAGGGGCTACACTCCTAAAATAACCCCTGCTCACCCCCTTGGTAGCTTGGCACGAGCAGGCAGGCTTATCTCAGAGGCAGTGTGTAAAGCATTTGTGAGCACATACAGTAATATAGTGAAAACACTACAGATGGACACCACACAGGTTTAGAAAAATAAGTATTCTTTATATAGACTTAACAGAAGACCAAAAAGACAAAAATCCACAATACTGTAATCAGTAATAACACTTCAAGATGGTAGAAATAGCTTAAAAATGGGTTATTCACTTAAACGCAGTCTTTAGCAACAGATAACCCCAACTGGAGTTATCACGACGTCGTGGTCAAAGAAATCCCAAAGTACGGCGCCGACCGCGAGGTGCGCGGCGTCGGGCCCGGAGTCAAAACAGACCCACAAAGATCAGTACCTTGGCAAAGCGAAAACAAAGACAGCTCACGGCGTCGGGGAGATGCGGCGTCGTTGGCGCTGTGCGGCGTCGGTTCCTTGCTTCGGGGGAGGCGATGCGTCGGGTCCTCGATGCTTGCGCAAAACAGGGGAGGCGTCTGTTCCTTACCGAAGGGGAGGTGACGTCACGATGCGCCGAAACCACGGTTCCGTACGATGTCACGATGTTGATGGATTCTTGACCACCCATGTCGAGGATCGGCTCTGCGATGATGTTGGCTTCGGAGTCAATGCGGCACAGCAGCAGGCGTCGGGCCTACGTCGCAAGTCGGAGCAGCGCTCACGGCTTATGGCAGGTTACGATGTCGCTCGCTGGCGTCGGTGTGGCACGGTGGCCGGCGTCGGGTCTACGTTGCAAGTCGGAGCAGCGCTCACAGCTTCGATGCAGATTACGGCGTCGCTCGCCGGCGTCAGTGTTGCAGTTTCCTTCTGCAGCAGCCAGAACAGCAAGTTCCAGGTGCAGGCAAGCAGAAGGGGTGAAGTCTTTGTATCCCTGAGGCTTCAGACAGGAGGCAAGCTCAAATTCAAGCCCTTGGAGATCTTCTTCAAGATGATGAAATCACACTCAGTCCTTTTCTCCTTTCTTTGGCAATGAAGCAACCTCTGCAGGCCAACCCCAACAACACGCAGCATAGGGGTAGTCTCCTCCTTCAGCTTCCCGGTTCTTCTCCTCAGCAAAGGTTTGTCTTGATTCCCAGAAGTGATCTAAAGTCTTGGGGTCTGGGCCCCAATATTTATACCAGCAAATCCTTTGTCCTCTGAAGGCAGAGGGTCCTGTACCTAGTCCAAACCAGTTCTGGGTGCATTCTGCCAGTGCACAACTTCTTCCTTTGTCAGTGTGGGCCAGGGTCATCAGACGCACCACAGGAGGTGGAGCCAGCATTGTGGAAGGCAGGCACAGCCCTATTCAGGCCCAGGTGCTACTCCTCCCACCACTCCCAATGCAGATAGGTCTATTCAGCCTAGTGCTGACTCACCCTGTCTCCTGGAGCCACCCCAGCCCCTGTCACTCACAAACCAGACATGCAATACACAGCCTAGCAGAGGCAGGCTGGATGGTTAGGTAAGAAAATACCTACTTTCTAAAAGTGGTATTTTCAAACACAGAATGTATAAATCACCCACACTAAAAGATGTATTTTAACATTCTGAGTTCAGGCATACTAAACTCGAATTTCTACCTGGTTCCCTGGGTCAGTTAGGATTATAAGATTTTATAATCAAACTGCCCATTCTGGCCTATGGGAGCAAGTAGCCTTGCAATAGTGAAAAACGAAAATGGCTGTAATTCACTACCAGGACATGCCACACACATCAGGGCATGTCCTACCTTTCACATACAATGCACCCTGCCCGTGGGCCTACCTTAGGGGTGGCTAACATGTAGAAAAGGGAAGGTTTGGGGACTGGCAGTGTGTGCACTTGCCAAGTCGACATGGCAGTCTCAGACTGCACACAGGCTCTGCAATGGCAGGCCTGAGCCATAGTTTACAAGCTGCTCCGGTGGGTGGCACAATCAGCGCTGCAAGCCCACCAGCAGCATTTAATTTACAGGCCCTGGGCACACGCGGTGCACTGTACTAGGGTCTGACAAGTAAATCAAATAATCCAATCATGGAATCACTAATCCATACAATAATTTACCATAGGGAGCACTTGCACTTTGGCACTGATTAGCAGTGACAAAGTGCCCAACGCATCTAGACCAGCAAAAACATAGCAAAACACAGGAGGCAACAGCAAAAAATGGAAGGGAGACCCACGCCAATGGTACCAGGTCTAACACGTGTCCCCTCCAGCTGAAATGTGGGGAGAACTACCCTACCTCTTGGGAGTTCTCATCACTAAGGCGGAAAAATCTGGACAGACCATCAGCATTGGCGTGTTCTGTACCAGGGCGGTGTTCCACCGTGAAGTCCATCCCCTGTAGGGAAATGGACCACCTCAACAGCTTTGGATTCTCACCCCTCATCTGCATCAACCATCTGAGGGGCCGGTGGTCTGTCTGATCCCGGATGTGAGTCCCAAACAAGTATGGTCTCAACTTGTTCAGTGCCCAGACCACAGCAAATGCCTCACGCTCAATCGCACTCCACCTCTGTTCCCGTGGAAGTAACCTCCTACTGATGAAGGCTACAGGTTGGTCTAGGCCCTCCTCATTCATCTGTGCAAGAACAGCCCCTACACCATGCTCTGAAGTGTCTGTTTGGACAATAAACTCTTTTGAGAAGTTGGGTGCCAGGAGCACGGGCTGTGCACATGGCAGTTTTCAGGGCATCAAAAGCTTTCTGACAGGTGTCATTCCAGTTCACTTTCTTGGGCTGCTTCCTGCAAGTCAGCTCTGTCAAGGGTGCAACTATGCTGCCATACCCCTTGACAAACCTCCTGTAATACCCAGTGAGTCCTAAGAAGGCTCTCACCTCGGTCTGGGTTTTGGGGGGTTCCCAAGCCAGGATGGTCTCAATCTTGGGCTGTAGGGGTGCCACCTGGCCGCTCCCAACCTGGTGTCCCAAGTACACCACGGAACCCTCCCCAATCTGGCACTTACTCGCCTTGATCGTGAGGCCTGCTCTCCGCAGCGCCATCAACACTTCCCAGAGGTGGCGCAGATGTTCTTCCCAACTGGCGCTGAACACTGCTATGTCATCTAGGTAGGCGGCACTGAAATCTTCCAGTCCAGCCAACACCTGGTTGACCAACCTCTGAAAGGTGGCAGGGGCATTCTTCATCCCAAAGGGCATAACCCGGAATTGGTAGGGCCCATCTGGTGTGGAGAATGCTGACCTCTCTCTTGCCCCATCAGTTAAGGCGATCTGCCAGTACCCAGACGTTACATCAAACGTGCTGAGGTACCGGGCAGCCCCTAACCGATCAATGAGCTCATCAGCTCTAGGGATGGGGTGCGCGTCAGTCCTGGTGACTGAATTGAGTCCTCGGTAGTCCACACAGAACCGGAGTTCGGGTGTGGCACCAGGGGCGGCAGCCTTTGGGACCAAGACCACTGGGCTGGCCCAAGGGCTGTTAGAGGACTCAATCACCCCCAATGCAAACATCTTGGAGACCTCCTCCTTGATGCAAGCTCTCACCCTGTCAGTCACTCTGTAAGTTTTGTGCTTAACAGGTGGACTGTCCCCAGTGTCCACATCATGGACGCACCAGTCAGTGACACTAGGGGTCAGGGAGAACAGGTCAGGAAACTGTCCCAACAGTTGGCGACAATTCTCCTGCTGCTCAGGGGTCAGGGAGTTAGAGAGGTTCACACCCTCCACTGACCCATCTCGCTCCTTGGCCCACAGGAGGTCAGGAAGAGGCTCAGTCTCCTCTTCCATTCCAGCATCTGTGGCCAGGAGCATGCCCACTTCGGACCTCTCCAAGTGGGGCTTCAGGCGGTTTACATGCAGGACCCGCAAAGGGTTCCTAGGAGACCGCAAGTCCACCAAGTAGGTGACATCACTCTTGCGCTCCACCACCTCAAATGGTCCGGTCCACTTATCCTGGAGCTCGCAGGGCTCCACTGGGGCCATGACCCACACTTTCTGACCAGGCTGAAGCTCAATCAGAGTGGCATTCTGATCGTACCACCGCTTCATCTCCTCCTGGCTGGCTTCCAGATTCGCCTGAGCGAGTTGCCTGAATCGCCTAGTCTGGTTCCTGAAGGCCAGCATGTAGCTATATACATCCTGGGGAGGTTTCCTGGGAGCTTTCTCCCAGCCTTCCTTAACCAAACTCAGAGGTCCTCTTACTGGGTGACCATACAGCAGTTCAAAGGGACTGAACCCTAAGGACTTCTGTGGCACCTCACGGTAAGCAAAGAGAAGGCATGGCAAGAGGACGTCCCACTTACACCTCATAGGTTCTTCAAGACCCATAATCATGCATTTGAGGGTCCGGTTGAATCTCTCAACCAGCCCATTACCTTGGGGGTGGTAAGGAGTGGTGAACTTGTAGGTTACACCGCACTACTGCCACAGGGACTTCATATACTTGGAAATGAAGTTTGTACCACGGTCTGACACCACCTCTCTGGGGAATCCCATACGGGAGAAAATCCCCATCAACGCACGTCCCACCACGGGGGCCGTCACAGTCCGGAGAGGGATGGCTTCCGGGTACCGGGTGGCATGGTCCACCAAGACCAGGATGAACCTGTTGCCCATGGCTGTCTTGGGATCCAGAGGCCCCACAATGTCAATGCCCACCCTTTCAAAGGGGGTGCTGACCACAGGGAATGGCTGGAGAGGAGCCTTGTGCTTCCTCCCTCTCTTTCCACTTGCCTGGCAAGTCTGGCAGGTCCTGCAATGAGTGTCTGAACTCTTGCGCATCTGGGGCCAATAAAAGTGGGTGACAAGCCTTTCAAAGGTCTTGTCCTGCCCCAAATGTCCTGCTAAAGGCACATCATGAGCCAAACCCAGTAGGAAGGCTCTGAAGCGCTGGGGTACCACCAGCACACGGGCTGACCCAGGCTCAGCAACCTTAGGCTCGCTATACAGGAGACCATTCTCCCAGTAGATCCAATGTGATCCAGACTGATCACCTGCTGCCTGGTTTGAGGCCTGTTGCCGCAAACCCACAAGAGAAGGGCACTTGTTCTGCTCCTCACAGAACTCTTCCCTGGAGGGTCCTCCTTCCTGCTGCCAATGGGTCAGCTCAGGCAGGTCCCCCAGTTCAGCTACCTGTTCCCCTGTAGGTTCCAGGGCATCCCCCTCAAGGTCTGCCTCCTCCTGGACCGTGGGAACCACGGGGGCCGGTTTCCCGTGCCCCCTGCCTCTTCTCTTTAAGGCAGGCACCTGGGCCACTCTTTCAGGCTCTAGGTCCTCTTGAACACCCTTACTGGCTGCCATAGACCGGGTGGTCACACATGCCCAATCTGGCAAGCCCTACATCTCCAAATGAGATTTTCTTTCCACCTTAGCCCAAGGTGAACTTTCTAAGTCGTTGCCCAACAGACAGTCAACAGGCATGGCTAGCCTCACAGCTACTTGAAGGGTACCTGAGACCCCCCCCACTCAAAGGGAACCTGGGCCACCTCACAGTGGCTCTCTGAGTTGTCAGCGGCAACTACAGGGAAGTACGCATGGGGGATCACCTGCTCCTTAGACACCAGCCGACAACTGACAGCTGTCACACTGGCTCCGGTGTCTCTTAGAGCCTCCACCCTCTGGCCATTGATGGTCACCCACTTCCTGTATTTCTTAGTGTTATCAGGAAGCTGGGTCCTGGGGACCATCTCACAGTCTCCTAAAGAGACAAGGGACATCTCTGCGGGACCCCACCCACCCTGGGCACCCATCTCCTCCCCCAGAGCTACACTAGCCATCTGCCTGGGTGGTGCACCAATGGGTGCGGTTTTCCCATACAGGGGACATCTAGAATCATAAGAGCAGTGGCCCACTTGACCACACTTAAAACAGGTCTTGGGCCCCCTGTGAACAGGCTTATCTGTCGGGGCCCTTATCTTTTTCTCAGGGGGAGGCTGGGAACCCTTCCCTTGGTTCCCTTGGGGATTACTTTGGGACCCCTTCTGGAACTCCCTCTGTTTACCCTTGTCCCCCCCACTCCTCTGCTGGGGACCCTGCCCACCTTTGGCGGAGTCTCCCACGTGACCCTTGTGGACCCGGGTGCTCACCCAGCGGTCCGCCTCCTCAGCAAGCTTCCTACGGTTCAATCAATCAATCAATCAATCACAGAATTTGTAGAGCGCACTACTTACCCGCGAGGGTCTCAAGGCGCTGGGGAGAGGGAAGGGGGGGGATGCTGCTACTGGTCGAACAGCTAGGTCTTGAGTAGCCTCCTGAAGGTCAGCAGGTCTTGGGTCTGTCGTAGGCTTAGTGGAAGGGTGTTCCAGGTCTTGGCGGCGAGGTGTGAGAAGGATCTGCCGCCGGTGGTTGTTCTTCGAATGCGGGGACGGTGGCGAGGGAGAGGTCGGCGGAGCGGAGCTGGCGGTTGGGGACGTAGAAGAGGAGTCGTCTGTTGAGGTGGGCTGGGCCAGTTTTGTGGAGTGCCTTGTGTGCGTGGATGAGGAGTTTGAAGGTGATCCTCCTGTCGACGGGGAGCCAGTGCAGGTTCCTCAAGTGGGGGGTGATGTGGCTGTGGCGTGGTACGTCGAGGATCAGTCGCGCGGAGGCGTTTTGTATGCGTTGCAGTCGCTTGATGAGCTTGGCCGGGGCTCCCGCGTAGAGGGCGTTCCCATAGTCCAGTCTGCTACTGACGAGGGCCTGGGAGACTGTTCTTCTTGTGTCTGTCGGGATCCACCTGTAGATCTTGCGAAGCATGCGGAGGGTGTTGAAGCAGGAGGAGGAGACTGCGTTGACTTGCTTGGACATGGAGAGCGTTGAGTCGAGGATGACTCCCAGGTTGCGTGCGTGGTCGGTGGGTGTCGGGGCTGCTCCCAGCGTCGTTGGCCACCAGGAGTCGTCCCAGGCTGAGGGGTTGGAGCCGAGGATGAGGACCTCCGTTTTGTCCGTGTTCAGCTTTAGTCGGCTGATCTTCATCCAATCGGCGACGGCCTTCATTCCTTCATGGAGTTTGGCTTTGGCGGCGAGGGGATCCTTGGTGAGGGAGAGGATCAGTTGAGTGTCGTCGGCGTAGGAGATAATGTTGAGGTTGTGTTGTCTGGCGATGCGTGCGAGCGGAGCCATGTAGATGTTGAACAGTGTTGGGCTGAGGGACGATCCCTGGGGTACGCCGCAGATGATCTCGGAGGCTTCGGATCGGAAAGGTGGGAGGCGGACCCTCTGGGTTCTGCCGTCGAGGAAGGAGGTGGTCCATTCCAGGGCCTTGTCTCGGATCCCTGCGTTGTGGAGGCGTGCGCGTAGAGTGCGGTGGCAGACAGTGTCGAAGGCAGCGGAGAGGTCCAGCAGGATGAGGGCTGCGGTCTCACCATTGTCCAGCAGGATCCTGATGTCGTCGGTGGCGGCGATGAGGGCAGTCTCAGTGCTGTGCTTGCTGCGGAACCCTGATTGGGATGGGTCCAGGATGCTGTTTTCTTCGAGGTATCGGGTTAGCTGTTTGTTGACGATCTTCTCGATGACCTTGGCTGGGAACGGAAGCAGGGAGATGGGCCGGAAGTTCTTGAGGTCTCTCGGGTCCGCCTTGGGTTTTTTGAGTAGGGCGTTGATCTCTGCGTGTTTCCAGCTCTCTGGGAAGGTCGCGGTCTCGAAGGAGAGGTTGATGATGTTGCACAGGTGGGGTGCGATGGAGCTGCTGGCTTTGTTGAAGATGTGGTGCGGGAAAGGGTCTGACGGGGAGCCGGAGTGTATTGTGCTCATGGTCTTGATGGTGTCCTCGATGTTCACGCTGGCCCAGGCTGGCAGGGGGTCGTGGTCAATGGTGTGTGGAGGGTCTGGTGTATCGATCTTAGTTGGGGTTGTCTGGGTGTTGAAGCTGTCGTGGATGTCGGCGATCTTGCGGTGAAAGAAGGTGGCGAGGGAATCGCACAGGGGTTGCGACGGCGGGATGTCGTTGGTGTTGGAGCTGGGATTGGAGAGTTCCTTCACGATGTTGAAAAGCTCCTTGCTGTTGTGTGCGTTGTTGTCGAGGCGGTCTTTGAAGGAGATTCTCTTGGCGGACCTGATGAGGTGGTGGTGGTTACGGATGGCGTCTTTGTGGGCTGTGTGGCTGTCCGGTGTCTTATCGCTGTGCCATTTCTTCTCTAGTTTCCGGCAGGTACGCTTGGAAGCTAGGAGTTCCGAGGTGAACCAGCTGGCTCTTTTGGTGGTGTCGCTGTAGGTGAGCTTTTCAGCGGGGCGAGGGTGTTGGCACAGTCGTCCATCCATCGTCTGAGGTTGCAGGCAGCGTCGTCGGTGTTGGATGGGTCGGAGGGAGGGCTGAGAGCAAGGGTTGCCCGGAGTTGGTCTTCGGTGACTTTGCTCCAGCAGCGGCGTGGGATCTGTTGGGTGCGGTGGTGTGTGGTGGGTTTCTGGAAGGTGAAATGGATGCAGCGGTGGTCGGTCCAGAGGAGTTCCGTGGTGTGGCTGAAGGAGACGTGGGAGCTTGAGGAGAAGATGGGGTCAAGCGTGTGGCCGGCGCAGTGGGTCGGTGTTGTGACGAGCTGGCTCAGGCCGAGGTTGGCGAGGCTGTCGATCAGGGTGGTGGAGTTGCTGTCGTTGTTGTTCTCCAGGTGAAAGTTCAGGTCTCCGAGGAGGATGTAGTCGGTAGAGGTCAGGGCGTGCGTGCTGATGAAGTCGGCGATGGAGTCGCTGAACTGGGGTCGGGGCCCAGGGGGTCTGTAGACAAGGGTGCCTCTAAGGGTGGTGTTGGGGTCCGTGTGGATCTGGAAGTGCATGTGTTCGGGCGGTGCTGAGAGTGTCGTCGGTGCTGGTCGAGACCCTGATGGTGTTCTTGTGGACGATGGCGATTCCTCCTCCTACTGCGTTGATGCGGTCTCTGCGGGTGATCTTATAGCCGTCTGGGATGGCTATGGCGAAGTCGGGGGCGGAGGAGTCGTTCATCCAGGTCTCTGTCAGGAAGGCGACGTCTGGTGATGATGTGTCGAGCAGGTCCCAGAGCTCGACGGCGTGTTTGCGTGCGGAGCGGGTGTTCAGTAGGATGCACCGGAGGTGGTTGAGGTCCTTCTTGGCGGGCGCCTCGGTCGCTCTGAGGCTGGTGTAGCTGCAGTTCCGGCAGGTGAAGGGACCATGGGTGCGTTTCGGGGCGGCCTTGAAGCAGTTGTGCGTCCATCCGGGGTTGAGAGCGTGGAGTGTGGTGGCATCGTATCGACGTCGGTCCTCGAGGCTGGAGCGGGGGGCGCGTGGCCCAGGGGTTCTGGCGCTGGGCGCGGTCCAGTCGCGGACGGTTAGTTAACTTGCTATCAATAAGGTGCTGGCGTAGCTCTGGAAAACAATTACCAGACAAGTGCTCCCATGCAAACAAATCATAGAGCTCCTCAAAAGTACTCACTTTGCTACCCTTCACCCAACCATCCATAGCTCTGCAAAAGAAAGATACATATTCTACCCAAGTGGTTGCTTCCAGCTTTTTACAATTCCTGAACCTCTGTCTATAGAGTTCTGGGGTCAACCCATACCTTGTCATCAGGGCTTCCTTCATGTGGGCATAAGACATCCTATTCTCAACAGATAGGTCTAACAAAGTATCCCTCCCCTCACTCACAAAGCGGCCCCACAACCCCACTCCCCAATCCTTCTCAGGGACCCGGTGGGCCAACATTGCTATCTCATAGGCTGAAAACCACTGCCCAATATCTTCATGCTTATGGAAATCTTTGATGACATCCTTGGGGATATATACCCTGCCTTCTGAAGGCACAGATGGTGCGCTACCACCAGAGGGATTAATTTCTAAGTTTTTAGCTTTGATCTCCAACTCCCTCAACATTCTCTCATGCTCTAATCTCATTCTCTCTCTCTCCAAGGATAACTTGTTATTTTCAAACTCCAGCTTCTTATTCTCTAGGTCCTTTTAACCCTCCATTTTGAGCCTGGCCAGCTCCATTCTATGCCTTCTATTTCTCTCCCTATCCTCCAGCTCTCCTGGGGACAGGTCTTTGGAAGAAACACTGCTACCTGGCGGGGTAGGTACTTTCTCCCCTCCTGGACCCACTGGCCCATCTAGCTGCCCTTCTGCCTCCTTTGCCTCCACCACAGGGTGCTCCACATTCTCAGAGGCATTTCTTGCTTCCACCCAGGCCCTCAGCGCCTTGTGGAACTCATCCTTCTTTGTGAGGCCTGGAGTAGCAACTTTAAATTTTCTAAAGAAGGCTTTCAGCTGTTTTGTATTATAGGTATCCAGCCTATCTTCCTCAAAATCTAGATCCATAGATGCGTTGGATGCTGGTGGACTCATGGCAATAAGAATTGGTAGTCTTTAGCAAAGAAAATAACAATTCCAAGGAAACAAATTCTACCAAAATGTATGTGGTTGCGTTTGGTCTGCACTCACTAGTAGTGTACACCAATCACTGTATATGAGTCACAAATGCAAGTCCAAATCCTCACCGCTGACCACCAATGTTAGATTTGGGGGTCTCTAGTTGGCAGAGGTAGGTACCTTTGACCAAATAGGGACCCTTGCGTCTAGTCAGGGTAAGGGGCTACACTCCTAAAATAACCCCTGCTCACCCCCTTAGTAGCTTGGCACGAGCAGGCAGGCTTATCTCAGAGGCAGTGTGTAAAGCATTTGTGAACACATACAGTAATATAGTGAAAACACTACAGATGGACACCACACAGGTTTAGAAAAATAAGCATTCTTTATATAGACTTAACACAAGACCAAAACGACAAAAATCCACAATACTGTAATCAGCAATAACACTTCAAAATGGTAGAAATAGCTTAAAAATGGGTTATTCACTTAAACGCAGCCTTTAGCAACAGATAACCCCAACTGGAGTTATCACAGACCCACAAAGAACAGTACATTGGAAAAGCGAAAACAAAGACAGCTCACGGCGTAGGGGAGATGCGGTGTCGTTGGCGCTGTGCGGCATCGGTTCCTTGCTTCGAGGGAGGCGATGCGTCGGGTCCTCGATGCTTGCGCAAAGCAGGGAAGGCGTCTGTTCCTTACCGGAGAGGAGGTGACGTCACGATGGCGCCGAAACCACGGTTCCGTACGATGTCACGATGTCGATGGATTCTTGACCACCCACGTCAAGGATCGGCTCTGCGATGACGTCAGCTTCGGAGTCGATGCGGCACAGCAGCAGGCGTCGTGCCTACGTCGCAAGTCGGAGCAGCGCTCACGGCTTATGGCAGGTTACGATGTCGCTCGCTAGCGTCGCTGTGGCACAGCGGCCGGCGTCGGGTCTACGTTGTAAGTCGGAGCGGCGCTCACGGCTTCGATGCAGATTACGGCGTTGTTCGCCGGCGTCGGTGTTGCAGTTTCCTTCTGCAGCAGCCAGAACAGCAAGTTCCAGGTGCAGGCAAGCAGAAGGAGTGAAGTCTTTGTATCCCTGAGACTACAGACAGGAGGCAAGCTCAAATTCAAGCCCTTGGAGATCTTCTTCAAGATGATGAAAGCACACTCAGTCCTTTTTATCCTTTCTTTGGCAATGAAGCAACCACTGCAGGCCAACCCCAACAACACGCAGCATAGGGGTAGTCTCCTCCTTCAGCTTCCCGGTTCTTCTCCTCAGCAAAGGTTTGTCTTGATTCCCAGAAGTTATCTAAAGTCTTGGGGTCTGGGCCCCAATATTTATACCAGCAAATCCTTTGTCCTCTGAAGGCAGAGGGTCCTGTACCTAGTCCAAACCAGTTCTGGGTGCACTCTGCCAGTGCACAACTTCTTCCTTTGTCAGTGTGGGCCAGGGTCATCAGACGCACCACAGGAGGTGGAGCCAGCATTGTGGAAGGCAGGCACAGCCCTATTCAGGCCCAGGTGCTACTCCTCCCACCACACCCAATGCAGATAGGTCTATTCAGCCTAGTGCTGACTCACCCTGTCTCCTGGAGCCACCCCAGCCCCTGTCACTCACAAACCAGACATGCAATACACAGCCTAGCAGAGGCAGGCTGGATGGTTAGGTAAGAAAATACCTACTTTCTAAAAGTGGTATTTTCAAACACAGAATGTAAAAATCACCCACGCTAAAAGATGTATTTTAACATTCTGAGTTCAGGCATACTAAACTCGAATTTCTACCTGGTTCCCTGGGTCAGTTAGGATTATAAGATGTGATAATCAAACTGCCCATTCTGGCCTATGGGAGCAGGTAGCCTTGCAATAGTGAAAAACGAAAATGGCTGTAATTCACTATCAGGACATGCCACACACATCAGGGCATGTCCTACCTTTCACATACAATGCACCCTGCCCTTGGGCCTACCTTAGGGGTGGCTAACATGTAGAAAAGGGAAGGTTTGGGGACTGGCAGTGTGTGCATGTGCCAAGTCGACATGGCAGTCCCAGACTGCACACAGGCTCTGCAATGGCAGACCTGAGCCATAGTTTACAAGCTGCTCCGGTGGGTGGCACAATCAGCGCTGCAAGCCCACCAGCAGCATTTGATTTACAGGCCCTGGGCACACGCGGTGCACTGTACTAGGGTCTGACAAGTAAATCAAATAATCCAATCATGGAATCACTAATCCATACAATCATTTACCATAGGGAGCACTTGCACTTTGGCACTGATTAGCAGTGACAAAGTACCCAAAGCATCTAGACCAGCAAAAACATAGCAAAACACAGGAGGCAACAGCGAAAAATGGAAGGGAGACCCACGCCAATGGTACCAGGTCTAACACCTACCTTAAAATCATGCAGTGATCCAGAGTAGATTAGAAATGTCAGGACCATGAGGCGTGGCCCTGTCCAGTCTCTCAAAGAAGATGACTGGTGAAGACGGGCCTTGTCTTAGCCCAGTCTTCGCCCAGGCGCAGCCCTGGGGGGTCCTGCGCTACGGGAGAGGGAGGCGCACTAGATAGCACTGATGATGTCTTCCAGGTGCTGTGCATGGTGTCTGACAGGGCTTTTAGTCCTCTCAAATGTCCCCACACGTCCCCTGCTGCAGAGTTATGTCTCCCAAACATTATTCTAAGGGGCTGATTATGAGTTTGACGGTGCGGCGGAGGGACCGTCCCACCGCCGCACCTCCAAGCCCATGTGAGAACCGCCCGGCCAATGATGACTTTTTTTGCCATTGTTGGGCGATTTCTTTGGTATACCCATTGCTGTGCCTATAAAATAGGCACTGCAATGGGAACATCAAAAAAAGTTCCAGCACGACATGGACTGAAAAGTCCATGTTGTGCTGGAACTTCTGTGCATGCACACAGTTGGGCACATGCTATGCCCACCTGTGTGCATCCACAGGGCGTGGGACACAAGGAGCTCTGTAGAGCCCCCTTTGTTTCCTCTCTGCCAGGGTTTTCATGGCAGAGAAATCACCATAAAAAAAACCCTGGGGGAGAGGAAACTTGTAATATGCTTGGTGGGATCACAGCAGTCCCGCCAAGCATAAGGATGACCCTGGACCGTCACGCCACCGCCAGGGAACGGTGGTTCCCTGGCGGAGTTGGCGGTCCCAGTGCGGCACGACCACTAGGGTTGTAGTGTGGCGGTCGTAAGACTGCCGCCCCACCAGGAGTCTAGCGGCCTGAGGGCCGCCAGACTTGTAATTAGGCCCTAAGTGTTGCTTTGAATTTCCCAGACCAATTCTACATAAAGAAAGAGTGAACAATTTCATGTCATCTGTCAGATATGCCGTTACTGGGAAATCACCAAAGAATACTTACAATCTTAGGAGATTGCAAGGATCGCAATGGATCAAAGACTACAATCCATTAATTCTACCTATGTGGGATGATAACATGGATATACAATTTGTGGCAGACAGCGGTTGCATGTTACGTTACATCCTATATTCTAAAAGCTGAAAATACAGAAATAAAAAGAGCATGGGAAGAATTTTCTGCTTTGCAATCATTAAGTAAAAGATTTTAATGATTTAGCCTCCAAATGCCATCTCACCTTGCAGTCAGTAGCAATGAAGCATGTGACTGTTTCTGTTCTTTAAGCTTATACAGTAAATCACAGGCAATAATGTGGCTTAGCTTAGGATTGTCAGAGGTATGTACCAGGTCCAAGCAGGAACCACAATCCTAGTTAGGGTAAGTCAGGTACACACCATAAGTTAACCTGTGCTCACCCTTTGGTAGCTCGGCACAGAGCAGGCAGGCTTAATATAAGAGGCAATGTTGAAAGTATTTGTGCAACACTTCAAACAATAACACAGTGAAAACACCACAAAGAGACTGCACACCAAGTCAGGTAAATATGTTGTACTTTTATGACCATGTGGCACTTGATAAAGCAAAACCTGATGCTTTATGTCATTTTAGTACGCATTTTAATGGCTGTAAGGGTATATAGTCATTTCTTCCAAGGTGGTCATCTGTGATGTGGGACGTTGAGGCTTGCCTCTTCTGGATGTTCTGACATCGAGCGTTCCTCAGGGAAGAAGAGAAAAAGAAGAGCTCTATAAGAGCGTTGCCCTTTCTGTCTTACTATAGGGAATAGGGAGTGGAGGGAGGTATCACCCGAGCTCCGTCACCAGTGGTTGTCTACATGTGAGGGAAAGTGCACCGCGCGGTATAGCCGTGGTAATTCCTACACACGCAGCAACACGATCATTCCCCCTGAGACCGTTAACCCCCTCCCTTCTCAGTCCGAGACCTGCTACCGTCTGCGGGTCCCTTCCGAAAAGTGCCTCTGAGGCAAGCACGTACCTCAGATAGCCACGCTCCTCCGGGAACGTGGCAGGCAAGTTCGCAGCACCGGATGGGGTCTGGCTCCCTCTTTCCTTCTGGCGCTGGAGGCTTCGGTTTGGTCTCCGTTGGTTCTCGAAGTTCCGTCCTGGGCACCGGGTTTTCTTCCTTTCCCTCGTCGGTATCGGGGCTCCTCTTGTCCTCAGCCGGCAGTTCTCTTTTGACTTCCGACTTGTTGGCATTCTCGGAGAGGGGAGAGCCTCAGTTCAAGACAGCCGCGTCGTCAACGATGGCTCTCATTGGTCCATGTGACCACGTCACATGGGTTGTTGGAGACTCCCGGACATTGAGTGTCTTAAAGGCGCCGTGTATGTCTTGCGAGTGTGACTTCGGTGGGGACTGGAAACAGAGGAGAGGAGATACATAAGGGGGGAACATGTCTGCTTGGTCCTCTTCATTCACGTCTTGGTTCGATACGTCGTGACAGACCAAAACAACAAAAATCCTATAAAAATTACCAGAGTTATGCATTTTTAAAGAATAAATGAAAATATATTGCTTAAAAGCTTAAAGCTAGACCACGTTAAATCCAAAAGTTCAGGCTGACCTCGATGGAGCACAGGGCTAAAACAGGGACCAGTCTAGGCCCACTGAAAAAGTACCTTGAATGTGTTGACGTCGAGAACAAGGCGGGGAGCAGCGGAGGTGATGCGTCGTTGTCGATCCTTATGATGGAAGCGATGCGTTGGTCCCGAGCTGTGCAAAGGTGAGGATGCGTTGGGAATGAAGGCGATGTGTCAAGCAGTTGGCAAAGTGATGGCCTCTATCATTGCAGTTGCAATGATGTGTCGTCGTCCATGGAGGTGCATCAGTCAAGGGCGACTCAGCTGTGTTAAGCAGTCATCAGAGCAATGTACTTGCTCCTCGCAGCCACCGAGATGCTTCAGAGTCGATGGAGATGCATTGGTTCCAATCGGTGCAACAGTGTTGATGTGTTGATTTTTGCAGTTGCAGCACTTTATACCCACTTCCAAGGTCCCAGGAATGGATTGGCGCCACTTAATAGGGCAAGACTTGCAAGATTCCCACAAGCAAAGTCCAGGTGCTTTTGCAGGTTGATGAAAAGTCTTTGATGTCACTGAGAGTTAGAACAGTGGGCAAGCAAGCATGCCCTTGGTGTCACTCTGGCTTCAAGTGAGAAGGGTCCAGGCCTTCCTCAGCATGGCAGCACAGCAGCAGAGCGGTTCATTCCAGAGCATCAGTCCAGCAGAGTGACAGTCGTTGTAGCAACAAAGCAGTGCTTCCTCCTGGCAGAGTTCTTTTCAGGTTCAGTAGTGTACTGAAGTGGTAGGGTCAGAGACCCAGTACTTATACCTAGTTGTGCCGATGAAGTGTGGGTGAGTTCAAAGATGGGCTTTGAAGTGCAAAGAGGTCATACCTCCCAGCTCTGGCTCCAGACTCACTCCAGGGGGGTATGCAGCCATTTGTAAGGGGACATGACATAGCCTATTTAGATGTAAGTGGCAGCTCCTCCTACCCATCCGGCCCAGGATCACCCATCAGGATGCGGATGGCCACTCAGTCACAGTTAAGTGCCCTCTGTGTGTGGCTGTCTAGAGGGAATGCACAAAAGTCCAGGTGTCACCCACACATGCGTGCATTGGAGACAGGCTGCAGGCACACAGGGCTAAGAGTAGAATCATTACATCTTTCTAAAAGTGGCATTTTTAAAAGGGTAATGATAAACTCAACTTTACTAGTAAAGATGATTTATCAACACCATTCCAATGATATGAAACATGACAGATCTACTCCTTCTCAATCAAGAATTGAAGCTTATAAGTGTAATAAGGATTTCCCTATGTTAAGCTATGAGAGGGGTAGGCCTCACAGTAGTGAAAAATGAATTTGGGTGTTTTTCACTACCAGGACATGCAAAACCTAAAATTATATGTCCTACCTTTTGATTATACCGCACCCTGCCCTATGGGCCATCTAGGGCCTACCTTAGGGGTGACCTATATGTAATAAAAGGGGGGTTGAGGCTTGGCAATGGGTTTTAAAAGCCAAGTAGACATGGCAGTGTAAACTGCACACAAGGGCAATGCAGTGGCAGGCCTGAAACATGTTTAAAGCACTACTTGTGTGGGTGGTATAATAAGTGCTGCAGGCCTACTACTAGCATTTAACTTACAGGCCCTTGGCAAATGTAGTGCACTATGCTAGTGACTTATGGATAAATGAAATATGCCAATTGGGGATAAATCAATCAAACCATGTTTTAGGATAGAAGCAAATGTGCTTTAGCACTGGTTGGCAGTGGAATTCAGCAAAATTGGAGGCAAGCAAGCAAAAAGTTTGGGGGAAGACCACCTTGAGGCTGACAGGTCTAAGAAATATATATTTCACATTTTAATCCCACTAACAAAGACGTTTTGAAAACCAATATGCTGATCACGTATTACCCAAAGAGAAGTCCTTTGTTAGAAAACATATCGCTCTATGAAGGTTGCTCAGTTCTACACATATCAAAATAATATGGCAGAAGATATCAACGCTGGAAAATTTTGAGTTCAAGGGACGAATCGATGTTTAAAATGTCATTCTAAACCTACACTTATTAATCAGCATAAACTCAGTTGTGACAGAAGGAGAAAATAAATAATTCTACTATCTAGCACTTCTTCAATTATTTAAGCTATGATGCAAAGAAGAGATTAAATGTACATTTCATTCCTCTGAAGATGCATTTAATGTCTATAAAAATGAGATTGTAGTGCTCTATTTTCAAAGATACTTACAAATGCTAAAACAGGAAATAGCATAAGAAAATAAGGTTAATGCATCAAATTAACTCAATTCAGCATCAACTAATAATCCTTCCAGTTCCATGACTTGGACAACCAATGACTGATAATGAAACTATAATTGTCATGGGTGAGGTTAAGCATGCAATGGATTAAGTCAAAAAGGATGTTCAAATTTTGGAATACTTAGTATCACAATTAAATTCAGAACAACTACCAATACACCTAGATATCAAGCAGTCAGTAGATCATGGACTTATACATGACAATGGATTATGTCAATGTACTACTTTTTAATCTATGTTACAATATGTGAGTTGCCAAGCTGGAACTGGTAGAACATTTCTTTTTGAAGTAATAAATCTACAGCTTCAAATGTATCTTGCGCAGTTACTAGTCCTACTGGATTAGCAGCATATAACATCAAAGAAATTACTTTACATTGTCTACTTTTACTGCCTGTAGAGCATGATAACAATTAGGAATACTTGGAATTTAATACTGATACATGTCAATTACTTGGAAGGGTTAAAAAACTAAAAGTTTTAATCATAGATAAAGTCAGCATGGTTTAAAACGTATTGTTGGCTTTTGTTTATTTGTGGATGAAAAAAGTACTCAGACCATCTTATGAAGTCCTCTTTGGAGGGAAACATGTCATTGTTTTTGGAGGTTTCTTAAAACTAATACCTGTAAAAGGCGAATCAATTGTCAAAATCTTTTGCAGGAGGAAACACAGAAATCTTTGGAAAAGATAGGAAATATTAACATTTGGTTGCATTCTATATATACAGAACTAACACAGAATATGAGGCAAGCTAATGATGAAAAATATACCAAGATATTAAAAGATATTTGACTTGGCACTGTGACAAAAGACACAAAGATTATCTTAAAGAAACGAGACACAAGTACATTGTTTCCTAACCTTCATTCACCAGCTGAAGTAATGCATTATCTTCTCTCACAATAACAACCTGTGGTTTGTTTATTGCTAACGCTTGCAGAATGTGCAAAAATAAATAATGAAATGCTGCATCTGGAAAAAGAAGAAATTGTACAGCTCCCTTGTAATGTTAAGGTAGAGAGTCATGGGCTGAACATACTTATTAGTATAGGTTTAGTTACTAAATTACAGAATATGGAAAGATCTATGTCATATACAGTGGGATTGGAAAAATATTCACATCTGTGTAAAAGTTGTGTTATTTTGCATCTCAATTTACAGGTAGAGGAAGGACTTGAAAATGGAGCCATGGGATTTGTAGTGGGCATTCTGACGTCAGCAAGCAATGAAGATTTTTAATTTATTCTGATAAAATTTGCCTATTTTCCAGAGCAAAAACAGATCTCTCACTGTGCAGCAAGATTCTTACTTATCAAAGATATATATATTTGAGGAGAACAGTTTCCTCTTTATTTGGCTTATGCAGTAATGATATACAAATTACACAATAATTAACATTGCTTCTACAATATTTAAAGAGGGAATGGCATTTGTTGCTCTTTTGCCTGTAAAAAAGATCTGGACTATATGTTATTGATTTTGATGATACAAGAATTAATGCAGATAGTAGCTGTGTAAGGGAATATAATCATTTGCGAAAATTAAACGCTTCTCATCTTGGCGAATATCCCATTTTTACAAAACCTAACCAGCCTTCCAAAAGAAAAATAACATCAAACTGCAATTATGAAGAAGATTTGGACCAACTGAATTAGAAAAAACAAAAAACAAAACCCACTGAAATTACAGGACATCAGTTTGAAAATCTAAAAGACATTAACCGCTATAGCAATATGATTGTTAATCTACTTTTATACTTACCGGGCCTGATTCACAGAACTAACTTACGTCAAAAACGTAAAGTTAGTACTTTTTGGTATTCACAGAATACACTTACTCATTTTGGTATTCACAGAATGAACTTACTCATTTCGGTATTCACAGAATTAGTAGCCCTAACTTTAGGACTCCTAAATGCTTTCTGTGAATACCGAAAGTCTTAAAGTTAGGATTTTTCTCAGTTTAGGAGTAGTAAAGTTAGGACTTTACTACTCCTAAACTGAGAAAAATCCTAACTTTAAGACTTTCGGTATTCACAGAAGGCAATTAGGAGTCCTAAAGTTAGGACTACTAACTTCTGTGAATACCGAAATGAGTAAGTTCATTCTGTGAATACCAAATGAGTAAGTGTATTCTGTGAATACCAAAAAGTACTAACTTTACGTTTTTGACGTAAGTTAGTTCTGTGAATCAGGCCCCAAGTCAGCCAAAGAATTAATAAAACATGTAGAGCAACCTTAACATATCTCTATTAACAAATTTTGTCTGACAACCAAATATGCCACTGTACACGTGTCATTGAAGATATGGTAAATATATTAAGAGGTGCTGTTCAGTTTTCTATCAATCAACAGCAATATCCTCATGAATTCTGTTATGGCTGTTTTACAAATAGCAGCTCAATCAACAGCAATGTGCTCAGAAATTCTGTATGGCTATTTTACAGATAGCAGCTAACGTAACACCCAAGTTCTGACCTTTTTGGTGTCAAATACTCTTATGAAAATAAATGCATGCATTGTCTATATTCAGGCACCAGTGTTACAGATTTTAAAAGATTTGTATATATACCAATACCTGACTGCAAATCAATCCCATTTAGCAATTTAGTATGCAGCTCTGTGCAGCCAAACCTTTGTTCAAACTGTAAATCAGTACTTGTCTCAACCCTTCATTTAATAATGGTGAGTAAATATATGACTTTCATGATTCAAAGATGCACTCTAAATAACTGAAAAATCAATGCATTAATTTCTAACTTTACTGCTTCTCAAAGTTCTATTTCATGCCAGTCATTTCCTTGTTTGGCTATTTTGTTTCATCATGAAGAGACAGTACACCTAGACATCATACCATGTACTTAAAGATCAACACAGGTTGGGTAGAATGTGATGATAACAGTCTTACTTTTAAGCACAGACTGCCCAAACATTTACAAGACAGTTACCTCTTAATTTTACATCCAAAGTTCTAAGTGATAATGTTACTATTTGAATAACCCTACAACGCAGTTTGAGAGTTAAACTTATAGAAATCAGTAGATATGTCACTATGTGGCCTTGCATGGTTGATGTTATTTTCAATAATCTACGGGTAAATAAAGTTGTGCTCTATACTTTACCATATATTATGTTACAAAGAGAGATGTTTTAACAGTTGAACATTAGTAGTTTATATGTTTTCTTCACAATGCAATAGATTTATTTTTCTCTCTGTTTCTTGAGGACCACTACCATATGATCATCTTGAACTTTCAGTGTTCTAAAAGATGACATTCAAGTGTAACAGAAATATTACTTCTGAAAAAACAGGTAAGGAGAAAAACAACAATGTATATAATTTTTTTTAATATGTAGGATATATATATATTATTTTGTGTGTCTCTGTACTGCAAGGTGCTGTACTTCCCTTTCTGTGACTCTAGAACATCACCATCCACTGTACTATAGGACACATCACTAATTAATACCACACCTCACTCAACTCAAACACGTGCCACTAAAATAATCGACATTCAACTCCTTTCTGCGCCACTCAACTGTACACCCCTTCAATGTAACACAGTATTTAAGACACCAGTATCTTATGAAACACTCTAGTGTATGTCACGCCACTCATCAACAATCTACTTACTCCAATACAGATTATAACAGTGTGCCCAAAATGAATACCCTCAACAACACTTAACTGAACTACAGGCATCTTAACTACTATCGAGTTTACACTTTACTCTATTACACTGTACTATATTGCACGCAGAGCTTTTCATTTCACCACACATAATTAACCTACCTTTCTCTTACCCTTCATCACTACATTACAGGCCACAACATTTTTCATTTACCTAGAAAAATGTGTTTATCATTAACAAAAGCTCTATATTATTAGAAATATTTGGTCAGTTCTTAAAATAACTTGTTTTCCTCTTTTTTGTTCTTATGATTTTTTCTGTAATTTTCACTTTTTTTAAGGAGGTGAACAGGTCAATGTAACCAACAAAAGAAACAAAAAAAACAATTGCATAGACATGCAGAACAAAGGGGAGAAAAAAATCAACTAAGTATGCTGTGGAGTACATTTATGAGCTACCACTATCTCCCGGTGGATATTTACTTTCTTCATCCCAGCAACAAAAATCTTGCATATCAGACAATAACTGGCAGCACTTGCATACTGATCCACTATATGTCGCTTCTGCCTCAGGAGGTCAACTCGCACAGCAGTACCAGGTGCAGGTATGATGGGTAAAGTAGATGGAGTGGACGCTTGTGGGACTGCATATGATGCTCTAGTGGTTGAGGGGGTTGCAGGGATTGTAGCTGTGGCCACTGTTGATTATGTTGCAGTGACCTCCTGCCACTCTATCTCTCACCTCCTCTGAGCACGGGAAAATTGTGCGGGATGGATGGCATCCAGATGTTTTCTCAAGCCAGTAGTTCTAAACGAGTACTGCTCGCATGTATCTCGTGAGATCACTTTCTGGCGCAAATTGCATGTGACCAGCTTGGCATTCACTTTCTTCTACCCCAGTGGATTAGAGAAGAACTGAAATACCACTGACTCCTTCATCCGCTTACAGCGCTCAAGCTCTTGCTTTTCTTGTAAGATGACCTGCTCCTCCTTCTGCTGCAGTCCACGATGTTCTCCCTCAGCCATACTGAAATACAGAGCTTCAGTAATGGGGCCTGCAAAAACTAACAGTTTTTCAAAACAAAAGATGCACCTACCCCTTACAAGGTAACACTGTGAATGATACAAGATGGGTGGCTCCTTCCTGTTTCTTGTAAGTGCAAATGTTTTTACCTAAACAAAAGATGTTTTACAACCGCAGACTACCTCAGTACTTCCTCAATAGTACCTAGGATGTACCCCCAGTACCAGCGAGCTACAAAATAAATAAATAATGGTCATAAACCTTAAATTAGCATAAACTAGGCATACTGTTACAAAATCCTTTCTGTTTTCTTACAGCCTAAATATAGTAATAACATCCAAAAATGATATTTTAATCTGTTGCTTTATGTAGGCTACATACATAGCCCAAAAGTAGCCCAACATTATCAGAAAATATCCTCCAACCATAGACACTGGAACTTGTGATAGAAAGTAACAGTCATTGGGCTATAAACCAAGCCCAATACTACTACATCACAGCACAACCTGTAAACAGAGTGGTAACTGCTGGAAAGAGAAATATATTGATTACAAATTCACCAAAATATTACTAAAATAAGTCTGAATAAATTACAAAATGTAAATCCATGTTTTACACACTAAACACAATTGAGGTTCAATAAAAATACCCAAGGGTAAAGCCTAGTTATAGTTAGAAATACATTATTTATTATAAAAATAAAATACAAACATAAACTACACAAACATAACTAATTGTGAAGTTATAGTTATAATACTCAATTACATCTTATACCAGGTCCAAACGATACTATAACTTTATCACCTCATAACATGGTCCTATCAAAAAATTTTACACATCACATGAACTATAACGCGCCACTTATACATGCAGTGCTTATGCTATTTTATATACCATCACTTCAACTATGTAAAATGTAATCTTTTCTAGCAATTCTTATCACAGCTATGACATTATGTAGGACAACACTCTGCATGTAGATTGGAGAGTTTTAGTTCATGTGGTATTTAACATTTTTTGATAGGACTATGTCGTGAGGTCATCAAGTTATATTATTGTTTGGACTTCACAACTTATAATGTTTGTATAGTTTAAATTTGTATTTTATTGTTCTAATAAATAAAGTATCCTAACTACAACTAAACTTTAAACTTCTGTGGGGACTACAACTCCTGTGCTGCTCTTGCCATCAGGAGACCGGGGAGGAGACGACGGAGCACTTAAAGCATGGTAGCATCCCCCCACAGCGCAGGACACAAGCAGGACACACCTGGGCTGCGCCTAGGCCAATACTAGCTCAAGACTGGGCCTGTTGTACCCCGTCTGAGCCAAGAAGAGGCAGGGCCACCCCTCTAATGCCTACTGTTACAATGTTTGAGATGTTTCCTGTTGATTAGTGGGGTTGTTATAAAGATCCCAAAGAACAATGTATAGCACATCTGAAATGGTAAGGGTTTTAATTTCCGACTTCTAGAAGACACATGAGCAATTATCCTATAACTACTTGGTAACAAAGAACATCGTACCATAAAATACCTTGTTTAGGCAGGAGGATTTGCTTTATAGTGTGCCTCAGTGCCCGAGTTGTAATGGGAAAAAGAAATGGCAGTGTAAGCCCTCAGGGGACAGCGAAGAATAAAAAGTTGGTTAGGCATGCCGCAGAAAACTGCACAATAGACGTAATAAATAACCATTGAGGAAGTGGAATTTATTCTAAATAAATGGTAAACAGTGGATTGCCCTGATGCATGTGAAAGGATCGCAGAAGTTTTCTAAAAGGGGCATAAAACTGTGTCATTGAGCAAGCTCCCACAATCATCCAACAAATTCCAGACCCTGAGAGTTTTCCAAGATACTAATGAAAAGAAGAAGGAAGTGCAGTTTGCTAGTAAAACGCAAGTGTGGGAGCAAAGACATAGTGAAATTAATGAATGTCATGGAATTAATAGTAATAACACACCTGAGGTAACTTTCACAAATGGATATAGCCCCCTCATAACTTCTGAAAGTGGAAAAAACTCTCCCATTAGGAATGAAGTAAAATGTTCTGCATTGCACATTACCAATACCTCGAAGGAACCGACCACAGGATGTGACTGAAATAAAAACCTCAAGGAGACATTAGCTCAGATGGGTGTAGAAATTGGTCAATTACGTGCACAGGTCCACCTACTACTGAATAAAAATTAGGAATTACAGCTGACCCAAATAGGGAGAGGAGGGAAGATAAAATGGGGAGAAGTGGCCCAGAAGTGGCATGGAGAAGTGGGGTGGAGAGGGAGGTTTTTGACTGGTCTATTGGCCTAGGTAAGAACCACACCTGGAATACTCGATCCAAGATCTCGAATTGCAATCAGCAGGGCAAAGTCGATCAGGTTAGGGAAACAATGCACACCCTAACCTTACCTTACAGTCCCCCAAGGCATATGCTGTATGGAAGTGAGCACCAGATGTGGGAATATAGACACACCCACTCCATACCCCCACTGCAGCCAATGCATGTAGAGTGTGATGGAGAACAATGAAATAACAATGTGGTGCACCAGTATTCCCATAAACCGGGAAGTATATAAACTAGAAGGGGAGGAGGGCTACATGGAAAGGTCGGAGTACATAAAGTTACTGCAAAATAAATATAGCTGGTTAATGTTCCCAGGTGACCCCCGGGAGGTAAGGTGGACAATGAATCACTAAAGAATGAAGTAATACATAGGATAAGGCATCATCAACATTGCTTTTCATTATTAAGATCTGATCTCCTTGCCATTAAACGATACTCCTTGCAGAATAAGCATTTTGAATATTTGGTCGTGGAGTTGGCCAAGGAGGAATATGCAGCTGGGCTGGTGGATTTAGACCAGGGTACCTCACCCCCAATCAAATCCTCCATACAATTTAAGTTTAATCCCCCCACAAAGGAACACCTAATCAGAGAGCATGATGATCTACAGGCCAGCCATAAAAGAGAAACTTTCTTGAAACAACAGAGAGACGCATTAATGCCGATCTAACTGAGACTGGCTGACTCAAGGAAGGGTGCCTAATATCTAGTGGGGAAAAGTTGTCAGGAAACTTGAACCCAACTATCCCCATTCTGCTCCAAGAAAACAGGCAAGTAGATATTGATCAAGAGAAAGCAGCAGGGCTTATAAATGGTGTGGTGTTTTCACTTAGCAATCAAAAGAAGTTAACATGCAACAATATGAGGATTGTATCTGGGCAATAGTGTATAAAAACACCCCGGTCTTCCTTTCATAGTATGTGTTTAGACTTTTAATAATACTTATTTACCTATCCGATATCTAATTTTAACCCTAACATGGATTTTCCTTTACATGAATTGGAGTTGTATGTTGATTATTGGATCTTTTACCTGTGCTTTTATGATCTGTACTTAATGGATCGAATAAAGATTTTATTGATTGATTGATTGATCAAGACAAACAACAGAGAGACATGATTAATCCTTGTCCCCCCACACAGATTGTAGATGTTAAACAACAGATCAAGCGGCTTTCTTGGAATGTAGCAAGATTAAAATCCAAGTTGAACTATGTAGAATGCGGAAACTTCATTGACAAATTTCATATTTTCATGTTCCAGGAATCATGGGCTGTACATCCAATTCAAAACCTGGATTACACAAATTATAGTATAGAAGGTAAACCCTTACAAGCTGGCCATCCGTCAGGTGGCTTAGCAAGCTGGATAAAGACAACTGTAGCTTGTAGAATCAGATTACTTAACCTCAAAAACAATGATATTTGGGGCTAGATATTAACTAAACAAACACAGAGAATGAGCTCGGAGCTAAGCTCTAGATAACCCAATCATCGGGGTCATTGATAAAAATCTCACTTGCAGGGAACCCATTAGGTTGATAGAAAAACTCTCACCCACCAACCTAGTTGGTGGCATGCTTCATCATCGGGTTCCCACCTAGGAAGCAGAGTGCCTCCTAGGTTTGCTTCAACGCCTGACTACAGCGGAGCTGGGTTTTTTGTTTGGTTGCGTTTATGTGAGTGGTAGATACCGTGAAGTGAAAGGTTAAAGCTACCTCCAGGGTACCCAGTGTTATTTTATTGTTTGGTCCCTGGGATAGGGTCAAAATCTGATAAGTGGACATGTGTGAGAGGAATTGTCTCGCACGTCTCTTCAAAGGTATGTGAGCATATTTAATTCAAGTGAAGTGGTCTACCTACATGTTTCAGCCAACGAGGTTCCAATAGATTGGCTTTCTTCAGGACCTGTGGTTCAGAGTAAACCCTGAACTCGTGTGTAAAGTGCGTAACTTATGGGTTTCACCGTCAAATTTCTAAATTCTGCAAGAAAGTAAAAGAACAAGCCTAACTTAATTATGAATTTAGCAAAAGGTATCCCCAGTCGGGACCCATCAGTCATGCAAGTGATCACAGGCAGCTTCTTAACCTGTGTTGAAAAACACGTCCGTGGGTGCGGTAGACATATCGTTAGGCATGCGTAGCTCATAGGCATATGTAGGTACTGTGCGATAGTAATCCGGATTGACAAAAATACCGAAATAAAGCATCATATTTCAACTGACACAGGATTTGCCCTCTAAAACTATTGGTGCATGCACAAAACATACTATGAGCACGTACAATTTGGTAGGGAGGGGAGGTGCATAAAGATATTGCAACCCGCTATGGGGCACGATAGTCAAGTGCGCGCAAAAGGTAATGCAGGTGTTACCTACATAGAGCATGGAAACTCTCCGTGACATGGATCCCGGCGGGAGGCAGTGCCTATTGTCACACACTGTGTGTGAAGAAAATATGGTGGAAGGAAAGAAAGGGGAAACGGATGGTCTGTGAAGACAGCACTGACCGAGCTGCAAAACTGGCGGGCGGTAATCAAAATTCAGTGGCTTACTTCGTCAAGGTCGGTCGCCTACAGCTTTACCTGCTAGTACCTCTCTTCCGGGATCCCGGCGAAGCCGTATCCTTGGTCCCGAAAGGTATTTCAAGAGACCCAGTCATCCTCCTTCTGCTGACGCACGGTGCACGTTGGCGTCTGGATGGCGGTTGTGATTGGTTGAGTTGTGCGAGCCCCTTCTAACATGTTAACCCCTACCTCTCGCAGAGGGTTGCAATTTAATAGAAGGCCATTCTCTGTCTTATTAAGGCAGAGGATGCCCTTCAACCAATACCCAGTGTTCCTAAAAGGGCGCTGTCTATATAAAAGAGCTTTTTATGGCGTCTTTTAGCCGTGAGAGCTCAAACATTACAAGAAAAAAGAATATTCACCAGAAGAGAAGTTTCTCTAAGGGGTCATTTTAAAAGTTGGGTGCAAAGGGATTCTACCTAAGGATGGTAACCTGTTTGGGTAAAGAATCATAGTGATAAAAGGATACATGAAAAATACATAAAAGAAGGGGGATAGTCTCTCTCATGGAGAGAGCTCAAACATTTCATTGGTAGAGTTCTGGAGAGTTTCTTATTGTTGTTGCATACAGGGAGTGTAGCCTTTTCTTTAGCAAGGTTGTTATCTTAGGCTATGAATAAGGTGGCAGTGCCCTTTGTTCTTAGCTCCTTGGCATAAGGGAATTCCAGGGTATGTCATCATTCAGGCCCAGTCGATGTGTAGAAAGGCAGTAGACCCATCTCTGTTCCTTCTCCCAGAGTACATTTTGAGGGCTACCCAGATGTACATCTAGTTGTTCTATTACTACCCATTTCAGGTCGTCAATCGTGTGATTGGTTCTTAGGAAATGGTCCGTCATTTTGGTTGTGTATGCGTTTGCATCTGATATTGCTCCGATGTTCACAAATTCTTGTTTGACCTTCCTGCTGGTCATTCCTATGTAATGTAACTCGCAAGGGCATGTTATCACATCAATTACATTGCTGGAATTGCAATTTGTATGTTTTTTCAGGTGCCATATTTTGTTTGGTTTCAAGTCCAGAGTTTTAGTCCTGTAGGCTAGGTTACACACACTACAATTGCCATAGGGGTAGTGGCCAGTGACTTCTGGTAATCCCCAGGCATTACACACTGTGGCCCTGGGTGGTGGTCTTTTTGGGCGTGTAAAGACCAGATGGTCTTTTAACCTCTTTGCTCATTTAAAGGAGAAGAGCGGTTTTACCCATTTGAGGTTACCCGATTCTAGGATCCTCCAGTGTTTGTTGACGATATTTTTTATCTGATTGGAAATCGTGCTGTAAGCAGTTACGCAAGTGAGAGGTGGTTCTGTAGTGCTCTTGTTAATTTCTTCCAATAACGCCTCTCTGTTCTGATTTCTGGCTCTTTTCATGGTGTTTGTAATGATTCGCTCTGTATAATCTCTGGTCTTCAGTTTTTTCGTGAGATCTTTAGCTTGGATTCTGAAGTATCTAACCTACTGCAGTTCCTACGAAGTCTTAAGAACTGACCGTAGGGAAGGTTTTCCCTCAGAGCCCTGGGGTGAAAACTGTCAAACTTAAGCAGGGTGTTCTCTGCTGTGGGTTTGTAGTAGGTTTTTGTCTGTATGCTGGCATTCTCATAGAAGATTGTTATGTCCAGAAAGGTGATGCTGTCCGTTTCCAAAGTGTAGGTTAATTTGAGGTTGGTATCACAAGTGTTGAGCCAACCATGGAATTCCAAAAAGCTGGTTTTTGATGCTTCCCATATCAACAAAATATCGTCGATATAGCGTTTCCAGAATTTAATTTTTCGCATGAAGGGATTGGTGGAGTTCAAAATGAATTGTTTTTTAAAATCATGAACATAAAGCCCTGCCACACTCGGGGCGAAGGTGCTGCCCACCGATGTTCCGTATATCTGAAGAAACAGCATGTCTTCAAACTCAAAGAAATTTTCTTTGAGAGCCAACTCTGCACATTCAATGACAAACTCCTTGGGTGTGTTGTAGGCCCATGTCAACTCATCCAGGGTGTTCCTGATTACTTGGATGGTCTCCTCTTGTGGTAAACTCGTATAGAGGCTTCAAATGTCCAAACTAACCAGTAGGTCGGTCCCTGGCTTGAAGTTAACTCCTCTCAGTAGCTGCAACAGCTCCTTTGTATCCTTAAGATAAGTGGAAGTTTTATGTACCAAGGGTTTTAGAAAGTACTCGCAGTAGAGTGAAAGGGGCTCCAAAAGGGAATTGATCCCAGAAACAATAGGACGGCCCGGGGGTGGGGACTTATTTTTATGAATTTTCGGCAGATTATAGAAAGAGGGGATCAAGCAGTAGCGGTCCGTGGTAGGAGTGCCGGCCGGGCGGTGACGTGGGGTGGGGGAGGGGCAGGGTGGGGGGTAGTAAACCACGGATTACAGCCGAATACAGGTAAGTAAACATTTAAATAAATAAAACGAATTTCGTTGCGCGCACTGCATCGCATTTGGCAATGCAGCGCTCACAACGAAATTTGTTTTATTTATTTAAATGTTTACTTACCTGTATTCTGCTGTAATCCGTGGTTTACTACCCCCCACCCTGGCCCTCCCCCACCCCACGTCACCGCCCGGCCGGCACTCCTACCACGGACCGCTACTGGGATCAAGGCTTCCTTTGTACATAGGAAGTCCGCTTCCCTGCTGGTGATGTACCCATTTGATTCTGCTTCTTTCACCAAATAACCAATCCTGTTCTGTAGGGACTGAGGGGGGTCCTTTTTTAGGAGTTTGTAATTCTGCCTATCGTCCAACAGTCGCATGCATTCATTTCTGTAGTCTGTTTTGTTAAGCAAGACCACTCCTCCTCCCTTGTCCGCTTTCTTGATCACGATGGTTTCATCCGAACATAGCTCTCTTAGTGCTTGTGATTCTGCTCTGCTCATATTGTGAAACGTATTGGTTGGCCGTAGCTCCTCCATTTCTTTCATCACAGCCTGTTCAAATGTTTGTAATTCCACTGGTGAGGTGGTCGTGGGGGGGGAGGGCAGAAGGTAGATTTTTTTCGGAAATTGGTGTCCTACTTGGTTTCATCATTTTTCATTGTCTGCTATTTTCAAGAAAGGCCTCGAGTCTGAGTTTTCTAAAGAATTCCGTCAGTCCACAGTTGAGATGGAATTTGTCAAGATTGGGTGTGGGTACGAAGCCTATTCCTTTGTTAAGAACTTGTATGTCGATTCCTGTGAGAGATCGTGAAGATAGGTTAGTAACTATTCCCAACATGTGCTGGATCCGGGTTGTGGCTCCCTGGTCTTGCTCCTGGTGTTCATCCCCATGTTCTGTTCCTCCCAATGTACATGGTTTCCTCTTCGGCCGCGGGATCTTCTCCCCATCCCTAAAAAAGGAAACCTCTGGTTTTGGGCAAAAGGTGGTGGACCCTGTTGGTACATGGGGTTCCATGGGAACATGTGATGCGTGGGAGGCTGGAAATGTGGTGGGAAGCCTAATACCCCTTGGTTGGGATATTGTTGCCAATGTTGTGGCCACTGTCAGTGACTTGCTTTCCCCTTCTGTCTACCTCTTGTGCTACCTCCGATCAAGCTGCTTCCTGTTTCTGACAAGTAGTCGTCCGACAGCTCTTAGAGATCATCAGGGTTACTGGTATGGGTATACGTCGGGTCGGCGTGAGGGTAGACCTTCGTGTAAGATAATTTTTTCAGGTCTCTCTGAAACTTTCTTGATTTTGGACTGGGTCAGGTAGTCCTTGTATTCCCACATTTCTTTATTCACTTCTTCTAGATTTTTTTTAAAGAAGTGAAGTTGTTTTGAAATTGCTCTTTGTGACTTAGATTTGGATAGGCATGGCATCTGATAATCTTTTAGCTGTTTTAATAATTTGGATAATCCAGTCCCTAGTACAGTGCCAAGCTATCTGGGCCCAGTCTTGTCTAACATCATCTTCTAGGAAGAAGTGGGGGGCATTGGTTACAATCAGTCCTCGTGGTGCTGTATTGGACCTCAAATAGTCAGTCAGTATAACCCCATGTAAGATAGTTTTTATTCTCAATCTTTTTTGGTCAGTCAAACTATCCCAATCCTTAGTTTGGGAAATTGTTTGTGCGATATTCAGATCCGCCATAAGTGGTGGACCGGACAGAATCTGGTTGACATCTTCCTCCGTGAAGGTTAGCCCAGGATTTTCTGCCATTATTGTGTGCTCAACAGATTTATTATTTAGTTATTTGAACAATTGAACTCTCACAGCTGTGCGCTGCCTAATATAAAAAAACAATGGAGAGCGAGAGAGAGAGGAGGGAGCCAAGGAGCTCGTTTGTCTCCCCTAAACATAAGTTAAACAAACAAAGAGAACGAGCTCGGAGCTAAGCTCTAGATAACCCAATCATCCGGGTCATTAAAAAAAATCTCCCTTGCAGGGAACCCATTAGGTTGATAGAAGAACCCTCACACACCAACCTAGTTGGTGGCATGCTCCATCATCGGATTCCCACCCAGGAAGCAGAGTGCCTCCTAGATGTGCTTCGACGCCTGACTACAGCGGAGCTGGGATTTTTGCTTGGTTGCGTTTATGTGAGTGGTGGATACACAGGCATAAACAGGCAGTGGCAGGGACTGTACAGCGCTCGCTGCTGTGCCGAAGGGAACACAACTTTGGCAAGCAACGAATCGTGTATAATGTAAAGACATTTTAAATCTGCTCTTAACTATTTCTAAAACTGTTTTATCGACCTACCTGTTGTTACTTCCTGACTCTCGTTGTTGTCCTAGCCTTGGTCCGCCGCGGCTGTTTGTGCCATTTGAGCAAAGGGCGGGACTTAGTCTCTCCATACACTTCCGGTCACGGAAGTCGGTGCGCTAGCCTCGGCGGCTTTCTGCCTATTTAAATCGCATGCTGCAGCGGACGCACCTCTGGCGCGCCGAAGGCACGCCAAAGGCAAGCCGGTCTGCGCCCGTCAGCACACAGACCGCGCACAGCGCCAGGCATTATGCCGGTTTTTATCCAGACTACCCTGGTAGAATTAGGTGCCAGTACTCGAAAGAAGCCTTGCTACAATTTAGACCAACAGGTAATCCCTGCCTGGGTGCTATTTTTGATCCTCAACTGAGTGCAGGTGGAAAACACTGCCTTCATTGCTCTAACATATTTCACCTTCTCCCACTGTCACAAGCAAGATGATGGAGTTTCACTCAAAGAACTCCAGAACAGAGAGAGACAAAAACCCGTTGCGCTCTTCTGAACACAAGATCTCTTGCAAAAAACGCTCTGGCTTTCCATGATTTCATGGATGAGCTTCAAATCGATTTGGCCTTTATCACAGAAACCTGGGTCGATGCCTCCTCCGAACCCAATCTCTTAGAGGCTCTCCCTGAAGGTTTTAAAATCCTCAGTAAAGATAGAGTAGGGAAAAGGGGAGGAGGAGGCATAACGCTAATAGTCAGAAATGGTTTCAAAACATGGTTTAAGCCTATCTTAGATAATACAGAGTGTGAAGCAGCAATTTTTAAAATTGGGCTCGATAGTCAGAACGCTTTTAATGGCACATTACTTTATCGGCCTACTAAAACCAAAACTTGCTTTCTAAACTCAATAGGTCAACTTCTGGAGAACAAAGCAGACCAGTCCAATTTTTCCATCTTGGGTGATTTCAATTTCCATTTAGAAAATAGTGCAGATAGGAAAACCGAAGCCATTCTTGATCATATGGCCAGTACAGGACTTAGTCAGGTTGTCAAAGGGGCCACACACTCGGCTGGGCTCTGTTTGGACTGGATTTTTTCGGATCATCCCAACCTAGTATGGACCAGAGCATTGCCACTTATCTGGTCGGATCACAAGGCAATTATGTTTGAAATTGCCTTGCCGCCTAAAAGGACGCCTAAATCCTCAAATAAAGTTATCATCTTTCGACCTTGGAACAAGGTAAAGACAGATGAGCTAAACAAAGTGCTTGCCCATTCCCTACAGTCTGCCCCTGCTGACCTGGATGAGGCAGTGATGAGCTATCACTCCTGGGTGGACTCCGCAGGCCAGCAGTTGGCTCCACAAACTACTCTGAGATCAGTCAGGCAATCTCCCTCGGAACCATCGTTCAATGAGTCTTTGAGAACACAAAAACAAATGTGTAGAAGATTAGAAAGGAAATGGAGGCTAGATAGCAATGCTCAGATCAAATCTGAATACAGACTAGCCATCCAAACATATAAAAACCTTATCCTGCAGACAAAGTCTCCAAACTCCCAGAATCTCAAGATCATGAAAGGAGCCAACAATTTTGTAATAAGTTAGCAGACTCTTTCCAACAAAAGGTTAAACAGGTCTTCGATGCATTCTGGCCCCAATCGAACCAATCTTCGACGCCCCACAAGTACTCGGGTGATAGTTTTGGATCTCACTCAAACCCCGATAGCTCTGCTATACCTACCTTTTCCTCCTTTTCGCCCATCACTCTAGACAGATAATCAAACTAATTCCCTTAGTAAAATCCGGATCTCTCCTCGACCCATGCCCACCGAAAACTCTTCATTCAGTCCCTGAGATCATAGCCTCTTCACTTTGGCCTATCTTTAATCTTATGATCTCTTCAGGGCGTTTTCCCACTGAATGGAAGAAAGCTTCCATTCTGCCACTTTTGAAGAAATCCAATTTGATCTTAGCGACCCTTCAAATTACAGACCTATCTCCAAGTTGCCTTTCCCAGCAAAGATAATAGAAAGGTTTCTAAATGAAGAATTATCCACTTTTGTGTTGGAAGGTGACATCTTGGACCCTTCACAATATGGATTCTGGGCCCTTCATAGCACCGAACTAGCACTAATATCGGCCACGGAAGAGCTTAGGCAAACGCTCGATAGGGGGGGGGGGGGAGAGCCGCACTCATCCTGTTGGATCTCTCGGCGGCGTTTGATACAGTCAACCATGATGTGTTTGGTTGACCACCTCGCCTCTCTGGGAGTCAGGGCTAAGGCGCTCCTCCTGCTCAGTTCCTTCCTGTCAAACAGATCTCAAATGGTGGCTCACAATGCATTTGTTCCCCTGGCTTTTTCACTCCCACGTGGAGTCTCGCAGGGTTCGTCGCTGAGCCCCACTCTTTTTAACCTGTATGTCACTCCCCAGGCTAAGTTAATAAGAAACTACGGTTTCACCCTGGTGTCCTATGCGGACGGCACGCAGATCATTGTGTCAATCAATAGCTCGTCTACCGATACTGCGTCCCGTTTCCAAGACTGCATGGGCCACATAGGAAAATGGATGCAGGATAACTGTTTAAAACTTAATTAATCAAAATCAGAAGTCATGCTCTTTGGTAACCCGTCCTTGATCTGGTCAGACAGTTGGTGGTCCACTCATATGGGCCCCCTTCCGATACCTGCTAATAAAGTTAAAAAAATCTGGGGGTCTTCTTTGACACTAAGCTGTCACTAAGCTGTCATTCGAAACTCAGATCAATCATACCACATTGGCATGCTTTTTTATTCTCAAAATATTGAAAAAAGTACTCCTGTTTGTCCCGTTTGAGTTAAGGAAAACAGTGGTCACAGCGTTAATTGCATCCAGGCTGGACTACTGTAATGCCTTATTCACTAGTGCGAACAAGCGCAGCATAAACAATCTTCAGATGACTCAAAATGCTGCAGCAAAGTCCTGTTTGGGCTCTCTCTCTATGATTCGGTCTCCAGGGCTCTCACAAAGCTACACTGGTTGCCCATCAGCAAACGTATTCAATTCAAAGCGTTATGCATGGCTTTTAATGCTAGACATGGCCTTGGCCCGTGGCAATTGTCGCAATTTTTCAAATCCTACATTCCAGCCAGACCACTAAGATCGGCAGACAGTGGTAATATGATCATCTCCAAGGCACACAAAGTAAAATGGGGAGGAAAAAGCTTTGTCTATACCACCACCAAACTCTGGAACTCCCTTCCTATATCCCTAAAAAAAGAACCCAATTTGCTTAAATTCAGGAAGGGTTTAAAAACCTGGCTATATTAGTGCACCTCCACTGTAGTACCTTTGCCTGTATGCTCATTAAGCGCCTAGACACCTCCGGGCATATGTAGCGCTATACAAATTCTTCATTTAATTTCATTACCATGAAGTGAAAGGTTAAAACTACCTCCAGGGTACCCAGTGTTATTTTATTGTTTGGTCCCTGGGGTAGGGTTAAAATCTGATAAGTGAACGTGTGTGAGAGGAAATTGTCTTGCACGTCTCTTCAAAGGTATGGGAGCATATTTAATTCAAGTGCAGTGTTTCAGCCAACGAGGTTCCAATAGATTGGCTTTCTTCAGGACCTGTGGTTCAGAGTAAACCCTGAACTCATGTGACCTCTGCACACACCCTAAGGCAGGGGTCTTCAAACTGTGGGGCCCGACCCCTAGGGGGGTCGTGGAGTGAAAGAAAGGGGGTCGCACATTCCCAGTTACACTTCTGCCCTATGTTCCCCCTAAGCTGTGTGCCTGCGTGCCCGCGCATACTGTGATTTCTCCCAGCGCAGAGGCTCATTCGATGCGCGCATTACAAAGGGCATTCAGTATTGGGAGAAGAGGTATTTACGAGGTGTGAAGAGGGATAGAGCTGAAACAAACTGCCTGCCAGGGACGCCAAAGGCATTCAGTCTCCTACTGTGAAGCACTTTTGAAACGGGACCCATTCCCTCCCCATGCAGCCACTGAGACTGGATTTTCCACTTTTGGAAGTATTTCACTGGATTGGGCCAAAGAATGGCTGTTTTAACTACAGAACTTAGTCTCCCACAAGGCATCACTTAAAAGTAATGCATACTAATTAGCTTGCCTTTGAAACTCAGTTAAATCAAGTGCATACGTGAGTACCTGGTCGAGCAGACTGTGCTTGGGTGTAATATAAATTTGGTTCTAGGAAGTCTTTCGCAATAAGCCTCGGAGCTGTCCATACTGTATGCTCAGTAGAATGCCCTACAAAATGATTGCTGCCCCATCCACTCCCTATTCAAAATTTGACTCGTGCTGACATATTAATTGCACTAGGTATGCAGTGCATTATTGTTTATGTTTCACACGTTTGACTTAAGTGTACATTCCCCAGGAGAATTAACCCTTTCAGGATGTTGTGTTTCCGGATTTTTTATGCAGCATATTACTCTTGCAATGTGCATTCTTTGAACTAAGTTGCTTATATGCGTTTTTAAAGGGCCACAATTGAGCACTCCAAGGCGGAAGCTGAAGACAGTGCGAGTTTCTCACAGGGCCTGTCAGTGGGACATAAAAGTGTTCAAAATACATGGTCATACAATCCTTGGCCTCTTTGCAGAGCGCACAGAGCAATACTCTAGTCACAATTGTGATTCTGTGCAAATGGTTTTCTAAAGGAGGTTCACAGTTGTCAAAATATTGACAAGGTGAAAGAAAAGAAAATTCGGAGCTTACACGTGAGTGCATGTGTTGTGTGTTTGGGGGGGGGTGAATTGAAAGGGATGCAAGAAAGTGCATTCAAGAGAGAGTGACAAGAGGGTGCTGAATAGGACAAAGATGAGGTGTTAGATATGCAGATTTGGCATTAAAATGGGCTTAAATGTCCAAACATAGTGAACACAAGGGGTGTGATTGAGACACTGAAGATCACTACCCCTTTCACAGCCGCAGTTAGATTTCATTAACAGTCTCACAATTTCCAAACTGAAAATCTTTCAATAATAATTATTTACAACAAAATTATTGTTGCTATTAATTTACCTTAAACAGCTAACAACCATTGACAAAGCCAATAGTCCTGGCTGGTTTTAGGTGTATGTCTGTTGTTATGATATGTATGAATAGAAGCAATAACAGAATGCATACAGAGGAACCAAAATACTGGTCGAATAGAATACTATGAAAACCACAGAACTTTAGATTACTTGTTTAAGTCACTCCTTTTATTATACAGGCCACGCTCCTTTTTAAAGACTCTCACTTTTTAGATCCCACTTAATACACTGCTTCCAGTGCTTCACCAGTGTTATTCTCCAGGGCTGTATGTTTCCCCCTCCTCATCATGCTCTTCTCTGATGCTTTCTGCTGAACCCTTCTCTGCTTGCTCTATTCTGTTACTCTCATCCTGTCCTCCCCACCCCTCCCTCTTCTCAGTGCTCTATGCTGTTCTGTTCCAGTGCTCTCTGTTCTTGCTCTTCCCTAGTGCTCTCTGTTGCCCTCTCCTCTTTCTGGGCTCATCCAGTAGACTGTGCTGCCCACTCCTCTTCGCCCTCTTTTCTAATACTTTCTTTTACACCCTCCTCTTTTTGCTCTCTGCCAGTATTGGTCACCGCCCCCTCCTCTTCACGATCTCCTCCACTGCCCCCCTCCTCTTCACGCTCTTCTTCAGAGGTCTTCTTCAGCGCTCACCTCTAGTGCTGTTTTCCAGTGCTTTCCTCCAATGTTCTCCACCTCCCCCTTCTCCCTCATGCTCTCCTCCAGTGCTTTTCACTGTCTACTCATCATGCTCTTCACAAGAGGTGTATTTTGGTGCTCTTCTAGCGCATTCTTACAGTGCGCTCTTCCAGTGTTCCTTGCTGCTCTTTGTGCTCTCCTCCAGTACCCCATTGCTTGTTCCTGACAGTGTTCTGTTCCAGTGCTCTCCTCTGCCACCTCCTCATTGTGCTCTCCTCCAGTACTTACTGCTAACCCCTTCTTTGTGCTCTCCTTCAGTTCTCCTTGCTCCTTTTTCTTGATCTTTTTAGGTGCTCTCTCCTGGAGCATGCTTTCTTATCTACATGCCATGATAGAGACGTGCCTTTTAATTTCAAGTGGATGGAAAGATAATCTGTCTCTTGGTGCATGCTTCTGTGAAGAGATGTAGGGAAGCCAGTTGGGAAGTAACCGCAACATGCAACTCCTGCTAATGCAGCCAACTCCACAGCCAGTTTCTGGGGTACTCGGTTCTCAAATATTGGCAGATAAATAGACCCAGGCACAAGGGGAATAGGATTTGCTCAAATTCAAATGGTTTGGCAAACTAGTCAAACTGAAACGGCAATGTAGTAGTGCTAGCTCCAACAGCTGTAACTTTCACACGTAAGCATATTTGGTAAACATACCATGAGACTAAGTGTTGTCTCTCACAGGGTTGTAGTCAATGAGTTCCAGTCCAGTTTTTGTAAATCTCATATTTATTGCAGCGTTCAGCCTGACTATAAATTCTCCCATTGTTGTCAAAACATGAGCGCAGAGGAGTACGTTCAAAAAGTGATTGACAAAGAACACATAATCTGTCCATGTGGGGAGGGAGGCTGCGATTATAATCCATTTCTCCTGACTCCACAGTTTTCACCCTGTCCACTAGACCCCAAACTATGTGGGGTAGTTCTAATGACACGGTGAAGACACTGCCCTTCTCCGGTAAATGCAACTATGTTGGGGGCCATGCACACATTTCTATTATAATGTTTATTGTTAGCTTGTTTAGGTAATGGTAAAGCTGGGATTTAGATGTTGAGTATCCCATTTCCACAGCTAAACTTGATCCACTCTACCACATCTAGCAGTGGTGCCAGCCCAAACCATTGAATTGCCCACCTTGCTGAGGGGGGCCCTGTCATTGTTATTTTTTATAGCATTCACTACATAAATCAGACCCTGTTTCGAAGCACTATTAAAGTTTGCAACAAAAAAAAGAGACTAATAGCATAAATAAATCATCACAATTGGGTGTTTTTCTTTGGGCTCTGGGGCTGCACGTGGCAATGGGGCAGTGTCGGTGGTGGATACACTATTTTATTCCAAGGGATCAAGAAAGGAAGGGTGAAAAGCTCTGGCATCGCCTAGGAAGGAATGATAAAAACTTTAGCATTTGAACCAATTTATTTTAGCAACACATACAGGATAGATGAAAGTCTGATACGGCAATCGGAATCAAATCAGAAGCACTATTTGTAGCATTTAATACCTCACATAATTTTGCATATTGAATTGCCACATACCTTTTGCGCACAGTAGCCTTGGTGCAGTGCACACAGACCCTACATTGCCGCACAGAGAGAGAAAAAATTAGGGGGAACATTGCTTCTGCCTATTATTATTTCTTCTTTATTACTGTTTTTTAAGATCCTTTGCTTTCGGTTTTAAAAATGATTGGTGTTCCAGCGTGCATGTTTTATGGCAGCTAGAAAGAAACACAAATACACACTATTAACAATCATAGATAAGGAGAGACAGGTTATTTTCCCCACAGGCATGCCGAAAGCTGTTTCGCAGAATGTCCAGGTATGACAGGGCCGACCTTTAATTTTCTGCATGTAGGCTTTTTCATTATTTATCTCTCAAACTAACCACAAATGATCTTCATCACACCTTCATTTTATCACCATGGCAGGATTGCATGGGAGATTTTGCGTCTAAATTATGTTTCCATTGTGATCGGCACATTCGCATGGTTCTAATCCGTGACTACATTTCCTGGTGTTTCCTATTTCTGTTCCTAAATAAGAAAGATTATGTAATCACTGAAAAACAATACTCCTGGAATAATAAGCATCCTCCTGTTTTTGAACAACTGAAGAATTTTCTGTTCCGGATCCTAGAGTTTCTTTTATCTTCTTCTGGCTTAAGCTTAAGACAAGAATTTAGTTTACCTTCCATCAATATACCGTGTTCTACCACAGTTCCGAATTTTTAATACTGATCGACAACTATGTTGAGTGCAGAATATAAATAACTATGTTGTCATGGTAAGTATATATATTAATGTTTAGATTTACTATTCTTGGGTCCACCCAATTTAGGGGAACCCTGCTGCTCCCAGCCAGGGCAGGTGAGCTTCTAATGTGGCAACACGTATTCCTGCGGAGTGGAAGGCCCTTCACAAAGGTTGACTAGACATCTTTCTGTTGTTTATTGCTGTATTTTCGTTATAAACTGATACTGATGAGGTGAAATCTTTCCTCGGTGTTACAGTGTGTAAAAAATGTCAAAATAATGAAGAAATACTATCCCAAAATATGCGGCCTCACATAGCATTATTTATATTTACTTACCATATAATTTAGTAGAGCCTGTCGCATAATTTGGTCCTCACCTACCTCATAATTCCAGTAGCTATGCCTATAGGTTTAGAATTTTTTGTCAGGAGGGGGTCCTTACGCCAGCAAAGTTTGACTGGGGGGGTCTCGGCATCCAAAAGTTTGAAGACCTCTGCCCTAAGGTGTGCAGAGGTGTGTAAAGAGCGTAATTTACGGGTTTTACCGTCAAATTTCTAAATTCTGCAAGAGAAGAAAAGAACAAGCATAACGTAATTATGAATTTAGCAAAAGGTATCCCCAGTCGCGACCCATCAGTCATGCAAGTGATCACAGGCAGCTTCTTAACCTGTGTTGACAAACACGTCAGTGGGTGCGGTGGACATATCGTTAGGCATGCGTAGCTCTTGGGCATATGTAGGTACTGTGCAATAGTAATCCGGATTGACAAAAAATACCGGATTAAGTATCATATGTCAGTTGACACAGGATTTGCCCTCTAAAACTATTGGTGAATGCACAAAAAATACTATGAGCGCGTACAATTTGGTAGGGAGGGGAGGTGCATAAAGATATTGCAACCCGTTATGGGGCACAATAGTCAAGTGCGCGCAAAAGGTAATGCAGTTTACCGACCAACACGGCAGGAGGAACTTTGTCAAACACAGACACGAAGAATCACAATTTGTGAAGAGTAAGGCTGCTAATCAGATGGAAATAACACCTGGAGTGCGCACATTCTTCAAGGCACAAATATGACGCGCTAGAAGGCTCCCTAAAACAGCGTGTAGACGAAAAGCACAGACACGCTTTTAAATCACTTTCCACCGAACACAGGAAAAGTGGAACAAACATATAATTGCACAAATCTTCAGCTCCCTCCATGTTGGAAAACCGTACTGAAATTAAGAACATATCACCAAAAAGAAGCTCATACGTGTCAGCTAGCAGCTAGAGACTCTGTTTGTTCGCTCACCTGCTGCTGTGCTGGGGCACACGGAACCGCTGTTGGGGCTGCATCCACGCCCGACTGCTGAGAATCGCCGACGCTGACAGGGACTACACCCCCCATAATCCTTAGCGGCGCGCATGCCACGCACCGCGTTTTGAGCGCCAGGAGGCGTTCAAAAGGGGGCCAGGGCTCGCGCAGCGCAGGACGCGCGCGGGCGTGCCCGGGCCGCGCCCGGGCCAAGGGCGGGCCTGTCTGCGCCCGTCAGAGCCCAGAGGAGGCCAGGCCGGGCCACACCATTGTCATTTGAACTGTAAGCCTGTGCTTCATACGTAACATTCTGATAGAGCATCGTTGATAAGTCATAATTGTGTACTCTGACAGGCCACAGTATTGCAAACATGAGTAAACGGAAGTTGGGTGGTGGGGTTGTAGGCACTCTTGATGCATTTCTAAGCAGGGCAGAATCTGCATTGATGCATGAAATCCAATTAACGGAGCGTAGGCTATCACTTGACCCTGCGATCCCACATGGTAGCTGCAGTTCCATAACACAGCCCTCCGAACACTCAGTAGGAATTTCCACTGATGTAGAAATACATAGTACTCAGCCTTTCACGACAAATATTGATCCAGTACCAACAATCCAAACCACAGCACTCGGACAGAAAAGCCCACTAAGCACATCTATGGTCACCACTAGGGGAAAGAAGCTAAACGGGGGCATGGGTGGTGAACCACCACCAAAAAAAAGGAAAGGCCGTGGACCAGTAAAGTCAAACCCACCAGCCCCCAGAACTGTCAAACGCAAGGTAGCTACCACTGGTAAAATAGGTGTCCTCCACCCTGCAGCACACACCAACGATTGTACTGTAGACCATGCCACTAGCACAGCGCACCTAGTTCATACATCCTCACAGCTCGATTTAGATGAGCTATGCTCACTGATAGGAGCAAAGATTTCAGCTATGATCGACCCTTTACTTACAAAACTGATCTCGGTCGATGATAGACTGAAGAAGATAGAACAGGGTATCTTCTGTATAAACCAAATGAACTTAATAAATTCTATTGACCACAATGTACAGGAGAAGGGTGGGATAGATAATCAACAGACGAGGATACGAGACATAGCGCAAATGGGAATACCGGTTAATGGGTGCAATAAGTCAGTCACCACTGCGACAGCCACTTGTCCTAAGACCAACTGCTCTGCCAATCAGACTAATGGTTTACCTATGAAGTTGAAGCCACAGCAAGGGGAAAGTGGTACTGGGAGTAGGCCCACAGAGCTAAATGAAGTAAGTGACATGAATCCTCACACTTCCCTGCACCTTCCACCCGAGGCCACTCCATACACAGTGGTACTTGCTAACGTCCCAAAGCTTCCACCCCGGCACTCGGGAAAACTGGTCGACACTAAAAAATAAGGCCCTACACCTGTTGGGCAACAGGATAGGGATAAGAAACCATCTGTTCTCCGAGTTTAAAATGGTACGTAGAATCAACTGGATTGGGAAGTCGCAAAAGTCCCTATCAGGCAACTGCGTGGTCCTTAACTTTAGATCACCAACAGTGGTTCAACACATATTGGAAATGGCTGGGTACTCCTTTACTGAAGGAGAGGATATAAAAATCCTTCCACTAGGTTTCTTTTATAAACCGCAGAGTACACCTAGGTTCAATGAGTGGCGGGGACCCCGAAGAGTAGTCAACCAATATGACTTTCCAGTACACACAAGCAATCGATTTGAAATTCTCACCATCTTAGAAGAAGTCGATTGACTGGGAACAACTAATATCTCCCCATTACCAGTTTTAAAGGAACACATGGGTGAAGAGGAGGCCGATATGAGTTTGGGTTCCGCCACTCCCGCTGTGCTGTCTAAATCGGATGAAGTGTTCCTGGTTAATCATGTTTGTAGTTCTATTAGTGCAGATGCGGGGTGTTCATCCTCATTGATAATAAGTCCTGGGGGCATGGTGAATGTAACCTTGCAAAGATCAGTAGCATGCCCATGTACTATAACTAGCATTTCCAGCCATGGTTTAGGGGAACCAGACTCAGCACACGATGTCGAGTTAACCAGTGGCCAAGATAATCCTAGTAATAGTCCCTTAAAAACCCACATGACAATGGCCTCCAGGAATATCGCGGGGTTATCATCAAAAACCGCGTCCACAGACTGGACATCATTTATTGATGGTATTGATGTCTGGTTATTCCAGGAGACTTGGTCCCTGGATAGAGTCTATCATCCCGGCTTTCTAAATTTCTCAAAGGCAGCTGTAGGAGGACAGAGAGGAAGACCGATTGGTGGGTTGACCTGCTGGGTTAGACAGCAGGAGGGAATAAGGGTGGACGAAATATATATAGACAGCCCGGATATTATGGCCATAAGAGTTCGATCGACCAAAGGTCTTGACATAATGATTATTAACGTTTATTCGCGAGGGCAGCCGGGTGGTAGGGGTTCCGGTGTGGTTACCGCTCTAGATGGCTATATGGATAATGTTCGGGGTATTTGCAATCTGATCATAGCAGGAGATTTTAACTGTAGCTTTGAGCCCCTGGACCAGGAGGATGGAAAACTTAGTGAAGAGGAGGACGCACAATGGAACATCCCCCAACTAGAATTAGGCCCCATTAAAAAATGGACCGAAGCCGCATTACAACTGAAGGGCTTTTGTCTAGAAAAGGGAATGAGAGCAGCAAATGGGAGGACGCAGTCAGATAGGCAGGGTGCAAATACTTTTGACAACGGATTAAGAAATAGCCGGATAGACTACATTCTTATTAAGGTAGAACTTTGGCCTTCTGTCCTGGATATGGAGGTCCTGAAGCGGACCGAAAGTGATCACAATCCTTTGGTTTTAAAACTACATGATGAAAGCTTTAGCAATTCAAACACCAGGAAAGCTGAGTATAGTATAGAAGAGGTCACATTAACCAACGATATGAGGAGAGTCCAGTGGGCAAGGATTGCAAACAATGAGGGAGAAATGGAACAGATAAGGGATTTGGTAATGGGTTCAATAACCAAACTACTAGACTGTGATTCACAGGAGGATGCTAATCTCATTATTTGTCATGTCCAAGAAGAGTTATTTAAGAATTTAAAAACATTTTTTATCAAAGAAAGTATCCCGAGGAAGAAAAGGACTGTGAAGGCAGGCTCATGGTACAACAGCTCATGTAGAAATGCTTACAAAATGTTATCGAGGGCCATTAGATCTAAAGACTTGGGCAACATTAGAAAGACCAGAGCTCATTATAAGAAAGTTCAGTTGTTAGCGAAAAAGGAATGGGACGAAGACCGATGGCATGATTTGCTGTTGGCATGTAGAGGGCGGAATATGACTCAATTTTGGCAGTTAGTTAAATGGGGTAGTGGCGAACAGAAGCAGATACCTTTTAATCACGTCGCCCCAGTACAGTGGGTTGCATATTTTGAGGCGCAGTTCCAGTCTTCCAACTGTAATGAGGAGATCCCTCAACGGCCACTACCGAGTGAACCCCTGTGCTTTACTAGCCTAGAGGTCGAGTCTGTATTAAAACTAATTCCAAGAAGCAGGGCCTCCGGCCCCGACCGCATACCCGCAGACTTGTTTATTAAGGAAAAAGAGTTCTGGGTCCCTTATATAAAGTTACTGGCGAATGCCATAGCTAGCGGTGCCCCGATTCCCGACACTTGGTTAGGTGCCGAAATCTTACCGATATACAAGAAGGGTGACCGCTCTCAACCAGGAAACTACAGGCCAATTAGCCTGATAGATTCTGCTCAGAAGATCGTAGCCAGACTAGTACTTGGCAGAATCCAGGCCTGGATAGTAGAAACAGATATTCTAACACCATTACAGGCGGGGTTTCGGCCACACACAAGTACCCTTGACCAGGTCTTCAGGTTTGTGCTAATATACTGGCGGGTGGTTATCATAGGAGGGGGCACAATCTACGCCGCTTTTGTGGATTTAAAATCTGCATTTGATCTTGTTCCCCGTGTGAAAATGTGGAGCGCTTTGGTGGAAATGGGGATGCCTTCGGAATTGGTGGCCATTCTAGTAAAACTACACGACTCAACCTATGCGCAGGTCCACTGGGGGAAGCCGGGGGAAGTTACAGAGAGGTTTCCGGTATCCAAGGGGGTACGTCAGGGGTGTGTACTAGCCCCCACTCTGTTTTCTCTATTTATAAACAGGGTGGTTCAATACTTTAATGACCACCCCACTGACGCTCCAACATTAGCAGGTATGAAAATACCCTTGCTCATGTTCGCGGACGACACCCTGATAATATCCAAGACAAGACAGGGGTTGCAGGCCGCTCTGTCGCAGTTCGAGGTGTTTTGCCGCGATCATGAGCTAAGGGTTAATGTGGAAAAAACAAAGTTTATGGTGCTTCATAAATCAAAAGCCACCACAGGGAGAGTATACATGAATAATGTGCTCTTGGACCAGACTGACGTATTTACCTATTTGGGTATCACATTAAGTAGAAAGCTAAGCTGGAAACCCCAAGTTGATATGATGGCCCTAAAAAATGCTCAATTAGGAGGTGCTCTGGTTAAAGAGCATAGGCTTTCCCAAACTAAACCTATAGCCCCCGTTTTGCAAATATATAACTCAAAAATTTGCCCCGCAATATTATATGGTGCTGAATTGTGGGGCTATGATAATCTAACCCCTCTTGTATTAGCACAAAAGTTTGTTAGATCATTGGTTGGCCTCCCGCAATCCTCCCCTTTGCTGCCCCTTTTCTTAGATCTGGGCTGCCATAACATCGAGGATGCTGCACGTTTCAGACCACTGGCACTCTGGAGGCGACTTTGGACCATCCCGGAGCTTGCCCTATACGCCAAGGCCTTATTAGAAGTAAGGAGGCTGGGTAACCTACACGAGATCCCATGGTTGAAAAATATTAAAACCATGTTGTCCGACATGGGGATGAGCATCCTGTGGGAGGACCCAGACGTTGCGGTATTTCCCCTTAAGAAGACCTACAAGGCAGCTTACTGGGATATGGTTAAAAGTAAGAAGTTCTCATCTATTACAAGGTCGACACTGTCTAGGGAATTCCTAGAAGTAAAAGACGAGGTTAAATTGGAAGGCTACTGGGACCTCATTTCTAGGCCACTCGATCGGAAACTTTATCACCAGTTTAGAGTAGGTTCCCTACCAGTAAGAGCGTTTACAAGCAGATGGCTCACATCAGCATGTGATAAATGTATCTTTTGCCATGACCATGTTGAGACCATAGCCCATATTTATTTGTCTGCCCAGCTTACTATCTTCCAAGGACAAAATGGCTCAAACCTGCTTGTAAGGTCTTGGGTGTAAGGACCGCAAAGGAAGCTCTAAGGATTCTTAGGTCAGATACCATGGACCTTATTGTAATTGGCATGGCAAATATTTTGAGCTGGGTTTGGGCCCTTCGAGCTAAGAAAATGGGGGTAGAGTAACCTTTACTGCAATGAGGGACCATATATTAGTCTAAAGATTTTTCTTTTTTCTCTTCTCTGCTAAAACAAGGTCTATGTACAAATGGTGGTATCCTGGTTTCAGCTTATGTGATATGATAATTGTTGAACGCCATGCTGTATTTTAATAATTAATTTTAGTATTGACTATGTATAATCAAGAGTTTTAATAATGGATACATATTTATTGACTATTTTGCTGGGAGGTTTTTGTGGTTGCCGGTGAAGATATTAGTTCTAATATCCATGCGGCGAGGTGGAGCCAAGAACTTGTAACAGCTTTATTTAACTTTAATTAACTTTGGACGCCTGAGGGTCCGGTCAGTCGTTATTAACTGCCATTTATCCTGCCATTTATCCTGCACAGCACACCTTGGTTCAGACACGCCGTGAGGGGTACGGCAGCAGCGGGAACCACATCCCCCAGCACCCCCTGCGACGCTGCACTCGTGTGTTTCATCAATTTCGCATATTTGTTTAAGTCATTCTCTGCCCACGAGCTGACTGAGTAGGCATACTATAAACCATGGGGAAACGCACTACCCTACCGCCAGCACGCCCCATTACATCCAGCATTAATAGTATGCTCGAGAGGGTTGTCAACATCGTCTCAGGCGAAATTGCACTAACAGAAAGACGCCTGTCCCTGGATGTTGAAGGACGGGCGGCTGTTATCTTTCATAGAGGTGCTTCACCAGACAACTCACTGGAGCAACCTCTACTGCCACCAATTGACCCTGAGGCTGGAAATCCATCTGTTATAAACGAGAGTGCTAGTAGTTTGGAGATAACTGAAATAACTGAGGTCCCCCAAATAATAACTCTAATCCATCTGCTGGAATATCCGCGGTCAAGCGGAAGAGAAAGATTGGGAAACCCACCTGCACTAAAAGGAAACAACCCACCCGTATTATCCCTGCCCGGAATAGTCTCACTACTTGGATGCAACTTCCCACTATTAATTCTACTAACTCTACTGATAATACTAGGACCCTTAACTAACCCCTTGCACCATCTACAGTCACCTCGAACTTGACCTGCTCAATTGGCACACAGACTGAGTTAACATTCTGTTCTGGGGGCTGTGGGGACGTCATTGCTGCCTTGGTGAATAATCAAGTGGCCGTTCTCCTAGAAGAAAAATTTAATTTACTCAAGGCTACTGTTGATAGTTTGGTTGCAATTGTTGGAGGGGGGGGTTATGTGACCAGGAGTGTGCAAATGCCCACAGAATTAAAGAAAGGAGGGAGGGGCAACATGGGGGCAATTTTAACTATACCAAATACCTTGACCGTAACACAACCCTCCCAACCATCTGCCATCGTACATGTAAGTCAGCCTTGTGAGACATCAGACAAAGCGTTGTCCCCCCCGCCCCAAATATAAATCAAGTTACCATGGGAACTAGTGCTAAACCCATTTGCAATCCTCCCACAACTACACGCACTCACCAGCGACAGGAGAATGCAGGTGGCCCCAGTAGATCCGAGGCAGATGCCCAAAATTCTATAATTGGCAACTTAAGGCGCAATGTATCATCACACTCAAGCGGTAATGTCTCAACAGTAAATCGAGACATGTTGAACCTACCGCCGGATGCCTGTCCCTATGTTCTGGTCCTAACAGGGGTCCCGCCACTAAAACAAGATCAGCGGGAAACGTGGGAACAACTGCGCAATAAATGCATTGATTGGTTATCAAGACATAGGAGGCTTCAAGCCCCTGACGGGAGGGACATCATTATGGCGCGCAGAGTTGAGTGGGTTGGTACTTTTAAAAAATCTTGAAGGTGATTGTATTGTAATTAACTTTCGAAGCCCGGCTCTGGTGAGATATCTATTGAGACCTTGTGAGCTCGAAACCCCCATGAATACCAACATCTGCCCTCTATCTCTTGGCTATTTTTATAGATCACATAATGGGCCAGGTTTTAATGTGCCCCCTTGTTCATCTTGAGAATAGGTTTGAAGCCCTTTCAGGTTTGGATATGCAAGATTGACTACCGTTCCCCGCGGCAGTAATAGCTCAAACTGAAAATCCCCAGCAAGCTATAGAAATGGAAACAGCTGCTGATACTGGTTTCCATATCCCCCATACATCATCTCCTCATTACAGCTAATGCAGGCCCATAAAGCAAAAGATAGCCCGACCGACCTTATAACCAATCTAGGTGGGTTGAGAGTTTTGTCATGGAACATAGCTGGGCTAAGATCAAAAAAAGGTGATACTGCCTGGCTACGTTTCGTGAGTACCCACCATATTATAGCATTACAAGAAACGTGGGAGCCCACTAACCATTTTTTTCTGGATGGCTACATATCATTTTGGAAACCCGCTATAAAGTCAAGTATGGGTAGAGCAAGGGGGGCCTCCTTTTGTTGTTCAGTCTCAAACTCTCCTTCAATATTAAATTGATTGACGTGTGTTCACCTCACATGTTAACTGTAGAACTGACAGGAAAGAACCTACCGACACTCCTTGTGGTAAATTTTTACAATTCTTTCACAAGGGTTAATGAGACAGAGCACCTATTGGCCTTGGAGGGCTTTCTTTCTGCTTACTGGGAAAGTTCTGTTGATCATTACAATATATTAATTTTGGGAGATTTCAACACGCGCCCTTGTCCCCTTAACTGTTTGGCATCACTAGAGGAGGAGGCTGGTTTGCAGGGGCTAAACCATTTTGAACATTCGCCATCTGGCGCCTTATTAGAAGGTATTTTATCAGCCCATAATCTGTATTGCCTACAACAGTTAGATAATTTTGTACCTGTAGCCACCTATATTGGACATGGATGTGGAAGTGTAATTGACCATATATTGGTATCCTCCTCGTTAACATCTGCTCTAGGAAATTTAAGAGTTAGCCAGAGTCCGTTCAGTGACCATAACCCTCTGACACTGGATCTCCATCTACGTGCTGCTTTTAAAGACATGATTGTCAGTCAACTCACTAATACTAACATAAATCCCAAAGATCAAGAACGCAGACTGAGATGGGACAGGATCGTTCCCGAAAGCTTCATGAATAATCTGTACACTACCTGTGCCTCAGAGTTTAAGGTGTGCCTAGATCAGGAATCTCATGCTAGCTCTATCTTGGATGCCTTTGAGTCAATTATTAAATGTGTTGCCTCTAAATTGTCAACTACGACTAGAGTAGTACACCCGAAGTTGAAAAGATGGTTTGATGATACCTGCATGACCACCCATAAGGAGCTCATGCAGGCTCTCAAGCAAAAACCGAGGGTGGCCTCTTTAGTTAAAAATAGTAGAAAGGCATATAAAACTGCAGTACAGATAAGGAAAAACAACTGAGGGAGATGGCATGGGAGGAGCTCAGCCAAGCCAGTGTGTTGGCAAACAGTGCTAAATTTTGGTCTGTTATTAATAGCCCCCTCTTTGATGATACATCATATACCGGTATAGAGTGTTTAGTACCTGCAGAGACATGGGTTCAACATTTCTGCAAAATTTATAGCGATGATAACCTGGAGAACGTGGAGAACTCCGTGGGACACATCGTTCCCGGATTAGCAGGTTGCCCGCTTGTTTTTAATACAGATGAGGTCCATAAAGCTATTACCTCGACATTAGGAGGAAAAGCACCTGGTCCCGACGGTGTACCGGCCGACCTTTACAAGGCAGATCCCAAACTTTGGGCTACGATTTTAACCTATGTATTCAATGCAGCCTGCAAGTTTGGCTTCCCATTGTCATGGGCAAAGGCGGTGATCATCCCTATTTTTAAAAAGGCTCTAGGGATGACCCAGCATGTTACAGGCCAATTTCGCTTCTTGACTCTTCGGCAAAAATTATGGGGAAAGTGGTCTTGGAGCGTATAACAGCTTGGCTTGACAGTGCCAACATCGTATCGGATCTGCAGTATGGGTTCAGACCGGGAGAGGGACTCTGGATCAGTGCCTTAACCTCCACCTGGTGATAGGAAAGTATACCGTCGCCAGGGGGGAATTTGCACTTGGCCTTTATGGACCTCTCCTCGGCCTTTGATCTAGTTAATAGGTCCAAGTTATGGCTGGTCCTTCAAGAAATGGGGCTAGACGCCGATCTGATAAGCTTTCTGGTGACTGCTCATGATAACACCACGGCGGCAGTCCGTTTTAATGAAGACGGCAGTCTGACTGATTCCTGGGCGGTCAAAGAGGGGTGCGCCAGGGATGTATACTGGCCCCTCTGTTATTTACTCTTTATATCAACAAATTAGGGCACTCGTTGACAAATTGCTGTAAAGATATACCTAGAGCAGGCGTAAAAATGATCCCGGCACTTTTATATGCTGACGACGCGGTTTTAATATCTAGAACCGCAAGAGGGCTGCAATTGTTATTAAATTGTTTTATAGATTTTATGGATTCTTTGGATCTAATTACGAATTTAAAAAATCACATGCAATGACAATAGGAACGAGGAAGGCAGCAAAAGCTAAATTTTACTGTAAGGGGACGGAGCTAACTAAGGTGTCCACTTTCCCATATCTTGGGGTGCTCTTTGATAATCAACGCTCATGGTGTGCACAACGCACCCTTAAAATGAATGCTTTAGTTAGAGCGGCAGGGGAAACATTAGACTTTGCAAAAAGAATAGGTTCTAAGCCGCTCCCTGCGATTTTAAAGATTTATAACGCCAAGTGCATCCCCATGACCACCTATGGTAGTGACATTTGGGGCTATAAGGACGCGACAGAAATACAAGTGGCAGAAAATAATTTTATGCGTAAACTGCTTTCTGTCCCTGCATCCACACCAATTTTTAACGTACATGAGGAGATGGGAGTGGGTTACATCTCAGACCTGATTGCGGTTGCCCCACTTCTCCGCTGGATGAGAATTTGGGCTCAAAAACCCCAAACTTAAGTCAATTAATAATTCAGGACTGCTTGGTGCTGGATAAGGCACTAAACATTCCATGGCTTAAATATATTAAAGATCAGACGGAGAAGTTAGGCTGCCCCGAATTGTTTACGCTCCCTACCCCTCTGGCTAAGTCCGCCGTTAGAGCAGTTAAGCTGAGGTTTTTAGACAGATGTCAATGTTTAAGGGAAGAAAAGGAACTAATTAAGCCCTCGGTGAGAAAGTATGTCACACTGAGCCTGGGACAGCAGATGCAACCATATTTGACTTATATAAACAAAGCTCATCATCTCTTTGTTTTAACAAGATTTCGTTTAAATATGGTACCCTGGCTACTGGCCTTTCTGAAAGGTTATTTTAAACCAAATTCATCAAATAGGTGCACATGTGACAACTTCTCAGAGCAAGATACTCTACACATATTGTTCTTTTGCTCCCATTATGATCACCTATGCAGAAAGTACATCCTCCCGCTGCTAAGGGATCAAAATGTTGTGCAAGTAAGGCCAGCTTTGGTCTACTTGCAAATGTTAAGTTCACCTGTAATTTGCTTGGGGGTAGCCAGTTTTTTAACTGGCGCAATTAGATACAGGAATAGGATGAAGTAGAGTTAATCCTTCTGAACAAGACTGATAGTATGTCTATGCGGATTATAGTCTAAAGTTATCTGATAGTCATAATTGTGGTTGGTTTTTATTACCCTCTGTATGATGTTTTAATGGATTTTAAATACACAAAGATACGGATTTTTAATGGATTTAAATAATGTTTATACGATGTTTTATGTTTACAGATGTTTTATGTTGTACTTTTATGGCTCTAACCAGCCAAATAAAGTTGATTTGACTGACTGACTGACTGACTATTTTATGATGAACTATGACTACTGTTGATTTTATTGTTTAATGCTAATAGGGAAAAATGCAAAGAGATGATTTATCTTTTTTATATATTTTTAATACTGTAATATTCTGTCTTTTGTGATTTAATAATCGAAATAAAGACTATATTGATTGATTGATTGGTAATGCAGTTGTTACCTACTTAGAGCACGTAAACTCTCCATGACATGGATACCTGTGGGAGGCAGTGCCTATTGTCACACACTGTGTGTGAAAATATGGTGGAAGGAAAGAAAGGGGAAACGGATGGTCAGTGAAGACAGCGCTGACCGAGCTGCAAAACTGGTGGGTGGTAATCAAGATTTAGTGACTTACTTCATCAAGGTCAGCAGCTTCAGCTTTACCTGCTTGTACTTCTCTTCTGGGATCCCGGCGAAGCCGTATCCTTGGTCCCGGAAGGTATTTCAAGAGACCCAGTCATCCTCCTTCCGCTGACGCGAGCTGAGCGTTGACGTGTGGACAGCGGTTGTGATTGTTTGTGTTTGAGGTGTGCGAGCCCCTTCTAACATGTTAACCCCTACCTCTCGCAGAGGGTTGCGATTTAATAGAAGGCCATTCTCTCCATTATTAAGGCAGAGGATGCCCTTCAAACAATACCCGGTGTTCCTAAAAGGGCGCTGTCTATATAAAAGAGCTTTTATGGAGTTTTTTAGCTGTGAGAGCTCAAACATTACAAGAAAAAAGAATATTCACCAGAAGAGAAGTTTCTCTAAAGGGCATTGCCACCTTATTCATAGCCTACGATACCAACCTTGCTAAAGAAAAGACTACACTCCCTGTATGCAACAGCAATAAGAAACTCTCCAGAACTCTACCAATGAAATGTTTGAGCTCTCTCCATAAGAGACTATCCCCCTTCTTTTATGTAATTTTCATGTATCCTTTAATCACTATGATTCTTTACCCAAACAGGTTACCATCCTTAGGTAGAATGCCTTTGCACCCAACTTTTATAATGACCCCTTAGAGAAACTTCTCTTCTGGTGAATATTCTTTTTCTTGTAATGTTTGAGCTCTCACGGCTAAAAGACACCATAAAAGCTCTTTATTCCAGTGGCATGGAGATCACGAGACCCACGTCTGGGCAAACCAGTCTCACTCGGGTTACAAATGCAAAAAGAACAATTGAAGGACTGAATGTTGAACAATATCAAATATTCACCCCAGTACAGAGATCGGGGCCTAAATCCATCGTTTTCTTGATCCGCATGCCATTCCAGTTTAAACCCAGCCATATGCAAATCAGTCTTGACCCTGCTCCCTATGGGAACAGTTAACCCCGAACTGCCAGGTCAGGTCCTCCCTGTACCAGAAACAAGCATCCTGGGACCGGTTTTAGGGTTTCACCCTAACGGGAACGGGGAAATCAAGTTAGCAGATTGTTTGGAAAAAGTGTCAGCATGGATGGAGGGCTCATATTTGCAATTGAATGGAGCAAAAACTGATTTGATGTTTTTGGGTAAACCTTCCCCATTTGCTCCTGGCTCTTTATGGCCTAAATGTCTGGACAGTATGCCCCTCCTAAAGAACAAATAAAAAGCCTTGGAGTCTGGCTTGATTACAAGCTAGATATGAAGGAACAATCCCGGAAGGTAGCAGGAACCTGTTATGGACTGCTTAGGATGGCTAGGAAAATTCTTCCTCTGCTGCCATTTAAGGCAAGGAAGCTGCTGGTCCAAGCCTTAATCCTTTCTCGTCTAGACTATGCAAATGCCTTGTATCTGGGCTCCCCTTGTTCAACGATAAAAAAGCTCCAGACTGTGCAGAACTGTGCAGCTAGACTCCTCCTACAGACCCCTCACAGAGAATCTGCACGAGCATCTATTGCCGCACTTCACTGGCTTCCAGTTGCGGAGAGGATCCAGTTCAAGTCCCTATGCATTACTCATAAGATTCTCGCCTCCAAGGGTCCTCCTATTCTGCAGTCCATTGTTACTTCGCACTGTCCTAGCAGAGCCTTGCGCTCTGGAAATAAACGTTTGGCTGCAGTCCCCAGAATATATAGGTCTAGGAGTGGTGGTAGACAATTCTCCTATATAGCCTCCAAGAGCTGGAATGCCCTTCCAAACCACATCCGCTTGGAGGACGACTATATGTCCTTTCGTAGACAACTGAAAACATTCTTGTTCCCGGTTGTTTAAACCCGGTTCACCTGAGTTGGCTCTATTCCTAGCGCTGGGAGGCCTTCTGGTAGCCATGCGCTCTATAAATGCCAATTCATTCATTCATTCATTCATCAGCCAGGTTATCTGATTCCAGTGGAATGGAGAGCACAGGACCCACGTCCGGGCATATCCGTCCCACCCCAGGTGACACATGCAAAAAGAACAATTGATGGACAGAATGTTGAACAATATCAAAAATTCACCCCAGTACAGTGCTCTGGACCTAAATCCATTGTTGTCTTGATCCCCATGCCATTCCAGTTTAAACACAGCCATATGCAAATCAGTCTTGACCCTGCTCCCTATGGGAACAGTTAACACCGAACTGCCAGGTCAGGTCCTCCCTGTACCAGAAACAAGCATCCTGGGACCGGTTTCAGGGTTTCACCCCTCATCAGCCAGGTTAGCTTGATTCCAGTGGCATGGAGAGTACGGGACCCACGTTGGGGCAAACCCGACCCACTCGGGGTGACAAATGCAAAAAGAACAATTGATGGACAGAATGTTGAACAATGTCAAACATTCACCCAGTACAGAGATCTAGGCAAAAATCCATAGTTTTTTTGCTCCCAATGCCATTCCAGTGAAAACCCAGCCATATGCAAATCAGTCTCCACCCTGCTCCCTATGGGAACAGTCCAGCCCGAAATGCCAAGCCAGGTCCTCCCTGGACCAGAAAGAAGCATCCTGGGACCGGTTTCCAGGTTTCCCCACCCATCAGCCGGGCTAGCTTGATTCTAGTGGCATGGAGAGCACGGGACCCTCGTCTGGGCATATCCGTCCCACTTGAGGTGACAAGTGCAAAAAGAACAATTGAAGGACTGAATGTTGAACAATGTCAAACATTCACCCCAGTACAGAGATCTGGGCCTAAATCCATTGTTTTCTTGATCCGCATGCCATTCCAGTTTAAACCCAGCCATATACAAATCAGTATTGACCCTGCTCACTATGGGAACAGTTCAGCCCGAACTGCTAGGTCAGGCCCTCCCTGAATCAAATACAAGCATCTTGGTACCAGTTTCAGGGTTTCAGCCCTCATCAGCCAGGCTAGCTTGATTCCAGTGGAATGGAGAGCACAGGACCCACGTCCGGGCATATCCGTCCCGCCCGGGTGACACATGCAAAAAGAACAATTGATGGACAGAATGTTGAACAATATCAAAAATTCACCCCAGTACAGAGCTCTGGACCTAAATCCATTGTTTTCTTGATCCCCATGCCATTCCAGTTTAAACACAGCCATATGCAAATCAGTCTTGACCCTGCTCCCTATGGGAACAGTTAACCCCGAACTGCCAGGTCAGGTCCTCCCTGTACCAGAAACAAGCATCCTGGGACCTGTTTCAGGGTTTCACCCCTCATCAGCCAGGTTAGCTTGATTCCATTGGCATGGAGAGCACGGGACCCACGTTGGGGCAAACCCGTCCCACTCGGGGTGACAAATGCAAAAAGAACAATTGATGGAAAGAATGTTGAACAATGTCACACATTCACCCCAGTACAGAGATCTGGGCCTAAATCCATCGTTTTCTTGATCCGCATGCCATTCCAGTTTAAACCCAGCCATATACAAATCAGTCTTGACCCTGCTCACTATGGGAACAGTTCAGCCCGAACTGCTAGGTCAGGCCCTCCCTGGACCAGAAACAAGCATCTTGGTACCAGTTTCAGGGTTTCAGCCCTCATCAGCCAGGCTAGCTTGATTCCAGTGGAATGGCGAGCACAGGACCCACGTCCGGGCATATCCGTCCCGCCCCAGGTGACACATGCAAAAAGAACAATTGATGGACAGAATGTTGAACAATATCAAAAATTCACCCCAGTACAGAGCTCTGGACCTAAATCCATTGTTTTCTTGATCCCCATGCCATTCCAGTTTAAACACAGCCATATGCAAATCAGTCTTGACCCTGCTCCCTATGGGAACAGTTAACCCCGAACTGCCAGGTCAGGTCCTCCCTGTACCAGAAACAAGCATCCTGGGACCGGTTTCAGGGTTTCACCCCTCATCAGTCAGGTTAGCTTGATTCCAGTGGCATGGAGAGCACGGGACCCACGTTGGGGCAAACCCGTCCCACTCGGGGTGACAAATGCAAAAAGAAAAATTGATGGACAGAATGTTGAACAATGTCAAACATTCACCCAGTACAGAGATATAGGCCAAAATCCATAGTTTTTTTGCTCCCCATGCCATTCCAGTTAAAACCTAGCCATATGCAAATCAGTCTCCACCCTGCTCCCTATGGGAACAGTCCAGCCCGAAATGCCAAGCCAGGTCCTCCCTGGACCAGAAACAAGCATACTGGGACCAGTTTCCAGGTTTCCCCACCCATCAGCCAGGCTAGCTTGATTCTAGTGGCATGGAGAGCACGGGACCCACGTCTGGGCATATCCGTCCCACTTGGGGTGACAAATGCAAAAAGAGCAATTGAAGGACTGAATGTTGAACAATGTCAAACATTCACCCCAGTACTGAGATCTGGGCCTAAATCCATTGCTTTCTTGATCTGCATGCCATTCCAGTTTAAACCCAGCCATATACAAATCAGTCTTGACCCTGCTCACTATGGGAACAGTTCAGCCCGAACTGCTAGGTCAGGCCCTCCCTGGACCAGAAACAATCATCTTGGTACCAGTTTCAGGGTTTCACCCCTCATCAGCCAGGCTAGCTTGATTCCAGTGGAATGGAGAGCACAGGACCCACGTCTGGGCATATCCGTCCCGCCCCGGGTGACACATGCAAAAAGAACAATTGATAGACAGAATGTTGAACAGTATCAAAAATTCACCCCAGTACAGAGCTCTGGACCTAAATCTATTGTTTTCTTGATCCCCATGCCATTCCAGTTTAAACACAGCCATATGCAAATCAGTCTAGACCCTGCTCCCTATGGGAACAGTTAACCCCGAACTGCCAGGTCAGGTCCTCCCTGTACCAGAAACAAGCATCCTGGGACCGGTTTCAGGGTTTCACCCCTCATCAGCCAGGTTAGCTTGATTCCAGTGGCATGGAGATCACGGGACCCACGTTGGGGCAAACCCGTCCCACTCGGGGTGACAAATACAAAAAGAACAATTGATGGACAGAATGTTGAACAATGTCAAACATTCAACCAGTACAGAGATCTAGGCCAAAATCCATAGTTTTTTTGCTCCCCATGCCATTCCAGTTAAAACCCAGCCATATGCAAATCAGTCTCCACCCTGCTCCCTATGGGAACAGTCCATCCATAAATGCCAAGCCAGGTCCTCCCTGGACCAGAAACAAGCATCCTGGGACCGGTTTCCAGGTTTCCCCACCCATCAGCCAGGCTAGCTTGATTCTAGTGGCATGGAGAGCACGGGACCCACGTCTGGGCATATCCGTCCCACTTGGGGTGACAAATGCAAAAAGAACAATTGAAGGACTGAATGTTGAACAATGTTAAACATTCACCCCAGTACTGAGATCTGGGCCTAAATCCATCGTTTTCTTGATCTGCATGCCATTCCAGTTTAAACCCAGCCATATACAAATCAGTCTTGACCTTGCTCACTATGGGAACAGTTCAGCCCGAACTGCTAGGTCAGGCCCTCCCTGGACCAGAAACAAGCATCTTGGTACCAGTTTCAGGGTTTCACCCCTCATCAGCCAGGCTAGCTTGATTCCAGTGGAATGGAGAGCACAGGACCCACGTCTGGGCATATCCATCCCGCCCCGGGTGACACATGCAAAAAGAACAATTGATGGACAGAATGTTGAACAGTATCAAAAATTCACCCCAGTACACAGCTCTGGACCTAAATCCATTGTTTTCTTGATCCCCATACCATTCCAGTTTAAACACAGCCATATGCAAATCAGCCTTGACCCTGCTCCCTATGGGAACAGTTAACCCCGAACTGCCAGGTCAGGTCCTCCCTGGACCAGAAACAAGCATCCTGGGACCGGTTTCAGGGTTTCACCCCTCATCAGCCAGGTTAGCTTGATTCCAGTGGCATGGAGAGCACGGAACCCAAGTCGGGGCATACCCGTCCCACTCGGGGTGGCAAATGCAAAAAGAACAATTGATGGACAGAATGTTGAACAATGTCAAACATTCACCCCAGTACAGAGATCTGGGCCTAAATCCATCGATTTTTCTGCTCCCCATACCACTCCAATTCAAACCCAGTCATATGCAAATCAGTCTTGACCCTGCTCCCTATGGGAACAGTCCAGCCCGAACTGCCAGGCCAGGTCCTGCCTGGACAAAAAACGAGCATTCTGGGACCGGTTTCAGGGTTTTACCCCTCATCAGCCAGGCTAGCTTGATTCCAGGGTCATGGAGAGCACGGGAGCCACGTCTGGCCATACCCGTCCCACTTGGGGTGACAAATGCAAAAAGAACAATTGAGGGACAGATTGTTGAACAATGTCAAACATTCACCCCATTACAGAGATCTTGGCCTAAATCTATCCATTTTTTTGCTCCCCATACCATTCCAGTTTAAACCTAGCCATATGCAAATCAGTCTTGACCCTGCTCCCTATGGGAACAGTCCAGCCCGAACTGCCAGGCCAGGTCCTCCCTGGACCAGAAGCAAGCATCCTGAGACTGGTTTCAGGGCTTCTCCCCTCATCAGCCAGGCTAGCTTGATTCCAGTGGCATGGAGAGCACAGAACCCACATCTGGGCATACACGTCCCACTCGGGGTGACAAATGAAAAAAGAAAAATTGATGGACGGAATGTTGAACAATGTAAAACATTCACCCCAGTACAGAGATCTGGGCCTAAATCCATAGTTATTTTGCCCCCATGCCATTCCAGTTTAAACACAGCCATATGCAAATCAGTCTTGACCCTGCTCCCTATGGGAACAATCCAGCCCGAACTGCCAGGCCAGATCCTCCCTGGACCAAAAACAAGCATTCTGGGACCGGTTTCAGGTTTTCACCCCTCATCAGCCAGGCTAGCTTGATTCCAGTGTCATGGAGAGCACGGGACCCACGACTGGATATCCCCTCCCACTCAGGGTGACAAATGTAAAAAGAACAATTGATGGACAGAATGTTGAACAATGTCAAACATTCACCCCATTACAGAGATCTGGGCCTAAATCCATCGATTTATTTGCTCCCCATGCCATTCCAGTTTAGACCTAGCCATATGCAAATCAGGCTTGACCCTGCTCCCTATGAGAACATTCCAGCCTGAACTGCCAGGCCAGGTCCTCCCTGGACCAGAAGCAAGCATCCTGGGACTGGTTTCAGGGCTTCTCCGATTATCAGCCAGGCTAGCTTGATTCCAGTGGCATGGAGAGCACGGAACCCACGTCTGGGCACACCCGTCGCACTCGGGGTGACAAATACAAAAAGAACAATTGATGGACAGAATGTTGAACAATGTCAAACATTCACCCCAGTACAGACATCTGGGCCTAAATTGATTGTTTTTTTGCCCTCCACGCCATTCCAGTTTAAACACAACCATATGAAAATCAGTCTTGACCCTGCTCCCTATGGGAACAGTCCAGCCCGATCAGCCAGGCCAGGTCCTCCCTGGACCAAATACAAGCATTCTGGGTCCGGTTTCAGGGTTTCACCCCACACCAGCCAAGCTAGCTTGATTCCAGTGTCATGGAGAGCACGGGACCCACGTCTGGCTATACCCCTCCCACTCAGGGTGACAAATGTAAAAAGAACAATTGATGGAAAGAATGTTCAACAATGTCAAACATTCACCCCATCACAGAGATCTGGGCCTAAATCCATCAATTTATTTGCTCCCAATGCCATTCCAGTTTAGACCTAGCCATATGCAAATCAGGCTTGACCCTGCTCCCTATGAGAACAGTCCAGCCCGAACTGCCAGGCCAGGTGCTCCCTGGACCAGAAGCAAGCACCCTGGGACTTGTTTCAGGGCTTCTCCGATTATCAGACAGGCTAGCTTGATTCCAGTGGCATGGAGAGCACGGGACCCAAGTCTGGGCATACCCGTCCCACTCGGGGTGACAAATACAAAAAGAACAATTGATGCACAGAATGTTGAACAATGTCAAACATTCACCCCAGTACAGAGATCTGGGCCTAAATCCATCGATTTTTCTGCTCCCCATTCCATTCCAATTCAAACCCAGCCATATGCAAATCAGTATTGACCCTGCTCCCTATGGGAACAGTCCAGCCCGAACTGCCAGGCCAGGTCCTCCCTGTACCAGAAACAAGCATCCTGGGATCGGTTTCAGGGTTTCACCCCTCATCAGCCAGGTTAGCTTGATTCCAGTGGCATGGAGAGAACGGGACCCACATCTGGGCATACCCGGCCCACTCGGGGTGAAAAATGCAAAAAGAACAATTGATGGACAGAATGTTGAACAATGTCAAACATTCACCCCAGTACAGAGATCTGGCCCTAAATCCATAGTTATTTTGCCCCCATGCCATTCCAGTTTAAACACAGCCATATGCAAATCAGTCTTAACCCTGCTCCCTATGGGAACAATCCAGCCCGAACTGCCAGGCCAGATCCTCCCTGGACCAAAAACAAGCATTCTGGGACCGGTTTCAGGTTTTCACCCCTCATCAGCCAGGCTAGCTTGATTCCAGTGTCATGGAGAGCACGGTACCCACGTCTGGCTATACCCCTCCCACTCAGGGTGACAAATGTAAAAAGAACAATTGATGGACAGAATGTTGAACAATGTCAAACATTCACCCCATTACAGAGATCTGGGCCTAAATCCATCGATTTATTTGCTCCCCATGCCATTCCAGTTTAGACCTAGCCATATGCAAATCAGGCTTGACCCTGCTCCCTATGAGAACATTCCAGCCTGAACTCCCAGGCCAGGTCCTCCCTGGACCAAAAGCAAGCATCCTGGGACTGGTTTCAGGGCTTCTCCGATTATCAGCCAGGCTAGCTTGATTCCAGTGGCATGGAGAGCACGGAACCCACGTCTGGGCACACCCGTCGCACTCGGGGTGACAAATACAAAAAGAACAATTGATGGGCAGAATGTTGAACAATGTCAAACATTCACCCCAGTACATAGATCTGGGCCTAAATTCATTGTTTTTTTGCCCTCCATGCCATTCCAGTTTAAACACAACCATATGCAAATCAGTCTTGACCCTGCTCCCTATGGGAACAGTCCAGCCCGAACAGCCAGGCCAGGTCTTCCCTGGACCAAAAACAAGCATTCTGGGACCGGTTTCAGGGTTTCACCCCTCATCAGCCAAGCTAGCTTGATTCCAGTGTCATGGAGAGCACGGGACCCACGTCTGGCTATACCCTTCCCACTCAGGGTGACAAATGTAAAAAGAACAATTGATGGACAGAATGTTGAACAATGTCAAACATTCACCCCATTACAGAGATCTGGGCCTAAATCCATCAATTTATTTGCTCCTGATGCCATTCCAGTTTAGACCTAGCCATATGCAAATCAGGCTTGACCCTGCTCCCTATGAGAACAGTCCAGCCCGAACTGCCAGGCCAGGTCCTCCCTGGACCAGAAGCAAGCATCCTGGGACTGGTTTCAGGGCTTCTCCGATTATCAGCCAGGCTAGCTTGATTCCAGTGGCATGGAGAGCACGGGACCCATGTCTGTGCATACCCGTCCCACTCGGGGTGACAAATACAAAAAGAACAATTGATGCACAGAATGTTGAACAATTTCAAACATTCACCACATAGGTCTTTTAGAGGGAAACTGAAGTTGGGATCATCTTGGTTGGAGCAAAGCAAGGATTTTCACTATCTGGGAGTGAGGATGGCATGAACATTATCATGGGCCCTCCAAATATTGAAGAGCCAGTTGGCCCTACAGTGTGCTGGGTCAGCAATTATGAAGAAATTGATTAAATCTAACTTCCAACCAATATCGCATGCATTTGAAATCTATCACTCAAGAGGACTTGGCGCAGCCCTCTATGGTGCAGAGATCTGGGGCATGGACCAAACCAAGGGCTTGGTGAAAATAGAGAATACATTTATACAATCAATACTCATGTTGCCCAAAGTGCTCCACTTACATGATGTGCTTAGACCTAGGCTTAAAGAATATAGCAGATGTTGCGACCCTCAAATCATTGACTTATTGGATAAGGCTCTGGGCCAGCAAATCTCTGATCCCCCTTAAACGAGCATTTGCAGACTTGAAAGCCTTAGTTAATTCTGGCTCAATATTTTGGTTTAAACACATCAAAACTTGGATATATGAGTTGGGCCTACATATAGCTTGGGATATTCCAGAGCAGATAACAAAGGAGATGTTAGGCCAACTCTGGAAAGATATTGGAAGTATGTCTAAATATGGTGGCAGCTTGAGCCAGTATCCGGTATTCTGACAAGGAGATTCCTTGATTTTAAGTGCAAATCGGAATTTGAATTGTTTCTGGATCGCATAGAACCACTCCACTGTCATGTAGTTCCTACAGTACCCCTGCAGGACCTGTGCGTTTGTATAACATATACTGTGGGCTTGGTGTTAGACTGATTCTGTGCACCCCCACCGCGTATGTTAGCCGGATTTACATTAGCTAGCTCACAGTGCCACTAGAATCTCCCCTTATAGGGGAGAGATTAGTTTCTGGCAACCTTAGATCATGACAACCCAAATTCCTCAGAATCGTGGAAACAATGTACTACCTTTCGCTCAGTCACTCGTGCTTACTTATTCGGTTTGTCTCAGAGAGTTACACAGAATAAACAGTCTGGGCGTTTCAATAAGTATTTATTGAACTGTTGTTATTCTAGTGTAAAATATATGTGCTGCAGCAATCAGCAGACAATAGCAGAGATATATTATCAGCAGTACGATAAAAGCAAAGGGATAGAACAGTTCTACCATATTGCAATAATCAATTCAATTCAATTCAATTCATAATCTTTATTCGGATAGGCAGTATATCCATAAAAGTACAACCATAAAAAAACTGTTAAAATTATCAGACACAATTTCACATCTTAGAATATGATGAATAAAATGCATTATTTACAACATAACCAATCACAGTTAAGAATTCAAGGGTCTGACATGGACTGACGTGCCCGGATCGCAGCTCTCAGAAAAGTACTTAAGCGGAATACAAGCTCCTCATCGATCATACCAAGCATGCTTGTATAAGCCAGATCCAGGCTAACAGGTTTCCTCTTTTAAAATAGGGATAAAGTGTCCCCTTGCTATATTTCATATAATATTTGCAAAAGAATAAAAAGTGCAGGGTTGTCTGTCCGCTAATTCCGTCACATGGGCAGGGTACCAAATCAATTTTGGGATGATAACCAAGGGGAAAACATAATACAAACTTGAGTGTCCCTGCTCTGAGACAGAATAACAGACTTCTTTCCCAGTGACTCATAGGTAAGGTGAGGTAGTTAGGTAGGGGATAACAATATTGGACTAGTGACATATAACTAGAGACAAGGGTTTTCTGTGATTCCTGAGCTATGCGCTCGGTACTGTAAAATAGGTAAAGTGCATTCCTAAGATCTATTTTCCGTAGTGTTTCAGCTTTACAAGGGTTTCTAAAAATACAACCCTGATTAATACTGCATAAGCTCTGATAAACTCCGGATAGCCAGGGGATATCCATCCCTTTCTCACACTTCAAACAGTCCATGATGATATCTCTAGTCAGAATAGTTTGCTCATTCTTCCAGACAGACAGCCAAAAGAGAGCCGGACGAGCACGTATAAAATCAGTGACATCATTTAAATTTAATTCTTTATGGCAAACATAATGAGATGTCGAGATTGGGGCGCCCAACAGTTTCCTGCAGAATCTGTTTTCTTCCCGCTGAATGCAGGAACTGTTTGTGGTGCCCCAAATCTCCGCTCCATAAGTAGCTACTGGGACGCATTGCAATTTAAAAAATTTTAAGATAGCTAAAATAACGCCAGTGTTCTTGGGACGGGGAAAGCTAAAAATGGAATTGATGGTCTTTGAGAACTTGCTCCTGGACTGAGAAAGATGCTCAGTCCAGGAGCCGTTCGCAGCAAAGACCACACCAAGGTAGGGGAATTTACCAGTGCATATTAATTTTTGGCTGCCAACGGAGATGGAGGTAAGGGAGCGTTTTTGTGGGCCACAAGACATTAAAAATGATTTTTTTAAATTAGCTCTTAAATCCAGACTGTCCATATGTTTAACAAACGACTGTACTAAAATGCGCAATGAGTTTGGGGTGCGACCTATAAGCACCGCATCGTCAGCATAAAGTAACACCGGCAAAGGTTTGCCGTTAATCATAGGCACATCTTTGGTTGCACCTATCAATGATTTGTTCAGGCCGTTAATATAAATAATAAAAAGAAGGGGGCCAGAACGCATCCCTGCCTGACCCCCCTTCCTACCTTGATAGGCCCTGAGACCTCACCACCTCTACCAATTCTCACTTGTGCCTGAAGGTCCTTATGAAGATAAGCCAGGAAATGAACCAGGGGAGCGTCTAAACCATGGCCCAACAGGATAGCCCACAGCTTTGACCTGTTGACAAAATCAAAAGCTGAGGACAAATCCATGAAGGCCAGGTAGACAGGAGTTTTACGAGCAATGGTATATTTCCCAATCACAAGGCTGAGGTTCAGACATTGCTCGATGGTACCAACCTTCCTACGAAAGCCTAACTGGCAGCGCTCTAAAATGCCATATTCCTCTGACCATTCCAGGATCTTGTTATATAGGACTCTGCCCAATATTTTAACAGTGTTATCAATCAACGATATTGGTCTGTAATTAATGGGCTGTGACCTGTCCCCCTTTTTAAATATTGGAACTATAATACTTTTTGCCCAAGTATCAGGGAGCGGGCCCAACATACAGTGATTAAAAACATTCAGGAGAAGGGGAGCCCAGAAGTCCGGGATCCATTTGATAATATCAATCGGTAACCCATCCGGGCCAGGGGCTTTATTCCCGATAGACTGATGGATAGCCTCTTCTATTTCAGGGAGTGTGATTTGAAGAGTATTGGGGAGACTATACTCCAGCTGTTCAATCTCTCTCCTGCGGGGTGGCATAAATATTTGAAAAATGATTTTCCCAGGACTGGCTCGAGATTGTGCAGCTAATTGGTGTTAATAGCTGTCCCATGGATCTAAGATCCCTTACAGCGGTCCAAAATAAGTTACCCCTTTTTCCGTAGCAGCCTGCGATAGGGCTTCCCAACGATCCCTTACGAGTGCCTCTTTCCGGTTAGTAATAGCTAGTTTATACATCTGTCTAGCCTGTATTACATCATGGGAACACCTGGGGTCAGCTGACAAAGCCATACGCAAGTTCCTGTTGGCAGCAGAGCATGCAGAATCAAACCATCTAGGGCCCGATTTCTTCAAGGAAACGGGCTTTAACAGGAGAGTTTTAACTGCCTGACAGAGTTTAGAAAAACCACCAACTACCTCCTGATGGGGAGCTTCAGATGACAAGCAGGAGGTGATATAGGGTAAATTGTCCTTCACAAGTAATTTAAACAGATCCCCATTATCAATACCCCTCCATGACAGTGTTAGGTTGTCGGTAGATGGAGTTAAATCTTTAGCCCCGCATTCAATTGGAAACATGTGTTGGGGTGCCAATCTGAAAGCGGTTCTAATGGGGTTGTGATCCCCCTGAATAGTGGCAACAACCTCTGCAGTAATTAAATAATCCGTGAGTAGAGGAGAGATGAAAACAAAGTCTATTACGGACGAATGTCCCCTGCCTCTGAAGGTCGGGTGATGGTTATTGGTGGCATGAGATGTACCCAACTGCTCCATGACATTAACTAAATTGAGCGAGCTCAATAGAGCTGTCAATTCTGCTCCCCTGCGAAAAGAAGGGCCCATAGTGTGTGGTTCCGTAACACAATGCCTGTCATAAAATTTTGCATTAAAATCCCCAGCCAGAATAATCCCAATAGTATTCCAACCGGATGCCTGATAATCTAGATTGGAAATAAAATCAAAAAGCTCAATAAAACTCTTGTTGGGGACTGATGCAAAATCATTATTGTAAAAGTTAACCAAATAAAGAGAGACTCTTCTCTTAAAGAGTATTACTTGGAAGTTAGGGCTGTTTGTTGGAAGTATCTTATAGCTACCACCAGTCGCTACATTAAGACCAATAAGAAGGCCCCCAGATGGTCGACCTTTATTGTGGCTGGATGCCGGGACACAAGTGCAATGAAACCCTTCAATATGTGAATCGTGTGTGGCCCAGGTCTCTTGGAACATGACAATATCTTGGTCTTTGACCAGGCGCAACCAATCCTGGTCATCGAGCTTAGAGTGCAGTCCTGCTACATTCCAGCTGAGGATGTTCAAATCAGCTCCATTATTAATACTAGTGGGCGGACTTTCGCCATTATCAGTAATGGTTATAACTGTACTGGCAAGAGGCTGTTCCAGAAGGGACTGCTGGGAAAGCTGAGCGTCCCTGGTTGATAATTGTCAGTCCTGTGTATCTAGGTTAGATAGCGAGTTAAACCTATTTGTTATCAGAGGCAAAACAGGGGAGTCCCTTTGAAGATTGTTGAGTGGCTTGTAAAAATAACTCAGGGGGAGTGCACTAATATGGGTGTTTTGAGTGGTTGGTTGTTCAAAAATATTCAGTAGATGGCGAACAAACTTAGGTCTGCGAAAATTAAGGACAATGCAGTCGCCATCTATGTTTTTGAGAGAATGGCCAACCCACCCAACTCTTCTAGCCATGATGATATCATTCATTTTGGAAGGGTGGAACCCCTTATGCTTACAAAGCCAATCTACGGCCTTATTACGCAGGTCTGCCCAGGATTCCCGTTGCTTCCCAGATAAGTAGGGAACCCCAGCCAGGACTAACACATATGGGCATGAGGCTGGGGGTAAATCGAGTACATCGGGATTGGATCTCAGGGAGCCGTTACTGGGAACATTAGGGGTATCCCTAGCTGCTCTTACATCACATGCAAGTATGCTGGGACGTTGAACCATGGGGCAGCTGCTTCCCGGTACAAAGTTCAGATTATCAATGTGTCTTTGTGAGGTAGCCCCTCTGTCCCCTTGCTTACTATGTGTTTTTGTCTGGTGAGTTGTGTTTACATGACTATAGTTAAGATGCGGAGTAACAGTAATGGGACCTTTTTGAGTAGCAAGACCAGGATGCAACTCTACCCCAGGTGTGTTACTCATTTGACTGATTAAAGAGGGCAGTAAATTACCAACATCATTATTGGGTACTACATTACAGGTCATAGTCCTGTCGGCTACATTAATCAGTGCAGATTTTAAACATTCGAACTCCACCTTCATTAAATTAAAGGTCTTATCAAGTGCAATCTTAATGTCACCCAGAGTGGTATCAATATGCCTGGTAACAGAAGGAGAAACGGCAATGCCTCCCTCAGCGCCTATGTTGGCAACTAGATTAATGTCATTACCGGCAGAATCGAAAACAAAATCAGTCTGTGTCCCCACTGAGGCTGTGCAGACAACTCCCGGGTTATTGGCACTGTCATGATCGATTTTAGAGTTTTTGGGCTTAGCCTTTGATTTGGGCAACCCATCACTCCCGGTGTTCCTCTTGCGTTTAGATGGCAGTGTTTTCAGTTTGGCGGGCTTGTGGGAGTATGCCCCTCGTGCTCTGGTGTTAATACCTGATGCAACCTGACTCACGACTCCCGGGCATGGCATTAAAGATGATGTATCTAGTAGAACAGGTGATGCGGCGCAAATTTCTAAAGACGGTAACTTACAAGGAGATGCGCATAATGTCTTCACAGCCTTTGGTCCACCCTTTGACAAACTAGAAAACAAAGTAGCAGGGTCCATGGACAATCGGCGCTCCGTAATTTCAATTTCATGGGACAGAAGAGACTCTGCCCTCAAAATGAAGGCATCCAAAGTCCCGGCTACCCCTTTCCGGTTAGACATTTCTGGGGGTCAGTTCGTTCCACCTGTGTTATGGCTCAATAACGCACAATCTAGCATGTGGGGCAATAAAATTCACTTTACCTTCAGTCGTGCCGTAAGAAACCCTGGGTAAAAAGCAAGGGGGGTGGCCCAGTCCAGTCTCAGCAGGGCTCGGACGGGTACAGACAGGCCCGCCCTTGGCCCGGACTTCGCCCGCGCGCGTCCCGTGCTGCGTATGGCCTGTCGAGCCTTATCGCGCCTCCGGGCGCGGAAAGCAGCGTCACGGCTGGCGCCGCCGCTTGGGCTGCTGGGGGTTGAAGTGCCCTCCGGTGGCCGTTCCCCTCACGGCAGCGGGCGAGGAAAAAAGCTGCTGTTCGCCGTTCCCCTCACGGCAGGTACAAAGAGAGAAAATGCTTCCCGCACTGCAAAAGGCCTGTCGAGCCTTATCGCGCCTCCGGGCGCGGAAAGCAGCGTCACGGCTGGCGCCGCCGCTTGGGCTGCTGGGGGTTGAAGTGCCCTCCGGTGGCCGTTCCCCTCACGGCAGCGGGCGAGGAAAAAGCTGCTGTTCGCCGTTCCCCTCACGGCAGGTACAAAGAGAGAAAATGCTTCCCGCACTGCAAAAGGCCTGTCGAGCCTTATCGCGCCTCCGGGCGCGGAAAGCAGCCGTCACGGCCGGCGCCGCCGCTTGGGCTGCTGGGGGTTGAAGTGCCCTCCGGTGGCCGTTCCCCTCACGGCAGCGGGCGAGGAAAAAAGCTGCTGTTCGCCGTTCCCCTCACGGCAGGTACAAAGAGAGAAAATGCTTCCCCATTGCAATAATCATGAATACATACATGAATATAAGAAGCATTATAAAAGTGTGCATACTCCTACGATGCCTAACTAGATGTACCTGAGTGTACCTAGCATATGTGTAGGTCTAAAAGCCTAAGAGCCAAGAATCCTTCTAGGATTTAGTCGAACCCCATACCTGAATAGAGAGAGTGTGGGACGCCGTCCTGGTCTCGAGTTGGACACCCCGCAAGGGCTGTGTTAGACCGCTGTCAGCTGGAGTGACTGCATGCAGGAGCTTCAGCGTCTCTGGTC